>JAJPUD010001360.1:328960-365104 GCA_023553655.1 Myrmecobius fasciatus
ATACACAGCAACAACAGTATTACATGATGATCAATTCTGATGGACATGGCTCTCTGCAACAAAGAATTATCTCAAACCAGTTCCAGTTGTTCACTGAAGAAAACCATATACACCCAGAGAGAGGGATATGAAATATGGAAAACAACATAACATATTCATGATCTCTATTGATATTTGCTTGCATTGTGTTGCCTTTCTCTGATTTTCTTTTTTTTTCTTGTAGATAGGATTTTTCTTGCATAACTTGTCAAGTAATTCAACATTATTAACATGTCATGGACTTCCTGCCATTTAGGGGAGGGGAGGGGACTGGGGGTAAAATTTGTAATGGAAAGCTTTGTAAAGATCAATGCTGGGGAACTACCCATACATATGTTATACAAATAAAAAGCTTTAAGAAAAAAACATCTACGTATGGGTATTTCAATATATGAATACAATTACAGAGCATTATTTACACAAATAAAGAAAGGCCTTAATAATTGGAGAAATATGTTTAACTCATGGGTGGACCAAGCAATAAAATAAAAATGACAATACCACCTAAATTAATTATTCAGTAACAAACTAAAATTTCAAAGGATTATTTTATCATTCTTGCACAGCATGATGAATATGGAAATACATTTACAAAAAAATGACAATACTATCTAAATTAATTATTCAATAAGTCATTCTCCAATTGATAAATGGTCAAAAGGTATGAAGAGACAATTTTCAGATGATGAAATTAAAACCATTTCTAGTCATATGAAAAAATGCTGTAAATCAATATTAATCAGAGAAATACAAATTAAAACTCTGAAGTACCATTACACACTTCTCAAATTGGCTTAAATGACAGGAAAAAATAATGATGAATTTTGGAGGAGATGTGGGAAAACTGGGACATTAATACATTGTTAGTGGAGAGCAACTATTCTGGAGAGCACTATGGAGTTATGCCCAAAGGACTGTCAAACTGTACATACCCTGGCCTGTATCCCAAAGAGATCATACAGAAGGAAAGAGGACCCACATGTGCAAAAATGTTTGTAGGAGCTCTTCTTATAATGGAAAGAAACTGAAAACTGAGTGGATGCCCATCAGTTGGAAAATGGCTGGATAAATTATGGTATATGAATGTTATGGAATATTATTGTTCTATTAGAAACTATCAAGCAGGATGATTTCAGAAAAGCTTGGAGAGACTTGCATGAACTGATGCTAAGTGAAGTGAGTAGAAACAAAAGAACATTGTACATAGCACCAACAAGATTATACAATCATCAATTCTGATGGACATTGCTCTTTTCAATGGTGACATAATTCAGGCCAGTTCCAATGATCTTGTGATGAAGACAACCATCTGCACCTAGAGAGATGACTGTGGAAACTGAGAATGGATCACAACATAGTATTTTCACCTCTTTATTGTTGTTTGCTTGCATTTTGTTTTCATTTTCATTTTTTCCCTTTTTGAACAGATTTTTCTTGTGCAGTATGATAATTGTGGAAATATGTATAGAAGAATTACACATTTAACATATATTGGATTACTTGCCATCTAGAGGAGGGGATTGGAGGAAAGGAGGAAAAAAAATATGGAACACAAGGTGTGAATGTTGAAAATTTTTATGCATATGTTTTGAAAATAAAAGGCTTTATAAAAATATTTTTAATTTTTATTTATTAATTATTCAGTGACAACCTAAATTTTCAGAGGATTACTTTATCATTTTATACTTTATAGATCTAGAAAAATAAAATCTTCTGGAGGAAGGAAAATCAAGAATCTCAAGGGAATTAATGAAAAAGAAAGGGGGGGAGTGGCCTAGCAGTACCAGATCTCAAATTATACTATGAAGCAGTAATTTCCAAAATATTTTAATTCTTGTTAAGAAATAGAGGATTAAGGTAGGTAATGTTTGCTTGGTTGTAAAGAACTTTTAAAAATTATTTTGCTTTATCCTGCATATTTCATTTTTATCTTAATTTTTGGTGCCTATGATGTGGTGTCCTCCAAAGTAGAGACAGAGCCTGAGGATCCCTGAGGCACAGAATAGGTGCCCTGCTTGTGCAGGTATAAGGGAAGTACTGGGTCTTTTGCAGCCTCGAAATCAGGAAATATTTAAAATTAGGCAAAATTAAATTTAAAAAAAAGAAAGACAAAAAGCGAGCTTCCTCTCACAGAAAGAAAACTAATCTCAAATGAGCTTCCAGAACAAAGGAGTTCTTCCAAAAGGGATTAGAGATTTAGAATTACCTGGAAGAAAAAGCCTGTAAAGATTTACATAAATTGATACTTAGTGAAGTGAGCAGAACCAAGAGAACTTTGCACACAGTAACAAGAATGATGATGATCAACTGTGATGGACTTGGCTTTTCTCAACAATGTCGTGAATCAAGGCAATTCCAATGGATATGGGATGGAAAGAGTCACATCTATTCATAGAAAGAACTATGGAGACTGAATGTGGATTAAAGCATAGTATTTTTATCTTTTGCTATTGTTGTTTGTTGTCGTTTTTCTTTCTGTTTTTTGTTCCCTTTTGATCTGATTTTTCTTTCACAGCATGACAGATATGGAAATATGTTTACCAAAATTGCACATGTTTAGCTTATATTGGAGTGCTTGTAAGAATGGAGGAGGGGAGAGGAGGAGAAAAATTTGGAACACAAGGTTTTGCAAAGATGAATGCTGAATACTATTTTTGCATATATTTGGAAAAATAATATACTATTAAAAATAAAATTATCTAGAATTCATCTTCTCTCCCTCTGATAATAAGGCAAAATTTCTCCCATGCATCTCCTCAGCACGTAGAGAAGCCCATATATTTCCCTAAAAGATTCCTTACCAATTCATAGGACAATTGAGATGGAAGACTAAATGAGTTCTTGTATATAGGGCACCCCAATTTTCTTTAATGGATCTCTAAAAAACTATAGAGTTTACCAAATAAAGAATCAAACTTACAATATGATAAATGGGCTAACTCAAAAAGAAAGTAAACAAGCTCAGATGTGTCCCAAACATATATGGAACTTCCAAAAAATATTTAGACACCATGTTTGGTTAAAATCAGTTCTTTAGGTCCCAGGCAAGTTACCCAACATGTTGATTCCCCAGGATAACATTATCATGAACTTCCACATGTAGGTGCTATAAAATTTTCCTACCCCAACTTGAATTAATAAGAAAGAACTCCCTTTTTGGAATAATGGGTAGAACAGAGGATAAATGTAACAAAGATAGGATAAAGTTGAATGGGTAAGTAGAATCTATTTTACTGAGTTTTGACTCTGAATGAACATATGATTTGATATGATTGATCATGTAATATAAAAAATATATACACATATTTCCCATTAAATGTAATTTTTGTGAGTAGGCATTATTACATTCATTATTTTTGGATTTCTATTGTTTAATACAATACCTGGCAAATACTAGGTGGTTGAAAGGTGATTTTTGATTGATTTCAATTTTCTTTTCTCTTTTTTCTTTCCCCTGGGCATTTGAGGTTACGTGACTTGCCTAGGGTCACACAGCTAGGAAGTGTGTCTGAGACCAAATTTGAACTCAGGTCCTCCTGACTTCAGGGCTGGTGCTCTGTCCACTGAGCCACCTAGCTGCCCCTTCTCAGAAGTTTCAATAACAAATTCAGAAAAGTCACCACACTTGTGAATTCTGTTCAATCATTTCCAGCATCTGATTCCCTTTTAGTAATGGTAACATTCCTTGGGCAGCAACCAAGTAGCTGATGTGTTACATGTGGGATGGTAAAGATTACTCTTTCCTGTAGAATTACAACTGAAGATGCCAAAAAAAAAAAAAAAGAAAAAGAAAAAGAAAAAGAAATCCCTTTTTCTTAGTAATTCAGCAGAAACTGCTCTGTATCCCTTTGATGCAGCAGTGTTTCTGTTGGGCCTATATCCCAAAGAGATCTTAGAGGAGGGAAAGGGACCCACATGTGCAAAAATGTTTGTGGCAGCCCTTTTTGTATGGCTAGAAACTGGAAACTGAAGGGATGCCCATCAATTGGAGAGTGGCTGAATAAATTATGGTATATGGATGTTATGGAATATTATTATTCTATAAGAAACGAACAGCAGGATGATTTCAGAGAGGTCTGGAGAGACTTGCACGAACTGATGATGAGTGAAATGAGCAGAACCAGGAGATCATTATACACAACAACAAGACTTCATGATGATCAATTCTGATGGATGTGAATCTCTTCAACAATAAGATGATTCAAACCAATTCCAGTTGTTCAGTGATGAAGAAAGCCATATACACCCAGGGAGAGGCCTGTGGGATCTGAGTCTGGACCACAACATAACATTTTCATGCTCTCTATTGATGTTTGCTTGCATTATGTTTCCCTTCTCAGATTTTTTTTCTTGTACATCCGATTTTTCTTGTGCAACAAGATAACTGTATAAATATGTATACACATTTGATTTGTCAAGTATTTTGACATAGTTAACATGTATTAGACTTCCTGCCATCTAGGGGAGGGGGTGAGGGGAGGAGGGAGGGGAGGAGGGAAAAATTTGTAACAGAAAGCTTTGCAAGGGTCAATGTTGAAAAATTACCCATGCATATGTTTTGCAAATAAAAAGCTTTAATTTAAAAAAAAAAAAGATACACAGAAAAAAAAAAAAGAAACTGCTCTGCGTATCAATGAACTGACAAGTTTAGATGTGAAAATCTACTTTCTTTTAGGACTTATTATGTGTGATTCCCATCTCCTTTTCCTACCATTTTCCTAAAAGAAAGTCTGTAATGTGCCCCAGCAGCCTTCTCACTTTGGAAGATCCCTCCACTCAGGGGAGGGATCTTTCTCCCTTTCTCCCTCCCTTTTTCAGCTCTCTTTTATAAAGTATTACTTTCCCCCATTATAAGATGAGCTCCTTGTGTTCAGGGACTGTCTTTTTATTTGTATTTGTATGTTCAAAGTTTAAACAGTATCTGATACATAGTAAGCACTTAATAAGTACTTGTCAACTTATTTATTTTAAGATTTTGAGTAAGAATAAACTTTGTGTTCTTTTGGTGACAACTTTGAGCATTTTAAGTATTACCTTAGAGTATTTGCTTGAAGGGATTCCAATTTAATGTTGATAGAAGCACCTCTCTCTTAGGTGTCCTACATTCCCTCTCCTTATCTCTTCCTATTCTTTTCTCAGAACATTCATATGTGCTATTTCCCCCTGTGACAAAGGAAAGAACACTATCAGTTTTTCATAGGACAGACCCTTTGAACAATGAACAAATCTTAACCAGGAGGCTTTGAAGGGAAAAGTTCTAAAAGTCCCTGTGCCTTATACCAATTAGCAATAAATCTTGCTTAAACATCATTTTAATACTTCATTCGGATACATCTGAGTATGTATCCTGAAATCATAATTCTCATTCCTGGAAGGCACTTTATAATAAAGTCTGGAATATTCCAACCATTGTATTGCATTAAAAACATTATTTGGATTTATTTTATAAAAAGGCTCTAATCTGATTGCTGCATAATGTATAAAACTAATCTTGGTTTTCATTTTCAAGTTCTCAGCTAAAAGGTTATTTCTGTCTTTGATGTACCACCTTGGTAGGTGTAGAAATGTTTTAGCAACTGTAATGAGTAGAAATCCTCATGGAAAAAATTTATAATTACATGGGTAAGTAATAGAAATAAACGCAAATATACAGAGCTCTAACTAGGAATTTTTGCATCTAGAATAAAGGGTACAAGGTTTGCCCTCATTTTGGGAGACGGAGTAGGACACTGCCCTGTGATTGGGAAGCACAGATCCTGAAACTATGAGAAGTGGTAGATCAGAGAAAAATGGTGTACAGCAAGAACCTTCTTATTTTGATGAATCATTCTTATTAATAAGATGCTAAACTTGGATATTTCTCCATTACTAATTGTCTATGGACACTATCAGTGAATGCTTAATTAAGTAGCCTGGGACAAATCTCTCTTTGCCTACCTCTGGTTATGGTTCTGCAAATGCATTACAATGCTAGAATTACATTAATGTAGAATAGAATATTGATATTCACTAAATCTTAGGATTATTGTTCTGAACTCATCTGGAGTTGAAAAGACATTAGAGATTAACAAATCCCATTTTATAGATTGGGGAAACTAAGGCTGCAGAGGGTTAGTGACTTGCTTAAGGTCTGTGTGTGTGTCTGTCTTTTTGTCTCTTTTTTCCTCTCTATCTTTGTGTCTCTGTGTCTGTCTCTTTCATGCCACAATTTTTAAATGTACATTCCGATTAGGGATAATCTGGCATAGGAAACTCTAAAATAAAAAAAAAAAAATTCCTTCTACTAATGCAGGTCAGCACCTCTTTTGCAATTTATAGTCTTGATTGCCTAAAGCAATGATCCTCAGCTTTTTTTTGGTCTCAGAACATCTTTATACTTTAAAAAATTATTAAGGACTATCCTCCCCAGCCCAAAGAGCTTTTGTTTATGTGGGTTGTATCTGTTGATATTCTCTGAATTAAAAATTAAAATGAATAAATTTTAAAAAATATTTGTTATTAAAATATTTATTTGTGAAATATTGTAAATAAATCCATTATGTTAACATGAATAACTTTTTTCCCTGAGGCAATTGGGATTGAGTGACTTGCCCAGGGTCACACAACCAGGATATGTTAAGTGCCTGAGGCCAAATTTGAACTCATAGCCTCCTGACTTCAGGGCTGGTGCTCTATCCACTACACCAACTAGCTGCCCCATGCTCAAATACCCTCTTTATGAAAAATAACTATTTTCTAAAACAAATTATTTTTTATAATTTTTATTTTTTAATCGCATTCAAAAACAATTTTAAACATTTTTAAAAATTTAGTTTCAAATTCTCTCTTTCCCTTTCTTCCCTCCCCCATTATCCTGAGACAATAAGAAATTTGATCAGGTTATACATGTACAATTATGCAAAATATTTCTGTATTGTCATATTGGGGAAAAACACACAAAAAATGAAAAAATAAAAAATTTAAAAAGTTTTATGCTTCAATTTGCATTCAGACTATGTTGGGGCCCCGAGAATGTGAAAACACAGGAAAGACAGCATGAACTTTGGATTGATTGATTAACTACACCCTGAGACTGCCAGACCATATCTGTGCCTTCCAACCCCCGCGTCCTTGCATTCCACTCCCTGCTACTCAACCCCCGTGTCCTTGCATTCTCCGCCTGCAAATCTGACCACCTCTGCATTCCTGCAAAGGGCATTGGCCTATTTAACCCCAGCCTTTTGTTTCAATAAACGAGACTATTCCATCTGCCCTGTAGTCTCCTTCCTCTCTCTCGCCTATTCTCTCCCTTCAGGTCGGGTCCTCCTCACCCCCACGAATTACTAAAGTCCCGGTGGACGGGACAAGACTACTTTAGTTCTTTCTCTGGAGGCAAATGCCATTGTTTATCATGAGTCCTTAGGAATAGTCTAGAATCATTGTATTCCTGAGAATAGCTAAATCATTTACAATTGATTATCATAAAATATTGCTATTAGTTTATACAATGTTTGCCTGGTTCTCCTCGCTTCACTTTGTATCAATTCATGCAAGTCATTCCAGGTTTTTCTGAAATCATCCTAATTATCACCTTTTATAGGACAATAGTTTTCCATTGCAATCATATACCACAACTTGTTCAAACATGCTCCGCTTGATGATCATCCCCTCAACTTCCTATTCTTTGTCATCTGCAATCAATATTTAACAGATAAATTATTTAGAAGATTTTGACTGTTTTGCATACCTTTTGCAAATCTTTGTAATGTCAGAAGACAACTATTTGCTCATATCTGCTTCTGCATTCAATCTGTCATTATTTTAGTTGAAGTATTTAAAGAAGATTCAGTCTAATATAGATACAAAGTTGGAAAAGAGGAGAAAGATTTTAAAAAACAAATAAGTTTTTAATATTATTATGAAAGTCTTTACTCTCTAAACAGATCTTGGAGATGTCCAGGGGCCTGAACTGCTGGCATAGAGCACTGAGGGTTTGTGACTTTCCTGGTGTCTTCCAATCAAAATGTGTCAAGGACAAGACTTAAACTCCCAGGTCTTCTTGGTTTCAAAAATGATTCTCTATCCACTGCCTTTTCTATCCTTTCAGAAAATGTGTGCCCATGTAAATGAAGCTATGTTGTATTAGCATTCCTATATATGGCACTGTTATTAAAAAAAAAATAACTTGAGTGTACAATGACTCCTCCAGTCTCCTTCCCTTTCCCTTATTATAACATGAGTCATTACTATCACTCAGTGAGATTAGACAGACAGAAGATCTAAGGTTGTAATTGGGAAAGTTACCTAAAATATCAATGACCCCACATTGGCTCCAAAATTTTTGCTCAGTGACCCTTACTTTCAAAAAATTTTAAATTTTTTGTTCTCCTGAACTTGAACATGAACATTTTCATACAAAAAGAACAGAAATGTAGTGGATATCCTGCTATCTAGGGGAGGGATGGGGAGTAGGGGGGAAAAATTTGTAACAGAAAGCTTTGTAAGGGTTAATGTTTAGTAATTACCCATACATATGTTTTTCAAATAAAAAGTATTAATAATAAAATAAAATAAAATAAAGTTAAAGAATTTATCATCCAAAAAAAAAGAACAGAAAAAGTAAATCTCAAAGTCAACAATTTTGTTTCAAAACTGTCTACTTATCTGTATCTTTCTCTGAACTTCCTTCTTTTCTATTTTGTGCATGACCTCTTTTTCCTCTTTTTTTTTTTTGTATCTAACCTTTTTACCCTCCCCCCACCCAAATACTTCTCTCCTATAAGAAATAAGCATTGTCAAATAAAACAAATTCACATATCAATCATGTCTGAAAATATGTCTTTAGAACTGTATTACTTCTCTGTCAAGAAATGAGAATATATTTCATTAATCCTCTTGGTTCATAATTCTTAAGACGTTTAAAATATTTTTTGTTAAATAACTTGAAGTTTTTATATAAATTGTTTACTTGATTCTATTTACTTCACTTTGCATTAAATTGACTTCATCACTGATTTCATTAAAGTCTTCTCAGGTTTTTCTGGATCCATCCCTTTAGTCATGTCTCTTTCTTTTAAAAAAAAAAATCACTGGCTAAGATGATAAGAAAAGATAATGATGAATGTTGGAGGGGATGTGGGAAAACTGGAACACTGATACATTGTTGGTGGAATTGTGAATAGAACCAACCATTCTGGAGAGCAATTTGGAGCTATGCTCAAAAAGTTATCAAACTGTGCATGCCCTTTGACCCAGCAGTGTTTTTATCGGGCCTATATCCCAAAGAGATCTTAGAGGAGGGAAAGGGACCCACATGTGCAAGAATGTTTGTGGCAGCCCTTTCTGTAGTGGCAAGAAACTGGAAACTAAGTGGATGCCCATCAGTTGGAGAGTGGCTAAATAAATTATGGTATATGAATTTATAGAATATTATTGTTCTGTAAGAAACGACCAGCAGGATGATTTCAGAGAGGCATGGAGACACTTTCATGGACTGATGCTAAGTGAAATGAGCAGAATCAGGAGAGCAATATACATGGCAACAAGATTATACAATGATCAATTCTGATGAATGCACTTTTTTCAATAATGAGATGATTCAGACCAGTTCCAATGATCTTGTGATGAAGAGAGCCATCTACACCCAGAGAGAGGACTATGGAAACTGAATGTAGTTCACAACATAGCATTTTCACTCTTTTTGTTGTTTGCTTGCATTTTATTTTCTTTCTAATTTTTTTCCAGTTTGATTTAATTTTTCTTGTGCAGCAAGAGAATTGTATAAGTATGTATGCATACATTAGATTTATCATATATTTCTATCATGTTTAACATATATTGAACTACTTGTCATTTAGGGAAGGGAAGTGGAGGAAGGGGGTGAAATTGGAACACAAGGTTTTGCAAGAGTTAACATTGAAGAATTATCCACGTATATGTTTTGAAAAATAAAAAGCTTTAATAAAGTACTTTTTCAAAAAAATAATAATCACAAGTTTTTAAGAATCAATGCATATGAAATCATATAAATTCATTTGTATAAATAAACACGAATCCACATTTGTCATAACACAGATGGTAAAGGACAAAATAAAAACCAGAAAACTAAATTGGACACTATTTCATTTTGACATAGTTGTATCATGTATGATAAAATTATTTTTAAAAAATAATCAGATGAATAGACCAGTTTCCATTCAATGTCACAGGGTGCTGCGGCATTTGTACTTGCTTTCTCCCCATTTAAAAAAATATGGCTGGTAAATGTTTTGATGATTACCAGTCTTCAGAATCCATGGTTCCTATAGTTAAATTCATTAGCAATATGTTTCCCATAGTCATGGTAGTTTTGATCCATGGTTATAATTTACATATGATTCATCAAAAAAGTTATTAAATCCTGTGTCCACTTTTGGCCCTGACTTTGACCAAGATCCCTCGTAGTACCTCATCAACTAGCTTTAGGACCCAGTTGCTGTTGTTACCTTCTGTATACCTCTTTGGGCTGTGTAGCACTGATTTCATACTTCCCCTGAACCAATATGATGATACCTCTTTTCTAATAATTTCTTTACTTGTTTTTCATCTGTATATATAATAAAACAGGAACCTCTTCTTTCATTTGTTTTTATGTCCACAAGAAGTTTAATATTCTCATTCTCTCCAAATGCTCCAAAATATTCTATGATTTGTTCTTCAGATAAAAAAGTCTACCCACAAATACTTTTTTGAAAGGTTCCTTTCCTTTAAATGCTTTAGCTCTTTTGGGACCTATCAATTTACCATCCAGTTTATGTTCTTTAAATTTTAGGGCATTATCAATACTAGAAGCATCTTTGAAAAGCATCCCCTTTATGTTATAGTTACTGAATCTGTTTTAATAATGTAGCCTACAACCTTTCCAAAATAATAAAGATTTTCATTCAGATCTCTCTTGCTTTGTATTCCAGCTTATGCTTCCAATAAACATTTTGTCATTGTCCTACTAGTTCTTACTTTTGTTGATTTTGGACCCCTGGAAAATTCCTCCATTTTGCTGTACTTGTGTTTTCATTCTTTATGGCAGGGCAGCTGCCAGTCACCCAGTCTGAAGGAGCCACAACAGTATGGCATTATATGAAAGTAGATTTAAAATGGCAGCAGAAGAAAAATCATTTCTGATACTGTGATAATATTGTATTATATTCATATATTTTACATATTTTTATTTATCAATTAATCTATATTTTGGTTTTATTGTTTTATTTATTTATATAAATAAATATTTTACATTTATTATTTATTTTATTTTATTATTATTATAATTTACTATTTACATATTCCCAAGTTTATATCACCAAGGTTCTAGTTATTTGCCATAATAAAGCTATAATTAATATCTTGTACAGGTGGGTCCTTTATCTCCTCTTATTTCTTTGGACATGTATATTTCATTGTGGTATCATTTGGTCAAAGGATGTGCATATTTTAATGACCTGCTTTCCAGAACAACAGCCCCACCAATAGGGCAAAAGTGTGCCTATATTCCCATGCTCTATCAAACAACTCTTATTCACGTCTACCATTCTAATGGGTTTGAGGTCAAACTTTAGAGTTGTTTTAATTTGGAGTTCTCTTACAATTAGTGATTTGGAGTATTTTTGATATGATTATTAGTAGCTTTGATTCCTTGAGGAGCTCTGAAATAGATTTTATTTTGGAAGATAACCAAGGTATACTATATTTCATTTAAAGCATAGTTGTAAAGAGATAGACAAATAATGTTGTGGGAAATGGTGAAGTGGTGAAAAGAACTAACCCCAGTCATTATATAAGCAATTTATATAAATAGATGACAATAATAAAGTATTTACACAGCAAATTATTTCTATTTCTGCTCCCTAGTGTGGGTAAGGAAGAAGAAAATAACAGAAACATTTTGTTGTTCTCACCAGCTATTGGCAGGCATATAGTTATGCTATATGATTCAATCAGTCTCATGCCTTTCCATTCCATTCTGAATACCATTCTCATAGAATCTTAGGATCTTTGGAGCAATGTTTTAAGCCATAGTTTATGTTCCTTTTCATTGTACCATGGGATCTCCCAACAATAAAAAAGCAGACTAGAGAAGTCTTATGTATGACATATTCATTTTGTTCATTGATGAGAACCATCACCCAGAAAAATGATAGCACTTCTTGGAACAATTTACAATTAACTGGAATGAGGTCAAAATTAGGATACAAAGAATGCTACCCCCAAACCCACAACTACCTTTTACCACATTCATTCATGTATTTATTATTTATTGAATTTACACATGCAAAAACTGTGTTAGGAGCTCTAGGGTAAAGCAAATTAAGATCTCATTTTTCCATGGAAATCTCTATTAGCTTGATTTTTATCATATCTTTCTTAATTTTTGGTGTCTTTTGGAAATTGAGTGGGTGAAGAGGGAAACTCTTGGCTAGAGTTTTTTCTATTCAGCTGGAAGGATCAAGGTATTCAATGTCAATCAAGTGTTTACCTCACCTGTCATGAACATCAATGGTGTCAAACTCAGAAAGAGGCCCACTAATCTGTACATAAGGGTTTTTCATATTGACATTTTAAAAATGTAATATTATCTATGTTTTATTGTATTTTATTTATTTTGTTAAATATTTCCCAATTATATATATATGTATATATATATATATATACACACATATATATATATATTAGACAATTGGGGCAAAGTGAGTTACCCTGGTTCACACTGTTAAGTGTCTGAGGTTGAATTTGAACTCAGATCCTCCTGAACTTAAGACCTGTGCTCTATCCATTGTACCATCTAGCTGCCCCTCCCATTTATATTTTAATCTTGTTGGGATCACTCTTGGGAGTAGTGTGGATTGCACACAAGCCACAATTAATATGCCGGATCCCTCTGATGTACACCATCCCAGTCCCCTTAGTGGTATCATCCCAGCTCCTAGTGAGAGATCAGCCTCTCCAAAAGTCAGCTAACACTTACCTTTTAGCTTTGTCCTTTTGTGGATGATAGATAGCACTTTTATTTCTTAGTCTAGGGTTTGGTGTATGTTATCCAATAATATTATGCTTCAGCCTCCAAGATACTTTAGGATAATTTCCTCCCTTCATCTGGTTCCTGCTAGGTTTCTCTTAAAGTTTGTGTACAAGTATGCTTTTATGTAAATTTTTAATCAGACTTTTAGAATGAAAAACAGAAAACAAGCAGAGTACCTATCAAAGGCTCCCCAGTGTATGTGACCATCCTTAGATCAAGAATCAGCCCAAGCTAGCAACCTAAAAGTTTAATTCTTTCTATTTGCCTATTATTTTATTATTCCTGTTGTTTGCCCATGGGTTCTGATTTGTTTTATTTAATTCATGGGAGAACTTCCGCAGTTTTCTGCATTATGCAGAGAAACCCCAAGTAGAATAGGTAGCTGCTGGAGCCATCTCAAATGTGCATATTCACTTGTGTCTCTGTCCCTTTCATGTTGAGTAGTCACCACCAGGCATAAATTGCATGAATATCTCCAGAATTCTTTTGATCTTTTGTCTAAGGTTTCTCAGTCCTGCCCAGATAGCCAGAGGGAATAGATACCAGACTCCAGCACAGGACTCCACTGGGTCTTCTCTCTCCCTCCCATTTCAAAACAAGTCCTCTTTGAATCTCCTGCATAAATTAATTTCATTTGTCATCCAGCCATCAGCTGGGCACATTTTCAACTCTGCCAGTGTCAGGGGATCTGTGCAAAGAGCACAAGTATTAAATAAGGATCTGAGCCACATAAGCAACAACACAGAGGACTCGATATTTTTTCTGATTCTCACAGCCTCTTGTACCTCTCCAGAATGGAGATTATATATCACAGATAAAACAACTTCATCTGTCAATATGGTCTAAAATACCTAGAATTCAAAAAAAGGAAAAATAAATATAGGAACCCATGAACTAACACTTGATCAGTCCAAGGTCACTCAGTTTCTGTCCCTCATTTCCCACTGACTGGCAGGTGAGGCCCTACCAGCAGACCCTAGAACGTGACACAAGTTTACAACAAAACTCACCCCCAGACCCCAATCCTCCCTCCCTCTTTCCAGTGTTATGAATACCCCATCTTTAGGCTTTGCAAGTTTGAGCAAAAAGCCTTCTGGAAGCTATATACTGGAAGTACCAGCACTGCAAAGCTCTACACTGTAGGGGTCAGGAAAAGCTGGCTATGAATTAACTGCTGGTGCTGGAGCAGAGAACCGAGGAACAGGGAGTGGGACAGATCACCAAGACTGGACCCCAGGAGGGTGGGGAGCTGTGCGATACTCTGCCAAGCCTGAGGAAGAGTCTTGCTCCTAGCTGGGACCCCTTCTGACCCCTGACAGTCAGTTGGGACAGAGGCCTAAGTGATAAACCATGAATTGCCTCATGTGGAAGAATTGCCTCATCTCAAAGCTGAGATGCTTTGAGCTCTAGCTCCCAAGGAAATCACAGAGGGAAAGGAGTCAGAAAGTGAATAATACAGAAAGGATAAGAAAAACAAAATTACTAAAGATTACAAAAAGAATAAAAATCAAAGACTTTGAACATACACAAATAAATCAACAGGAAAAACAATAACAACAGATGGAAGTATGGTTTCTAGATGCAATAGAGTTCACACATTTATGAATAAATCCTATAAAATAAAGGCAAATGATCCAGGATAAGACAAAAGACCCTATGGAATTTGAGAAGAACATGGAACCATAATACACTATTGCTGAGTGGGCTAAAAAAGAAAGGAGAAAGACAATTCCAATAGACGTGATGGAAGGTGCCATCTGCATCCAGAGAGAGAACTATGAAGATTGAATGTGAATCGAAGCATGGTGTTTTCACCTTTTTCTTGTTGTTGTTGTTTGCTTTTATCTCTCTTGTTTTTTGTTCCCTTTGATCTGATTTTTCTTGTGCAACATGATGAATATGGAAATTTAGAAGAACTACATGTTTAACCTATATTGGCTTTCTTTCTGTCTTGTGGAGGAGAAAAGAGGAAGAGAGAGAAAACATTTGAAACACAAGATTTAGCAAAAGTGCAGGCTGAAAACTATCTTTGCATATATTTAGATTAATAAAATACTATTTTAAAAAAAGAATCATGAGAGCAAAATTTATAGCCTGTATAGCAAAAGTAATGAGCAGGATTAAAAAACAAACAAACAAACAAACAAAAAAACTGGAATCTGCAAAGGCAAACTGCACAAAAGAAATAAAAGAGAGAATGATAGATTGGGGAAACAAATATACAGAAGTGAAGAACAACCTAGATGAAAAGAAGCAAGAAACAATAATAATTAAAGAAATATAATTACTAAGGCAAGCAAAACATACTGATCTTGAAGACAAGTAGAGAAAACCCAAGAATCTTGGATCTTCCAGAAGAGTAAACACCTTAAAACCGTAATAAAGGAAATAACAGAAGGGGATTGTTCAGAATTTATGAACATAGGAAGTAAATTTTCAGGTGAAATAATTTACAAATAGACTCTAGAAAAAAAAATCCAAGACTACAAATTCTAAGACACATAGTGATTACATTTAACAATTCATAAAACAGAAAGACTTTTGCAAGTTATCAAGGGAAATACCTTCAAACACAAAGGAAAGGACAGTTGCATAATGCAAGATTATTCTGCATCTACTAGAAAAAAGAAAATGGAAATAAAATGATGTGTCCTTAAGAGCAATGGAGTTGAGGAAGTAACCTAAAGTGAAATATCCTGTAAATCTGAGTTTAACTACATAGAACTAATATAGACATTTAATAATAAGGAAAAATGTGAAAGTTTTTTATTCAGAAAAAAACCCCATAACTGAAAGCAATTATTTGCTTTTTAAACAACAAGCAAGCAAAAGAAATATAGGAGGAGTAAATAAATACATCAGGTAAGGGAAGCAATAGCAACAACAGAATTACAAGAAAGAAACCAATAAGAGACTTCTTTCTAAATATATACAAGGAAAAAGAAGTAAAGACAGAAATCTAGTAGAGGTAACAGCAAAGACATGAACAAAGGGAAATTATGGGTAGAACCTGGTGATTCCTTGCCTGTAGATAAATAAGTTTGTTTGTTTGTTTTGTTTTTGTTTTTGTTTTTGTTTTTGGTGGGACTACATTACAACATAGTGGATAAATAAAGTGTAGGAGAGAAGATAGAAAGGACTATGTGATGCACTAGGGTTAAATCAAGGGCTAACAATAAGAAGAATATGATCTCTGTAGTCTCAGAAAGAGATTGGTGAATCAAGGAGCTTGAGGAAAAGATGGGGAAAGAAAAGAGACAAAAGATTGGAAAGGAAAGAGAAGGAAGGAGACCTTATTTTGGAGGTAGAAAGAACCTCTTCTGATGAATGCTGCTATGGGTGAAGAGAAATGATCAATGAACAGAGAAGAGGCCTTTGTCTTGATTAGACCCAGGGGAATTGGTGCTTGAAAAGTCTGCTTGTCTTACATTGGGATGAAGGAAATTGAAAGCTCTGGGAGCAACTGGCAATTGGAGGAATATGACAGTGTGAACATAGGGAGGAGATTTCCAGGTTAAAAAAAAAAAAAAGGAGAGGATGCAGTGTAGTGGTGGGCTACATAATCAGAAATGTGGGAAAGGGGTCCTACTGTGAAATAATGTTCTCTCTAACACTTGCAATAGTTCTGGGAGTAATACTCAAATGGAAAAGGGGAATTCATGGACCAAGACCTACAAGGCAGTGGAAGAAAGCACCTAGAGGGAAGAGCCTAGAATAGATACTTTGGAATCTCTGATTATATGAAAAATACAAAGAAAAGGTAGAGATAAGATAACATTAGGAGGGGCAGCTAGGTGGCGCAGTGGATAGAGCACCAGCCCTGAAGTCAGGAAGACCTGAGTTCAAATTTGATCTCAGACACTTAACGCTTCCTAGCTGTGTGGCCCTGGGCAAATCACTTAACTCCAATTGCCTCAGCAAAAAAAAAAAAAAAAAAAAAAGATAATATTAGAAGTCATAAATCAGAAGACAAAAATCTAGAAACAGAAAGAAGATGAATAGTGAAAAGAGTGAGAGAAATCCTTTTTTTGGAAAGGGGTACAAAAATCAATTTAAAAACCAAAGAACAGAACTAGCTGCAAGGGAGGACAAGAGGGGAGAATCTACTTGATTAACAGAGAGGAAAAAAAGAAGGAAAAGAAATATGTGACCAGAAAAAAAGCAAGAAATAAAAGGTAAATTATAAACAAAACCCTAAAGGGAAAAGTGTAACAAATGAGAAGAGTGAATCAATGGGGAGAAGAAGAGAGACAGTGGGAACAGTACAACCTTAAAAAAAAAAAATTAAAGTAACTAAAGGAACATAATATTGTATTTATTACAGATTGGGGGGGGGGGAACAGTTTTAGAGAGAGACTAGAATGTAAAAACCTAACTCATAATTTTAAATGTGAATGGATTAAGCAATCCAATAAATTTGGAAAAAAAGTGAAAACTGTACAATCTGTTGCTTACAAGAAATATATTTTAAAAAAACAAAGACATACACAAAATAAAACTGAAGGGGAGGGAAACAATTTTACTGTGTGAAAAGTGAATTTTTAAAAAAGGAGTTTTTTATGCTATTAGCAAAGCAAAAACAACTATTCTAAACATAAAAAGGATAAATAAAAAATATATATATATTGGGGCAGCTAGGTGGCGCAGTGGATAGAGCACCAGCCCTGAAGTCAGGAGAACCTGGGTTCAATTCTGGTCTCAGATACTTCCTAGCTGTGTGACCCTGGGCAAGTCACTTAACCCCAATTGCCTTAGCAAAAAGCAAAAAAAATATATATATATAAGTATATATATATATATTGTGTGGAAAGGAACCACAAAAAAATAAACCGATGTCAGTATTAATCTTAAACATTCTAAATGTGTTAGCATCCAAATTTATAAAGGAAACATTATTTGAATTCAAGAAGACATAAACAAATCTGATACTAGCTAGGAAATGGTGTTGGATCAGTGGAATAGATTAGGTATGTATTTTATAATACACAGTAGTAAATGATAATCATGATCTAGTGTTTGATATAGCCAAACATACAAGCTTTTAGGAAAAGAACTCACTATTTGACAAAAATTGCTGGGAAAACTAGAAAGCAGTTTGGCAGAAACTAGATATAAAATAACATTCATACCATATATCAAGATAAGGTCAAAACTGATACATGATTCAGACACAAAGAGTGATATCATAAGAAAAACAGGGAAGTGTGGAAAACTTTACCTGTCAGAATCATGGGTAAGAGAAATATTTATGATTAAACAAGAGATGGAGAGATTCATAGGAAGTAAAATGGATAATTTTAATTAAATTAAACTTTGGCACAACAAAACCAATTAGGCAAGATTAAAAGGAAAGCAGGAAATTGGAGGAAAATTTCACAGTAAACTTCTCTGATAGAAAACTAATTTTTCAAATACATAGGCAACTGAGTCAAATGTATAAAAATACAATTCATTCCTCAAATGATAAATGGTCAAATGATATAATTAGGTAGTTTTCAGAAAAAGAAATCAAAGTTATCTAGCCATATGGAAAAAATGCTTTAAATTACTATTGATTAGAGAAACACAAGTTGAAACAACTCTGAAGTATCACCTCACGTACCTCAGACTGGCTAACATGACAGAAAAAGAAAATGAAAAATATTGGAGGGGATATGGAAAAATTGGGACACTAATGCACAGTTGGTAGAATTGTGAATTGGTCAAATCATTTTGAAGAACAATTTGGAACCATACTCAAAAGGTTTTATAAAACCCCTTGACTCACAAATATTAGGTTTTTATTCCAAGGAGTTCAAAGAAAAAGGATAAGTACCTGTTTGTGCAAACTATTTCTAGCAGCTATTTTTATGGTGACAAAGAATTAGAAATTGAAGGCATGCCTATCAACTGGATAATGACCAAAGTATGGTATGATTGTCATGTAATATTATTGTGTTATAAGAAATGATGACCAGAATGGTTTCAGAAAAACCTGGAACTTATGATCTGACACAGAGTGAAGTGAATAGAATCAGGAGAGGATTATATACAATAATAGCAATTTTGTATGATGATTAACTGTGAATGACTTGGCTATTCTAATCAGTATGATGATCCAAGACAATTCTAAAGGTCTTATAGTTAAAAATGTTATCCATCTTCAGAGAGAGAACTGATGGAGCTCTATGTGTAGACTGAGCTATAGATATAGTTCTTTTTTTTCCCCACTTAACTTTTCTTGATTTTTTTTTTCTTTTGGAACATGGCTAATATAGAAATATGTTTTGCATGATTTCACATTTAATCTTGATATGACATTTCTTCCCTCCTCAATAAGTGGGGGAAGAACAGGAAGAAGGGACAGAATTTGGAATTCAAAATTTTTAAGAAATGAATGTGAAAAAGAAAATAAATTTTTGTAAAAAGAAAGAAGCAAAATGGACACTAATACAATGATAGACTTTATTTAATACCTAGACCAGAAGAAAAAAGAATACAGAAGGAAAACATTAAGCCAATATCATTAATGAACATTGAATAAAAAATATTAAACCAAATTCTATCAAGCAAACTACAGTGATTTATCCAAGAAACCATTCACTATAGTGAAGCGGGATTTATATAGGAATTCTAGGATGGCTCAACATTAGGAAAACAATCAACATAATTAATCATATTAAAAACCAAATCATCTAAAACTATGATTACCTCAATAAATGCAGGGAAAAAAAAAACCTTTGACAAATTACAACACTGATGCTAAAAATCCTACAAAAGCATAGGTATAGAGGATTCTTTTTTTCTAATATCATAAAAAGTATCACTCTTTTAAAAAAAGCAACATGTACATTGCAATCTTTTGCAATTTAAGCTTTTCAAATATGGAAATGAAGCAAGGGTGCTTACTATCTGATTTAGATCTAAAAATGCTTGTAATTGCAATAAGATGAGAAATAAATGAAAAGAATGAAGACAGATTAAGGTGAAATAAAATCATGCCTATTTGCTGATGATATAATAGTTTACTTGGAAAACCCTAAGGAATTAACAAACATACTGAGACAAAAATAGATTTAACAAAGTTTTAGACTACAAAATAAATCCTTAAAAATTAACAGCATTTCTATGTAAAAGTAACAAAACACAAGAAGCAATAATTGATTAAAAAAATCTTATCCCAAATAACTACAAGATGCATAAAATAACTGGGAGTCAATATCCCAAAGCACACAAAAGAGTTGTATGGATTCAATTACAAAATAAAGAAAAACAAATGGTTGAACTCCTATTCAGTGCTCATGGCTAGTTCATGCCAATTTAATAAAAATAACAATATTTCCAAAATTAATTTACATTTTAATTGTTATCTCAATTAACCAAGTGGATACTTTATAGAGCTTGATAAAATAATGACAAAATTCATTTGAAAAAACAAAAAATTCAGAATGTTAAGGAAAATGATGAAAAGAAGTAAGGATAAAGAATGACTACTTTTCCAGATCTCAAACAAAATAGTCATCATCAAAATCCTCTTATGAGAAATGAATCAATGGAATATACTAGACAAAGGAGATTCAGAAGCAATAGAACTCAATAACTCATATCTGATAGAATGAAAACACAAGTTACCTAGGAAAAAAACCTCTGATTAAAAACTATTATGAAAACTGGAAAATACTTTGAAAGAAAACAAGGTAAAATTAACACTTTACCCCATATTCCACAATATATTCTAAATGGATATGTAGCCTTAATATTAAAGATCATACTTTAAAAAATTAGAAGAGAAGCATCATATATCAGCTATGGGTAGGAGATATACACTTAACACTTGAATAGAGGCAATTACAAAAGATAAAAACTAATAACTGATTATTTGAAAGACCTTCTGTGTAAGCAACATATTGTACCTGGGATAAAAAGGAAAGTGATTGAATGGGAAAAAAATCTTTGCATCAAATTTCTCTGACAAGGGCTTGGTATCCAAGATTTGTAAACAATTATTAAACATATATAAGATGAATAGCCATTATCTAATAGATAAATTGTCAAAGGATATGAACAACAGTAATCAAAAAAGAACTGCAAAACATTCACAACCACATGAAAAAATGCTCCAGATCACAAATAATAAAAGAAATATGAATTAAAACACTTTGAATATTGGCAAAAAAATGACCAAAAAATGGCAACAATTAATGTTAGAAGAATTGTTGTGGAAAAGATAGACATTTTAACACATTGTTGGTGGAATTGTAAAATCATACAACCATTTTAGGGGCAGCTAGGTGGCGTAGTGGATAGAACCCTGAAGTCAGGAGAACCTGAGTTCAAATCGGGTCTCAGACATTTAACATTCCTACAACCATTTTGGGAAAACAATTTGGAATTTTGCAAATATATTGACTAAAATGTTCATGCCCTTTGAACCAGATATTTCAATGCTAGATTTATATCCTCAAAAAAGTCATATTGATAAGAAAAAAATCTCCATATACTTCAAAATATTTATAGCAATACTTTTTTTGATGGCTAAAAATTGGAAATAAAGTAGATGCTCATCAATTGGAGAATGATGAACAAATTGTGGTGCATGAATGTAATGGAATGTTTTATTGTAAGAAATGATGCATGTGATGAAAACAGAGAAACATGGAAAAATCTGGATGAACTGATCCTGAGTAAAGTAAATAAAGCCAAGAAAATAATAAGCATAATAACTAAAACTATGTAAATGGAAAGAAGACAATACTGAAAACCAAAAGTAAATATAACAAAATCCTCTTTTTGTGTTCTGCTATGTTAATAGAAATGCTCTTTGTGTGTGTGTGTGTGGGGGGGGTGCTTTCTTTCTCCTTCTTTTTCCTTTTTTTAAAAATAAACTTTAATTAGTATTTTCTGTTTCTTATATGATCATCATATTCCTCCCAGAGATCCAGAGAACCATTCTAAATTGCAAAAAAGCACTTTTTAAGAGAGAACAAAAATTCAGGACAACTGTCCAATGCATTGAAATTGTCCAAAAATATATACAATATATAATAACACCTATACACTGCCCACTTCTATGAAGGAATAAGTTGAGAATATTTTTATATCTTATCATTCAAGGTCTATTTGATCTTTTAAATTTTGTTACATTTACTTATGGTTTTCAGTATTGCGTGCTTAAAAAAGGTATGTAATACATTCTATATATTATTTTCAAAACTGTCCTGCTTGACTGTATTTCCTTGAACTTCCTTCTGTTCATTTATGAATTTAAAAAAAATATTACAATGATCCTCTTTTTTTATGACATAACTAACTTTCTACCCTATCCCTCCCTTAACTAGAGAAAGAAGGGGGGGGGGGGGAGGGAAACACCTTTGTAACAAATTAGCATAGTCAGACCGAATAAATCCAATACATTGGTGAGGTCCAAAAATGTATGTCTTTGTACCTCGTGTCCATCACCCTTCTGTCAGGAGGTGTACAATGTATTTTATCTTAAGTCTTCTGTAGAGCTGGTCATTAATTAATTTGAGTTCTTAAGTCTATCAGCATGTTGTCTTTTTAAAAAAAATACACATGTTGTTGAACTTACATAAATTGCTCTCAAAGTTCTTCTCACTTCACTTTGTATCAGTTTATGATACCCAAAATTATCTGAAATTGTATCATTTGTCATTTCTCATACTGCAATATTCCTTATATTCTTATACCACAATTTATTCAACCAGTTCCAATTGTCTAAGGCACAGTTTAAAGGACCCCCTTAGGTCTTAGTTATTTTTTCTCCCTTTTTCACTTTTACAACCTCCCCTTCTTCCCCTTTCTCCACTTGAGGATCAGGAAGTTTGCTCTAGTTTCTGCTTTATACTGAGGGGTAAGGGAAATAATATCAGAAAAGCAATAGCTGCAATACTTCAAATTCTAATATTTAAGGGAATAATCTCACAGGAGAGTGTTTTTTGTTGTTCAGCCACTTCAGTTGTGTCCGACTCTTCATAACTTCATTTGGGGTTTTCATTTTAAATGAGGAAACTGAGACATTGTTAAGTGACTGTCCGAGGGTCACAAAGCTAGTAATTCAGGCTAGATTTGAACTCAGGAAAATGGGTCTTCTAGACTCCAGGCCCAGCACTCTATCTACTGCCCCACTTAACTGTCCCCATAGGAAAGTACAGGAAAGTTAGGGGTTCTATTTCATGTAATTCTTGAGAGTCTTTTTGTATTTTGAGCAATGTTTTTGTGTGTGGAGGAAATAGTTTATTATTCTGTATCACTTGTTCTAAGTTGTACACTAAGTATTTTTAAAAGCTTTCTATTTTCAAAATAGATGCATAACTTTCAATATTCACCCTTGCAAAACCTTGTGTTTCAAATTTTTTCTCCCTTACTTCCCCTTACCCCTCCCTTAGATGGCAAGTAATCCAATATATGTTAAACACGTGCAATTCTTCTATACATATTTCCACAGTTATCATGCTGTACAAGAAAAATCAGATCAAAAAGGAAAAAAATGAGAAAAAAACAAAAAGCAAGCAAACAACAACAAAAAGGTGAAAATCACTATCTATTTTTTAATCTTCTTTTGAAGAGATTCTAGAAATGAACCAAACCTAAACTTTATTTTCTCATAGGACCTGTAGAGTTGGGGTAGTTGGTTTTTAATGGACAATAAGAAAAGAACCTGACCTTCCTCTTTATAGGTCAGGCTCTCCAAGAACCAAACCTAATCTAAGCATGGTCCATTAGAGGGAGAGCACAGAACTCTTTTCACTATATATTATATTATTAACCTTGGTGTTCCCCTCTCAAATTTCTTCTCCATCCAAAACAACCCTGGTTCCTTCAAACATTTCTGATGTAAAAGCAAGTTTCAGCAGATGCAGAAAGACAGGAAAAGAGGAAATAGAAATAATGAAGAGAGAAACTGGAATCTGAACTTAGGGAACAGAAAGAGAAGCAAAAAAAGCATCTGCACAGTCTCTGGCTTGATTCTTCAGTTTTTGCCCGGGATAAGTCAGTGCCTCCCAGTGGAAACAAATTAATGAGGCAAATGGTAGACCAAAGGGAAACAAATGAGAGTCAAGATTCAACAGAGAAGGAGTCAGCATCTCCATCTAAGTTGACAGTGTTTGCCCTTGAAGAGAAATCAAAATCAAACGGATACAACTCAGGCTCTTAAGATCCTCAAATAACTGAACACTGACTGGTTGAGAAATAATAAATAGAAAAGCAACTGGGTATCTATGCTACCACCAAAATTGTGGATATGTATTTCTATCTCTGGGAATGCTTATATCTTCTGGCGAGACCTAAGCACCTGAGACAAGGTTCAGAAACTCTTGGGTTTGAGGAATATCTTCAGATTTATTAAAAAAAAAAAAAAAAAAAAAAGACTTGCACCTGAAAGAAGCTACAGGAGTAAAGCACCATACACCATGTGGAAATTTAATTAAATCTAGTTTATTCCTTTTACTTCTATGGTAATGAATGCTATCTATATCCAAGATATTCTTGTGTGGGATACCTCATTAGGTTATGCTCATGAATTTGGGATTTATTGAAATGTACAGGAAAGGAGAAGGACAGAGTTCCTTTCCCAGTGGATGGAGGTTGAGCAAGAAACTAATTTCTGGACTGGTGAGTTTATCATTCACAAAGGAGCAGAATCGGGGGTGAAGGGAGGAAGGATAAAGGCAGGAGCTCTCAGAATAATAGATATTGACATCCCCCCAACAAGGGACCTTTGTTGTTGGATGCCGCGCATGACCGCCAAGGAGATCATGGAACAGGTAGTACTTGGGTTCTAATAACTAAGTGCAGTTTCTCTAGTGGGTTAAATGCATATGGCAACTGTTGCTCCATGATGAGACTTGCAATGACCTTATTTTGCCACTAGATGGTGCCATATTGCAGGCTTCCCAAGGCATTTCGTAGTCTGGGACAGTCGCTGACAAGTGTTCTTAAAATTCTTTAGTAAGCAACTTAGCTATTTATTTCTCTTTCCGCAGCTACATCTGCCTCTATCTCCTCTTTCCGTGTCCACAGTTATTCCTGTAAGCATAACTGGCAAGTGGTGCTAGAGAAGCACCTTAAAATAGTCTTGAAACTATGAAGCACCGTACTGAAATCCTCATAAATAACACGTGTAGACAGTGGTTTGCAGCCACTGCAGAAAGATGATTCAAAATTAACTTCTTGCAGCCCCGGGGAAAATATGAAGAGCTAGTGAGGGACCGCTATTGCCCAAATTGTATAAAGACTTACTCCAATAGGAAGTGTGATCTTTTGAATCTTTTTGGCCACTGAACGGCAAAAGCTGCTTTAAAAAAAGCCAGAACAACCTTGTTCAAAATTTTAAAACCATTTATATGTACGGTCATCGGGGCTATTAGCCTTGACTTTAAACAAATAGACTAAAAGAATTCCTGCTCTGAACTAAGTGAGAACTTAGGCCAAATCTTCTCAAATCAACATTCATTTATTAATTCTCAAAGTGAGTCAGGTACTGAGCTAGTTCTCAGTAATACAAAGACCAAAAAAGCAATAGGCTTTGTCATCAAGAAGCTGATGTTCTGATTGGAAGAGGGGCATGAGATGTATAGAGGCAAATAAATATAAAATAATTTCAAAAGAGAACATTAACAAATATTAAAATATCAGGAAAGTCCTGATACAGGAAATAACACTTCCACTATATCTATAAGGAATCTGGGGATTCTCAGAGGTAGATGAGAGCAGGGAATATAATCCCAGATTATTCATGCAAAGGCAGGGTAATAGCAGATAAAGATGTTATGGACAGAGTTACTAGGCCAGTTTGATTGGGTTGAAGAGTATATAAATGAGAAATAAATGAAATGAAACAGGAAAGGTCAGTGGGATTCAGACTACAGAGGGCTTTTCAATGCCCAGACTGTGAAGGATATTTAGCCTTTCAAGGCCATCAAAGAAAAGCCTTAATATTTTCCAGGTCTTAAAAATGGTCTCATTGATTTGATTATTTTTTTTAAATAATAGAGTCATTTGCATTATGATAATTTTTCATTTTTTTATTTCCTTTTTATTAATTTTTATTATGCCATTTATCCTAGAACATTTTAGGCTAAACAGAAGCTTGTTTTCTATTAATATTAACCTCACCTAGCTAAAACACTCATGGAATAATAATATCAAAAGAAGACTTTTTCATATTCCTCAGATAAGAAGGCAAAATAGAGTTTGAGCTTCCCAAAATGATTTAGCCAATGTGGAAGGATGCAACTCTGTAGACATGTAAATCTCCCCTCTCAATCAGCCCATTGTGAACCCTCTGTATGCTGTACAATCTGTAACCTGACTTAGTTTACCTTTAGAATTTATTCAACTTTTATGACATTGAAGGAAACATGATTTTAAATGCTTTTTAAACTTTTATAGCTTTAAGGAATGCATGAATATATGCTTAAAACTTAATAATTTCTGAGTTGTGATAGATTTTTATAGATATAGATAGATTTATAGCAGCAGTAAACTACCACACAAAACATAAAGAGATATTTTCCCCCTATTATTCAAAGTCAAAATGTTTTTCTATTTTAGTTAGTTTTAAATGACCAGAAATGAGCTAACCCTTAGAAGATAGAAATTCTTCATATAGACACACAATCTCATTACAAAGAACTTTAAGGGAAAGTAACACAAATTAATTTTTTCTGAGGTTAAGTTTCATTATATAGAATACCACACAAACTCAGAGTCATTCATTTGTGGAACTCTTCATAACAGCATTTATTAAAAAGGTATTTAATTTGAGGGTAACAAGGCAATTGAGAACCAACCAAGTTCTGCCTCTGAAACATAGTGACTATGTGACTCTGGTAAGCCACTTAACTTTATGATCCAGAAGGTACCTCTAAAATTAGAAGATGCAAAGCAGGTATAGATTTTCTCCTCATTTTTCTCCTGATTGATGCAAAGTGAAATGAGCAGAGCCAAGAAAACATTGTACACAGTACAGCAATACTGTACAATGATTAACTGTTCTCAGAAATACAATGATCCAAGACAATTCTTAGAGATTTAAGATGAAAGGTGCTGTCCATCTTCAGAGAAAGAACTGTAGGGATTGAATGCAGATCAAAAATTCTTTTTCTTTAGTTTTTAAAATTTTCTTAGCTTATTTTTTGTTTGCATTTTCTTTCACAGCATGACTTATAAGGAAATGTGTTTTGCATGACAACATATATAAAACCTATGTCAAATTGCTTGCCTTCTCAATGGGAGGAGGGAAGAAAGGGAGAGAATTTGAAACTCAAAAACTGAAAAAAATAAATGCTAAAATTGTTTTTACATGCGTGAGAAATGACCTTCAGTGAAGTTTCCTCCTTGCTACACTCATCTCTATTAACAGGCTGAGCTTTACATCCCATGATGAGGTAATGTTCAAGGAGAACCATACTAGCTCCTTTCAATTGGATGCTTCCAAATTTGGTGAAAGGAAATGCATAATGAGGTTTTGTAAAACGTAATGTTCTGACTGGTTATAGATTAGCTATGAATAATTATGGTAATAAAGGATTGCTATTGCTTTGCTTTGATTGTTTAGGACTAACATGAAGGTTATGAGTTCCATTTATTAGCAAATGGTGAAGGGAGACAGAGGATTAGGGATGGGGTTAGCATTAGGACAAAGGAAGCCTTTGAGCTTTCTACACTCAGCACTCCCTGGCTGTAGCTGTTTGAGTGATGAGGGGTGTGTCCTTTCTCATGAAAAAGAATAAAAATCTTTTCTGATCTCTGACTCAGACTCCAAACTTTTGATTCTGCTGGTCTTTGTCCCCCACACATGTAAATGGTGAAAAAAAATAACATTTTTTTAAAAGTTATCTTTTTCATATATTGGATTACTTGTTATCTAGTCTAGGGAAGGTGAGGGGAAGGAAGGAAGAAGGATTTGGAACAGGAGGTTTGCAGGGGTGAATGTTGAAAATTATCTTTGCATGTATTTTGAAAATAAAAGCTATTATTTTTTAAAAGTATTCTTTTGAGAAGTTTCTTATTCTGATGAAATTACAAGTCTGATCTTGCCCCTTCCCCTCAATTGCACTCCCAAAATGACAAAGGGCATTAAAATCAGTATATTTAAAGCTGAAAGATTAATTTCTGTGTATCTTCTAAATGAGAATCTCTAGAATCAAGATGGTTTTGTGATTTTGGGAAGTAGGAAGAGAGTTAATCCTTCATTTTATATATTTCCACTAGCAATTCCCTTAAGGAGAGACTTGAATAACTGAAAGAAAAAAAAAAGCACAAGATAGCTAAAATATACATTTTTTTTTTTTACCCTTCATGACAATTTGGCATTGGCAGATAGGGAACAGGGTTTAAAATTAGGAAGAGATGGATTGAAGCCCTGCATCTGAAACACACTAGCTGTAAGTCCAAATAGGGAAGTCATTTAACCTCTATAAATTATTGATTTGTATCAGTAGAAGTGGTTTCCATATCATGGGTTCTATATGCTGATGAAGTTACTGGATGGAACTAAAATGAATCCATATGTATGTAATATTTTGTACATATGTATATATTTTACTTGATGTATTTTATTTGTGTATACATAGATATATAAAACCCTTGACTGAAATAATAAATGTTTTATACATGATACATGACTATATATATACACATGTACATCTATAGGCCTCACCTGCTTGAATTCAGGAACTCCCAGGGAATGGGAGTAATCAAAGCTCACTGGAGGAAGCAATGCTGATGATCAGATCATCTCATCTTTCCCCAGAGAACTGCTTTGTCGGCAGAGTTTGTGTAATTTCAGTGATCCCTAGAGCTCTGGCTTACCCATGGTATGTTAGCTATGAATAGAAGAAATATAGTATGTATGCATCTGAGTTATCTGGAAATTGAGTCAGGAATATTTGCATCTTTACCTAGAACACAAAAGCAAACAAATCAATTCTCTGATCTTCTCTATGGTTTCTTTTTTCTTTCAAATTTAATCCCAAATTTATCTCCCTCCAGGAAATATGTCCTTCCTTTCATTCCAGCCTTTCAACACTTGTATATGTATGCTAAGTGCTACTGTTCACACTATAGAATATTAATTTAATTTGTACCCACCAAGAGGCTTTAGAAATGTGAAATAAATAATCCTAATATTTATTTTCCATGTACTTAATGCAAGCAGAATCCAGGCTCTATACAGTAAGGTTCGGGATCAGCTCAAATCTGCTTCCAGGAGTTACCACTAGGGCAGGCAATAGAGTGAGAAGGAGCTGGGCTAGAGAGGAATTCACTTGGAGATAAGTGGAGTAGGAACTGGGTTGGGGAAGAGAAAGCAGTTATCTGGTAGCTTCTTATTTTAACTATTCTTGTTAAATGTTAAACTAAGTTGCTTCAAGCTGCTGAAGGAATACAAATGTTACAAATACCCTTTAAGTTTTGGCACTCTTGGACAAAACTCCAATTGCCCTACCCTAGTTATAACTCTGGATATAAGGCTCTGCATACATTGAATTTTCAGTAAATGTGTCTGACTGATTAGTCTGTGGGACTTTTATGGCTATTTCAAACCTCCCATATCTTTAAAGTTGAAGCCTAAGGAAGACTGAAAATAGAAGAGCAGGATGTGGGCTTTTATGTTGCAACATGAGGTTTTAGGTTAGATAAAATGACTTTTTAATAATGAGGTTTATTAGCTCAGAGTTGTCAAGGGAGATTCCATTCAATTCTGCAAGGGACAATTTGAGTGACTTCTCTGGGCCTTGAAGCCATTTAATGGCTGGAAAGGAGGCTGTAGAATTGTCTAAAAGAGCTTGTGAGGCCCTCTTAGACTGATTTTATGATGTTATTATGTAGTTACTTGAACTAGTTATGGAAAGAAGGAAGTGGTTTAACTAGAAAGGAAATATATGCATAAGGAAGAGGCATGAGCCAAAGCATAGAACCACTGGTTTAAAATAGAAGAAGTGAACAGGCTCTGATTCACATGTAGTCTAAATCCCATCAGACTTTGTATTTGTTAAATATGCCAGGAAATCATTCCTCTTGCTCAGATGGATTATCAAAGAACTAATGGTCTCACTATTATTCAGGAAATAAAAAGTTCCTATTTTTAACTTAGTGTGTTTTTAAATACTATTTTCTTAGAGCTCTGACTTGAGCCTGGACATTAGGATTTGTAGGAGGTTAACCATTCTTCTCTTTTGGATCCTAAAAGAGAGAAATGAGACAAGCAGAGCAGATGGTGATACTATGGTTAATTTAAAATACACTTTTTTAAAAAGCTATGTGCAATAGAGATCCAAGTCCCTTTTTTTGGTTTTATTGGTCTACATTCATGTTCCTAATAACAAAGATATTAATTATTTTCAAAAATCCTTCCTGATGACATATTCCAACTATGGATTAGATTCCAACATGGATTAGTATCTTGGTTCAGAGTCTAGCAGTTCCCAGGAGTTTAGTTTAATAACATAAGCTTTATGAAGCTCTTATTAGGCTATGTGTGCCTAGGGGAGATATTCAGGTGACACTGCCCCACAGATGATAATCTTGTATGGAGGCATATCTTTGTTCAGCTTTTTCAGTCATGTCTAACTCTTTGTTATCCCATTTGGGATTTTATAAGCAAAAATCTGGAATGATTGCCATTTCCTTCTACAATTCATTTTACAGTTGAGGAAATTGAGGCAAACACAACTGGTAAGTGTCTGAGACCAGATTTGAACTCAGGGAGATGAGCCTTCCTGACTCCAGACCCAGTACTCTATCTACTCCACCACCTGGCTGCTAAGGGAGGCATGATAAATACTTAAATAGCTATAATAAAAATAGCACATGCTAAGTACATCCAAGAGGTAGAAGCAAAATACTCTTAAGTAGGGTGGAGTATGGGGGAAAGTAGAGGTGGGGCAGAAGGGACATGGTCAACTGGGACTATCATGGTACTCTTCCTGAGATAGATGTTGGCTGAGTTGGGTGGAAAGGAGAGGTAAGAATTCAACAGGCACAGAGGAAGGTCAGGACAGAAAGATTCCTGATAGAACAGTGCTAGTTACTGAGGCAGTAAAATGTGCACAGTATAAGGAAAATATTATTAGATGAAGTTGGAAAAGAAGTTTGGCCTTGAATTCCAAGTAATTGAAGGATATTGAGTAATAAATTACTCTTTTATGTCTCTCTGCTACAATTTAAGTTCATTTTCTATGGTTCCATCCTCAATGGATATAAAGAAAAGCTGGTTAGCATCCCTCATATAATGGCTCCTGGATTCTGGAAGCTAATCTTCTTTCCTTTGGTTAACTGATTAATTGGTGATTCCTAACACTATTCATATGTGCCTTTGCTGAACTGTCCTGACAGAATTCAATGGATCCTGAAATAAATGACTTATTAGTTATCTCTAATTTAGATGTATATCTATGTGTATATGTATATATGTGTGTGTTGCATGTATATGTATATGTATATATGTGTGTGTTGCATGTATATGCATATGTAAATATGTGTGCACACATATAAATCTATCTGTACATATAGATATATCTATAATGTTCATTTTAGCTCTGCTTTTGACTACTTTCATAGACTTAAGTAAGTCACTTTCCTGCTCTCTGCCTCAGTTTCCTCTTCTGTAAATGACAGTATTGTATTAGATGGTCTCTTTTAAGTTGTCTTGTAGCTCAGAAACTATAATTCTACAATTTCTGAATGACAATAAATACACACCCTCTGCAGGGAATGTGCTGGGCAGTGACAGAGGGTTTTGGAGTTTGGACGCAATATCAGAGACTCTTGGTTGTTCTCTTATGATCATGCCAACTTTGATTGCCAACTGAAGCTGCTTCAGTTCTCAAAGAAGCCTTCTTTGGTAGAGAAGTGACCTCCCATACTACCCTTGGCCAGATACCAGTGGATCACGAGATTTCTGAAAGATCAGCCAACTTGAAATGGAACCGATTATTTTCAGAGGATCTCGGAATGAGCCAGTTAGAATTTCTGTTCTAAAATTAATCTTTGCTCTCAGCAGCCATCTCCAAAAACAAACCTCAGGGGAAAAATGTAAGCTCCCCTTCACAGAGGGCAAATGGGTCTTGGGTAGCTGTGATCTGAAGTTTCTTTAGTTTTCAAATGCCATGCTGATCAGACACTTGTCTGAAAGAGGAGCTGGCGACATACAGTTTTCCTTCTGCTTTCCCTCTTTTCATTTTCTCCCTTTTAACTGCAAGAAAGAGCTATTTTTATGACCCATAGTTTCATTTCTCAAAAGGAGAACGGCAGGAGGTGGGTATATGAGTGATGTTTTCAGCTCACATTAGGAGAGTCTGGGTGCAAATTAAATCTGGAATATAGATGGCTTTTTTTTTTTTTTTTTACTTTTAAAGAGGCTTTCAATTTTCAACCAGATTTAGCAACAGAACCAAAGGCAAATATCAGATTCCCTTTCTTTCTCACTGGGTTTTCCAAGTGTTTTCTTGATTTTAATAGATTAGACACTGTTCTTGTCTAATATGCCCATGGAGGCCAGAAGAGTGAAGATCAACTTCTGCCTCAGAGTTTGTCCCTGTGGTCTCTTACATTTAGGCTATCGTCTGCTTCATGAAAGTCAGTGTGGTATTAGATGTTCTCATCTAGAGCTGAAAGAGGTCTTAGTAGTCATCTAGTTCAACTCCCTCATTTACAAATTAGGACACTGAAACCCAGAGAGATGGATTTGCCCAAGTATGTGAGAATGTAATTGAATTTCCTACAGGATACCTATAGTTTGAGTTTGATTTAATTTTTCTTGACTTGTGGGAAAGTATGAGAATCTTATAACTTTAGAATTGAAAGAAACATTCAAGGTTATTTCCCCCTTAGTTCAATTCAGTTAAAGAGCCCATCACTTTATTGGAATGAGAGTTAGCTAATAGATGAGTTTCTTTGGTATCTAAAAAACTTAAGGAAGGACCCCAGCATATTGTGCAGACCCTTCTCTTTTTTAAGTTGTGGAGGAACATAGACAAGCTTTACACAATGGGTTGTTCCATATGGATAACAGTCTGAATTAATGGAGAGAATATCCACATTAATGAAACTCCAGAACCATTGGCACATTGAAAGATTGTGTAAGAGACTGTTCCTGGCATTGGAAATACAAAGATGAGATGACACAGACTTCATAACCAAGGAGATTATGATTTAATCATCTAATCAGAATAAGGGAAGATGTGTAGGTAAACAATATAATTTAAAATAATATATAAAAAAGAATTTCAGACAAAGACTCTAAGAATGTTGAAGAGCACCGACTTGTGGATCAGGAGAAATGCCATTGATAGTGCTTTTTAGAAGTCTCTAGTGCCAGTATCTAATAGTATACTACAATCTGTCTTTGGGTGTATCCTTTCAACTTTTTTTTTTTTATAAAGTAGGTAACCTGAATGAAGAAGTAAATGGCAGAATATTTGTCAGGTTTGAAGATGACATGAAGTTGAGAGAGACAGTTGTAAAATTGAATGGAAAAAAAATAAATTCAATACTGAGTGTTCCAAAAGTCTTCAGTTTTCAACGTTAGTTGCATAAGACTGCACTAAGATTTTTGGGACATCTGGTATTAAAATTTTAATAAAAAGAATTATCATAAAAAGTAAAAAAGAAAATTATTAGTAAAAAATTAAAGTTTAATTTTCAAATAAAGGGTACTGATTTATTTTAATAAAACTACTAAAGATTAAAACTCTACTGAGACTTTTGGCTCACCCTTATTAAAAATTTTAGGAGACCTTATGGGGATGATATTTGTACATAACACTTCAAGATTTGCAAAAATACTCAACTATTAATTATCTAAATATTTATCTAAAAATATCATCTATCTCATTTGAGCCTCCTAATAACCCTAAGAGGTAGGTACTGTAATTATCCCCATTTTACAGATAAGGAAATTGAAACACTTATTCAGGATTACATAAGGATCAATCTTCCTGATTTCAGGTCTGGGTGAATCTACAAGGTCACACTGCCTCCTAAATAAATGAATTGTCCCACATGTGAGTTGAATGGAGAAACCCTGATTAATAGCAGTTCATTTAAAAAAAAAATAGGGGTTTAAGTTGACTGCAAGCTCATCATGACTCAACAGTGTAATGTGGCTACACAAAATGCTCATGCAATCTTAGATGATATTAATAGAAACATAGTGTCTAGAACAAGGGAGGCAAGTAAGATTCCTTCTTTATTCTTCCCTGACCAGAGTATATGTGGGATATCATATTCAAGACTGTATAATTTGTTTTAAGAGAACACTAGAGCACTGATCAACTGGACACTACACAGAAGGAACTCCCATAGGGAATGAGGTGAATGGTCCAAAAAACTACGTCATATCAATACTACCCAAACTAATTTACTTATTTAGTGCCATACCAATCAAACTCCCAAGAAATTATTTTACAGATCTAGAAAAAATAGTAGCAAAGTTCATTTGGAACAACAAAAGGTCAAGGATTTCAAGGGAATTAATGAAAAAAAAGACAGATGAAGGTGGCCTTGCTGTACCAGATATAAAACTATATTATAAAGCAGCAGTCATCAAAACCATTTGGTACTGGTTGAGAAATAGAGCAGTCGCTCAGTGGCATAGAACAGGATATCAGGACAAGCTAGGTAATAATGTTAGCAATTTAGTGTTTGATAAACCCAAAGACCCCAGCTTCTGGGATAGGTACTCACTATTTGGCAAAAACTGCTGGGATAATTTGAAACTAGTGTGGAAGAAATTAAGGCTGGACCTACACCTAACACCCCACACCAAGATAAGATCTAAATGGGTTCATGATCTAGATATAAAGAGTGATATTATAACCAAATTAGAGGAACATAGGATAGTTTACCTCTCAGACCTGTGGAGATGGAATAAATTTATGTCCAAAGAAGATATGGAACTCTTAATTGAACACCAGATAGATAATTTTGATTATATTAAGTTAAAAAGTTTCTGTACTAACAAAACTAATGCAGACAAGATTAGGAGGGAAGCATCAAATTGGGAAATCATCTTTACATTTAAGGGTTCTGATAAAAGTCTCATCTCTAAGATATATAGAGAATTGTCTCACATTTATAAAAATTCAAGCCATTCTCCAGTTGATAAATGGTCAAAGGATATGAACAGACAATTTTCAGATGATGAAATTAAAACTATTTATACTCATATGAAAAGGTGCTCCAAATCACTATTGATCAGAGAAATGCAAATTAAGACAACTCTGAGGTACCACTACACACCTGTCAGATTGGCTAAAATGACAGGAAAAGATAATGATGAATGTTGGAGGGGATGTGGGAAGACTGGGACACTGATGCATTGTTAGTGGAATTGTGAACGGATCCAACCATTCTGGAGAGCAATTTGGAGCTATGCTCAAAGAGTTATCAAACTGTGCATACCCTTTGACCCAGCAGTGTTTCTATTGGGCTTATATCCCAAAGAAATCATAAAAGAAGGAAAGGGCCTCACATGTGCAAGAATGTTTGTGGCAGCTCTTTTTGTGGTGGCTAGAAACTGGAAACTGAATGGATGCTCATCAATTGGAGAGTGGCTGAATAAATTATGGTATATGAATGTTATGGAATATTATTGCTCTGTAAGAAACGACCAGCAGGACGATTTCAGAGAGGCCTGGAGGGACTTGCATGAACTGATGCTGAGTGAGATGAGCAGAACCAGGAGATCGTTGTACATGGCAACAACAGTACTATATGAAGATCAGTTCTAATGGACATGACTCTTTTCAACAATAAAATGCTTCAAACTAATTACAATTGTTCAGTGAAGAAGGCCATATACACCCAGAGAGAGGAATGTGAAATGTGGACCACAACGTAACATTTTCATGTTCTCTATTGATGTTTGCTTGCATTGTATTTCCTTTATCGGATTATTCTCTCTTATAGATACGATTTCTCCTGAGCAAAAAAATGATGTGTGGCAATAACTATACATATATTCGATTTAAGTATTCTAACATAATTATCATGTAGTAGATATCCTGCTATCTAGAGGAGGGGTGGGGAGTGGGGGGGGGAATTTGTAACAGAAAGCTTTGTAAGGGTTA
>JAJPUD010001360.1:370104-411258 GCA_023553655.1 Myrmecobius fasciatus
GTCATATAGTACTGTTGTTGCCGTGTATAATGATCTCCTGGTTCTGCTCATTTCACTCAGCATCAGTTCATGTAAGTCTCTCCAGGCCTCTCTGAAATCATCTTGCTGGTCATTTCTTACAGAACAATAATATTCCATAATATTCATATACCATAATTTATTCAGCCATTCTCCAGTTGAAGGGCATCTATTCAATTTCCAGTTTCTAGCCACTACAAAAAGGGCTGCCACAAACATTCTTGCACATGTGGGGCCCTTTCCTTCTTTTATGATTTCTTTGGGATATAAGCCCAATAGAAATGCTGCTGGGTCAAAGGGTATGCACAGTTTGATAACTTTTTGAGCATAGCTCCAAATTGTTCTCCAGAATGGCTGTATCCGTTCTGAACTGATCTTTACTGAGCCACAGGAAAAGTTCCCACAGAGCCAGGGAATATCAGTGTGTAAGAATCTTTGAACCTATACACCTTACAGGGAAGGCTCATCCTGTTCCATCCACCCTCCTGAGCCTTCATCCCAGTCAGTAAACAATTATTAAGCATCTTTTATACCTAGGCACTGTGCTAAGCACTGAGGATACAAAGAAAAGCAAAAAATAAGTCCCTCTTTTTGAGGAGCTCTCCCTTCTAAACCTCCTGAAGGAAGTTCCTTCAAACTCAGTAAAAATAGAATATTAGTAACAATTCACAATGGCATGTTGCTTTTTAGCTGCAAAGTTCATATAAGTAAACCAGTGAAATAGGTAGTGCAGGCATTATTATCATCATTTTCAGATAACAAAAGAAATTGCTTTCTGCACTGAAAAGAAGGGGGAGATATGAATTCTAATCATGCTTCCCAAGTGGAGAGTTGTTCAAAATATCAGACCCTAGGGAAAAGAGGTTGAAACATACTTTTTTAACTGGTTCAAGAGGATGAGAGAACAAAGTCCTTGAACAAGAAAACCTTGGAAATAGCCAATCTCCTTATACTCCTAAAATGAATGTGAGGAAATTATTGTTTATTTGTTTTATTCATTGGTCTGCTGAAATGTGTTTTGAAATGTTTAGAAAAAAAGTTATAGCCCTTTAAGAAATGTTTTTCAGGTATTTCATCTGTCTGTGTCTCCCTCTTTCTCCCCTCCCTCCCAGGTCTTTCTTGCTCTCTCTCTTGCTCTCTCCATCTCCCTCCCCAACCCAGCTCTTTCTCTCCTTCTCCTCTCTCTCTCTCTTTCTCTCTGTCTTTCTCTGTGTCTCTGTGTCTCTCTCTGTCTCTCTCTGTGTCTCTGTCTGTATGTCTCTCCCTCTTTCTCTCTGTCTCTCTGTGTCTCTGCTTCTGTGTATGTGTGTCTCTGTCTCTGTCTCTCTCTGTCTCTGTGTCTCTCCCTCTGTCTCTCTCTTTCTGTCTCTGCCTCTGTGTGTGTCTCTGCCTCTGTCTCTCTGACTGTCTCTGTTTCTCTATCTCTCTCCCCTTCCCTCTGTCTCTCTGTCTCTGTGTGTGTGCCTCTCTCTATCTCTCTGTCTGTCTCTCTCTTTCTGTGTCTCTCTGTGTCTCTGTTTCTCTGACTGTTTCTCTCTCTGTGTGTCTCTGTTTTTGTCTATCTCTCTCTCTTTCCCCTCTCCCTCCCTTTCTCCGTCTCTCTCTGTCTCTTTTCTCTTATGTCTCTCTGTCACTCTCTTTCACGGCATAGTGTAGGGAAGAACTTAATATCAAAGACAGGAACTCCTGACCTTTGCTAGCTGTGTAACCTTAGACAAGGCTACTTCAACTTCCTGGGGCTGTTTCCTTTTTAAAATGAGGAGAACACTATCTATGTTGCTTAATTCACTCAGTTATTCATAGGATCAAATAATAAGGCACTCTGCAGATTTCAGCCAACACAATCCTCTCCAAAAAAAGGCAACAAAGCTGGCCTTAGAGTCAAGGTTCAAGGCTTGCTTCTGATACACACTAGCTGTGTGGCCATGAGAAGGTTACTTAATTCTCAAGGGTTATAAGAATTTCCAATTGCCCATCTTCTTGGGAGAATTTTCTATACTGGAGGTTCCCTATGCTGATACAACCACAGGTCAAGGACAAACACATTTTATTAGATCCACTTACACCTTGAGGACAGCTCTGGACAAAGAAGCACTTTGCAGGGGTTCAGATGTGGTTGACTTAGAAAAATAGTTCTTTTTGCAACCTCACCATTTGTTCCCTTCATTGTTAACTCCTGGCTTCCTGCTAAATCCTGATTTTCAGTATTTTTGTCTTTCCCATTGCTGAAGTGGAGGTGATTCTGACTTTCAGCTCTGTGCTTGCTCTGTTAGCTATCTGGTTCTTGGCACACATTGGATTGATTCTTCTTGTCCTGGGTACTTGACCTGCCTCCAGGATCCAGGAAAGACAACACTTTTGCACAAGCAGACTGTGATGTGCTTCATAGATCCGTAAAGAAATAGATTTAATGCTCTTAGCATTGTGTTATTGTCTATTGGGAAGGAGAATAAGGAGCAAACAAGTGGACTGCCAAAGAAATCTTTGATTGATGTCTGTCTCTAGGGAGTTAGGCAGCAGATAGGAACAGGACTCATTCCTTTGTCTTCTTTCTTCTCTCCACCGGTGTCAGCTCTGGCCTTGAGAAGAATTGGGTGAAGCTCCCAGGCCTTTAGCTAAGAGCTTAGAAGGTCAGATATGCCCTTTCCTTGGAGGATTTGGAATCAAGCTGTATCATTGGTACAGAAGGAAATAAAAAACACAAAGGAGGCTATGGGAGCTGAAAGTAACTTGAAAGCATTTAACACTCTCCTCAATGACATAGAAGCAGCTAAGGGATGCGGTGGATAAAGGGCCAGGTCTGGAGTCAAGAAGACTCATATCCCTAAGTACAAATACAGCCTCACACTTACTAGCTTTGTGACCCTGGGCAAATCACTTTATCCTGTTTGCATCAGTTTCTCATCGGTCAAATGAACCAGAGAAGGAGATGAGAGACCACTCCAGTATCTGTGCAGAGAAAACCCAAATGGAGTCACTAAGAGTTAGCCCCTCCTGAAAGGACTGAACAATAATGATCTCAATGAGATTCCTCAAGGACACTAAGAGAAGTCTGGTAGAATCCCTAAGGACATGAAAGGCAGAGAAAAAGGTCATAAACACACACACACACACACACACACACACACACACACACACACACACCCCTCTACATACATCCACACATACGATAGCTTTCCATCTCCCCCCTTCCTCTCTCCCTCTCTCCCTTTCCCTCTCTCTCCCTTTCCCTTTCCTTCTCTCCCTCTTCTTCTCTCTCTCCCTCTCCCTCTCCCCCCCCTCTCTCACTGTCTCTGTCTCTGTCTCTCACTGTCTCTGTCTCTTTCTCTCTGTCTCTCTCATAGCTCTTTCTCTATCTTTCTCTCTCCCCATCTTTCATTCCTCTCCCATTGCCAGGTGTGTAATATACATATGGCAAAAAAAAAAACCTAATTAGAGCAATACTTTTTGTAGCAGCAAATACTAAGGACAAAATGGATGAATACTGATTGGAAAATAGGTGAACAAATTGTGGAATATGAATGTAATTTTTTGCACTGCAAAAAATGATGAATGAAAGAATTTAGAGGTACTTGAGAATCCTGGCATAAGCTAGAGTAGAGTGAAGTAAGCAGAACCAGGAAAGGAACTTACACCATGACCACAATCACATAAAGGAAGACAACTTGAAAAGACTTTAGAACTCTGATTGATGTAGTATCTAATCCTGACATAAAAGGACTGCCAGTAAAACATTTCTCCCATTTCTTGGCAGAGAAGTGGTCAACTATAGGTAAGTAATGAAGCAAACATTTTCACACATATCTGAAGCATTTTGGGCCACATTTGTTCTATATAATTGTACTTCTTTGTTAAATGGAGGGTTTTATTTGGTTGAGGAGAATCACTGGGAAGTAACAGTGATGTAAAAAAAAGAATGTAAATAACTTTTTTAAACCTGGTAATCAAAGACTTTTGACCACCTGCAGGTGGGTGGGGAGGAAGAAAGCTTGGCTGAAATGACAGGCTCTGATGCCAAGAAGCTCCAAAGGCCAAAATGTGAAGTGCTGAGCCAAAAACCAAAGGACAACAGTTAGCAGACTTTTGACTCTAAGAAAAAGTTCATCTAGATTTATTTATTACCCTCTGAGGTAAAATTCTCAATTTTCTGTAGTGTGAGGATCCCTTTTTTAAGATAAAATCATCCACCTCCCTCTATCTTGTGGACATGTAAAACTGGATATCGTCATAACATCTGGAACTCAACATGTCCAAAAGAGAGGTCATTTTTCCCCACTTCTGAACTTTCCTATTCCTTTGGAGGACACTACTATCTTGCCAAAACTCCAGGCTGGGAATCTCAGTGTTAGCTTTAATATGTGGGGGTCACTCTCACTAACCCCCATGTCCAATCTGTTGTCACATCTTATCATTTCTATCTTCATGGTCTCTCTCATACATTCCCTTCACTCCATTCACATAACTAACATGTTAGTGTTAGTTCAGGCCCTCATTATCTGATTATTATTCATCTAATAGGTCTTTCTGCTTCAAGTCTCTCCTCAATGCATCCTTTACTCACCTGACAAGGTATTTTCTTTTCTAAAGCAGTAACATGGATCTGACCATGTTACTTCCCCACTTAGTGAGCTCCTGTGCTCCCCTATTACTTCTAGGATCAAATATAAAATCCTCTGACATTTAAAACTCTTCACCACCTGGCCCCTTCCTACCTTTCTAGTCTTCTTCCATATTAGTCCTTTTCGCAAAGCCTATTTTCTGTTCCCTGCGTAAGACACCCTATCTCCTTTCTATAACCTTTGTATTAGCTGCCCCAATGTCTAGAAGCCTGATATGGTAAATAAGGGTTTAGCTTTGGAATCTGGAGGACCTGGGTAAAAGTCCAAACTGTCTTTGAGACAACAATTAAATTGCTTAACCTATATCAAGGCCCCATCTAAGAGTATAAGTTACAGGTACTAACCTGCTTCAGTTAGAGGGAGTTTTCACTCTAGGAATTTCCCAAATCAGATGAAATCATGGGTCTTGACCCATGTATTTGTTATCTAATTAATTATGATCATTTGCTTCTTTGCTTAAGGAAAGGGAATGTTTTCAATTTTTTTTTTCCTTTCTCACTACATGTACACAGAACCTGGTATACAGCAGGTACTTAATAAATGTTTGTTAAATTGAATACAGAGAAGATGACAATTAACTGGGGCCCAGAATGGTGGGTAGGATTTACATGGATGGAAAGACAAGGCAGGACATTACAGCTAGAAAGAATAACATAAATAAGGACTCAGAAGTAAAAATAAATATAGTGTCTTAGACAAGCAATCTGTTTAGATGGAAGTTTACTGCTTGGGGGAAAATGAAGAATAAGATTGGAAAGCTATAGTTTGGAGCCCATACAAGGAATCAAAGCTGAGGATTTGGAATTTGCTCTAGTAGAAAAACCATTATTAGATAGGGCCTTCAAGATTCTCTAGACCAGGGATTTCTTAATTTTTTTTCTGATCCCTTTTTGCCCCCAAATGTTTTACATGATCCCATCTTGAATGTGAGTCGAGGTGTTTCTGGCAACATTTTTGCATGTATAGTACAAAATGTACATGTTAGATGCTCAGAACCAAGGCTGCAGAGATGCATTTTGGACAGGTACTGCCAGAAACACCTCAGATTCATTATGCATTTGCTTTTGAGTTAATTTCTGGTCATTGCATTCAGAAATCTTTTGCTGCTGCCAAATTTTTCACAATCCCCACATTCAGTTATGCAGTCCCTCAGTTTAAGAAACTTTGTTCTGGTGCAACACTATCATTTTATAGATGAAGAAACAGAAATTTAAAGTGCCTTGCTGAAGGTGACAACTAGCATTTATTAAGGGCATCAAGCCTTTTGCTAATACCTGGGAACACAAACACAAGTAGAAAGTAGAAAGAAACAAAATCCTTATTTTCAAAGAGCTAACATTCTAATGAGAGAAGACAATACACAAAAGAGAGCTGAAAATCGAAAAGTGGGGATAGAGAAGAAGTCATGAGGGTAATCTGGAGAAGAACAAAACATTGCTGGCCTGGATGCTCTTCTTAAATGGAGATTTGGAGAGGAGCTCTTCAATCCGAGAGAGAGGGAAGAAAAAAATACTTTCCTGATTGTGGGTTGTAGTCACCTAGTTTCAAACCTAGGAACTATCCTTTGCTCTTCACTCCACATAAACAGTTGTCAAGTCTTGTTAATTTTATTTTAATTATCCTACAATTAGTCACATCTATCCTCTTCTCTCCCCTCATTCAGCCACCACCCTAATTCAGATTCTTATTGCAAATATCTCCTAACTGGTTTCTCTGATCCCAGTATTTACCCTCTCCAATCCATCTTACAGATAACTAACAAATTAGCATTCCTAAAGTCCAAGTCTGATCATGTCTCTCTCCTATCCAATTATCTTCAGTGGCTTCCTGTTGTCTCTAGGATCAATCTGTTTAGCATTTAAAATTTTCCCCAAATAAACAGAATGAAAAAGAACAATATTCATGAGTGACTGCAGTAACGTAAATGGAAGGAATAGATATATTGGCAGCTAGGTGGTACAGTGAATAGAGTACTGGTTCTGGAGTCAGGAGGACCTGAGTTCAAATTTGGCTTCAGATAGTTGATATTAGCTGTGTGACCCTGGGTGAGTCACTTAACTCTAATTACCTCACCCACATACACATACACATCCAGAGATATGTATATATATGCAAATCAAAATGAATATTGCAAAAGAAGAGATATGAGAAGACATTCTAAACCAAGCACTTCACAGAGATAGAGGGTCTATAAGTATTATATTGCACATATTTTCAACTTTTTTTAATGTATTCATCATTTATGCTAATTTTTTCTCTTTCTATTTTTTCTTGTTTTAAAAAATACCATTTTCGACATGGGATAGCTCTCTGGGAATGGGAGGGAAGATATTATGGAAAATGAGGGGATTTTTTCCCTAAAGATATCAATAAAATCTTATTTTTTAAAAGTTCTTCACAATCTGTCTTCATATGTCTTCATATACTGTGTGTCAAAACTGCCTTTTTGAACATGTTTTACATGGCTTTATATGTATAATGAGCATCATATTTCTTACTTTCTCAATGGGTGAGGGAAACAGTGCAGAGAAAGAGAGAATTCAGAAACAAAAATAAAAATTAAATTTAAAAAAATTAAAATTGTCTGCTTGCTTCTCCTTATTTTTGGCATTCCATCTTCTGTTTCCATGCCTGAAATGTGCTCCCTTTTCCCCTCTATTTCTTCCTTCAAAATTTGGTTTTGAAGCTATTTCAAAGGGAGGACTTTTCTGATCTCTTCAGTTGCCAGTGCTTCCTGACAAAAATTACCTTGTGTTTATTTTGTACACATTTTAAAATATATTTTTAGGAATGGAAAAGCACTTGTTATGCTACTATTATTATATTATTATACTAACAAATACTATTTATTCTGTGCCAAGCATTCAGGATAGAAATTAAAAAGTGATGTCATTCTTGCTCTCAAGGACTTTATATTTTAACTAAAGGAAATAGCACATATAGGAAGCGTCATCTTCAGGGCAAAAAGAAAGGTCCAGTACCTCTTCAGAGTATAGCAATAGAGTGTTCAGCCATTTTTCAGTCCCTGTCCTACTCTTCATAATCCTATTTGGAGTTTTCTTGGCACAGATATAGGAGTAGTTTGCCATTTCCTTCTCCAGCTCACTTGACAGATGAGGAAATTGAGGTAAACAGGGTTAAATGACTTGCTTAGTATCAAGCAGCTAATGTCTGAGACTGTATTTGAACTCAGGAAAATGAGTCTTCCTGAATTCAGGTATGGCGTTATATCTACAGAGCCACCTTGAAGTATTATCAGGTCAAAAGGCACTGCCCAAGGGTCTGGAAGGCATAGATGTGGGACAGAGAACATGACTGCAGGGCAGATTAATCAGAAGCATTGCAGCTGATGACTCCCTGATCATCTGAGAGATATGAGTAATCAAGGTTCTAATAAATAATAATTAGAAGAGATCAAAGAGTTAGGGGAGAGAAAGGTCTGGAGAAATCCTTATAAGATGTACTTGTTTCATCCAGGCAAAAAGTAAGATCCTTGAGGGCAGGAAGATTTTTTGTTTTTGTTTCTCTAGCACTCAGCCAAGTGTAACATAATTTTGAATTAATAAATAATTTTTGATTGATTGGTTATCCAAACTCTACTTGAAGATCTCTCTTGAGAGATGAACCTCTCTGTCTTTTGAGGCATCCCATTGGCCTTTGAAGTTTTGATGTGAGAGCTAGGTGGTGCAGTGGATAGAGTGCTGAATTGAAGGAAGATTTAGTAGCTATGTGACCCTTGGCAAGTCATTTCACCCTGATTGCCTTAGTTTCCTCATCTGTTGAATGAGCAGGAGAAGGAAATGGCAAACCACTCCAATATTTCTGCCAAGAAAACACCAAAGGAGGGCACAAGGAGTTGGACAAAACTGAGCAACACCAACAATGCTATGTTAATTGTGAAAATATGTATAGAAAAATTAATTGTATATGTTTAACATATACTGGATTACTTGCTGTCTGGAGGAGGGGATGGTGTGAAGGGAGGGAGAAAAAAATTTGGAACACAATGTTTTGCAAGGGTGAATGTTGAAAACTATCTATGTATATGTTTTGAAAATAAAAAGCTTTTTTAAAAAGGAATAATAATATATACATAAACATATTTTACACAAAAACACCCCACCAACAATTCTAGAGTTAAATTGACCTCATTATACTTTTGACTCATTCCTACTGATTATGCATTCTGGGGTAAAACCGAACCGTTTTAATACCTCTCCCAAATAAAACTACTTCAAAGCTTGAGTATGATCCCTGTCACCACTAAAATGTCTTCTCCTGGCTTAACACTTTCAGTTCCTTTAACAGACCCTCCTTTTACCCTCTAAACATAATGAAAGTAGGTATTTTTGTGGCAGTTGTTGTCAATATTGCATCACCATGGGGGGGAACTTGGAGGTAGATGGAATGTGTGCAGCTTTTTGATATTTGAGAATAAATGGTTCCACTCTAACCACTCCAAGATAAAAGAAGTATTCCCATCTCACCTGGTTCCATGAACATCATCTTCAATAAGTGCTTGTTTTTATAACTGGTTCAGAAAAATTAGGGTTATCTATAGTTACCTGCTTTGGAAAGCAGCTAGAAGGAGCTTCTTAGTCAGGACTGACAGTTGATAACATTTCTGGTGTCATCTGGCATATAAAGCAGCAACTCTTCCCAGTTAATTTCTCCAAAAGCCCTATAAAGAAAGAGGCATCTGTCACCCAAGTCTTGGGATGATTCAGCTGAATGAAGAGGAAATAGTTATCACCTCTCCTCCTCCCTGCTCTTCCCCTATCTCCCCCTACTCTCCAGGCTCAGTCATTTCCCAATAACAGCAAATGTGGAGATGGAATTCTGTAGGCACTATCAGGGTGAACAGTCAGGGTTGGCAATGCCAAGAGCTCAGGAGTAATTAGATAGGAAATAAATTGTCATTTGCTTCTCAGAGTCTATTTTGGCTGTTTTTCCTGATTCTCTGTACCTCAATTCTTCCATCGTCTGGCCCTGACACTCTCCTTCCCCTCCACCCCTTTACTCATCTTCCCACAGAGAGGAGAGTGCTTTCCTTTCTTTTCTGTTCTTAGTTTCCTGTTTCTCTTTGTTTTACTTTCTCCCCAGACATTTTTTTCCACACTAAAGATGAAAGAGAAACCAGAGGAGAAAAAAAGAGCAAAATAGAAGTGTTTTCTCTTTAAATGAGAAATACTTCTTATCCATTCCTGTCTTAAAGTCATATTTCTTAGCTCCAATTGTTTTCTGTGTGTTTGTATACTAAGAAATGCTCAATAAGTTCAAAAGAAACATAAATCAGTTTGAGGACTGGAAAGAGCTTCTTAAGCAAGATCCTATTTCTGAGGCAAGGTGTGATTTCCACTGCTTTTTCCAATTTCCAGAATAGTGTCTATTAAGAAGGCACTTAATAAATGTTGATTGGAGGATTTCCTATGACTAGCTTGACATGCTGCTTGAAATTGCAGTACTAGGGATTCATTCCTTTGCCTTGAAAAGTTTTTCAAGTATTTCAGAATCCTTCCGAATACTTCTTATGAACTCCTTAAACTAACTTGGCAGCTGGAACTATATAAAAGCTGAATAATGCTTGCTGTCTTGGGAAGGAGAAAGAGAGGGGAGAGGGAGAAGGGGGTGGTGAAGGAGAAAAAATTGGAATACAAGGCTTTGCAAAGGTGAATGTTGAAAACTATCTTTGCATGTATTTGGAAAAATAAAATATTATTAAATATTTTTTTAAAGTATTGGCATCTCTACTACTATGGATGTTTCTCTATATCAATATGATTATTTTAGCAATTAATGTAAATAGTAGAATATGTTCTTTAATACTTGACTAATTTTATTTTCCCTTAAAAAAAAAAAGCTGAATGAAAATAAAACCTTGTGGGAATGGGATAGGAGAGGATGTCTTTTGAGAGGCAGAAATGACTGGTCACTAGAAGGGAAAAGGACTGGGGTGACATATACTTTACCATTTTGCTTATGTCTGGCTTGCTTTGAATTTATAATGACTTTTAAAAATGGAGCTCCACTGTAAGGAAATGTTGGAGAAGCTCCTCAACTTTAGCTTTATTAGCAGGAAAGAAATCTAGACCAGGAATTAGGAAGGGTGGTTCTACCATTACATGAACTGCTCCAGCCCATTGCCTTATCAGGAAGATGAAATGGTTAGAACTACCTTTGATGCCCTCCTTCAGCTCTAAAATTGTGGAATGGGGATAAAATCAGCCAACCTACCTCCCCTGGTTTTTAATTAGATCAAAGAGACAAAGAATTTGAAAGTCTTGAAAAGTATTTAACATCTGTAAGCAATTGTTATTATTCCTGAAGGTGGAATTCTATCAGGATTTTGAATAGGAAGAATTGGGTAATTACTTTGGGGTGGGAGGATGTTGAGGTAGAATTCAGGGAAAATAGTTTGATTTGGTAATGAAGTTGTGATAGGTGGGAGTGAACTGATCTAGGAGAGATTTAGAAAGCTGCTGAGAGACTGAGAGTAGTCCTGGAAGGTATAGAATCCTGGTTTTGGAGTTACATACTGGAAATCAACCACAGATCAGGAATCATGTACCCTATGTACTGGTAGGTGACACAGTGGATAGACAGCCCTGGGCTTGGAGTTGGGAAGTCCTGAATTCAAAGGCAAGTCATTTAACCCTGTTTGCTTCAGTTTCCTTATTTGTCAAGTGAGCTGAAGAAGGAAATGGCAAACCACTCCCCTATCTTTGCCAAGGAAAATCCAAAATAGGGCCATGAAGAGTAAGACATGATTGAAACAATTAAACAACAATAAAAAACATATTCTTCTTGAGGCATGAGAGCTGGGGGTTCCAAAGTGGTGAAGAAACTACAACACAATAATTTCATTCCTTTGGATTAAGCCTGGCCTTCTCCAGAGTTCCATTTTGCTTATCTTAGTATACAAATTAGAGGTGAAGCAAGAAGGTCCCAAATATTCTAGGGAGCACAGTTTATCCAATTTTCCTCTAGAAGAAGAAAGACAAAGGCTCTGCTTAGGGATACTCCTACCACTTATGTAATCTAGATTAATTGCCCCCTGGCTACAGGATGGATATGAAGACCTTCCAGGAAATAATTCCCTTGGAACAAAGATCGAAAGATAAGAGAGCCTAGCTTAAGAGTGGAGATGAAAAGACTAAGATGTGTATCTACAAACAGTAATAATTATCACCTGTGTGGCACTACATAGTATCTTTTGTCTTCAGAACACAGATGATGCCATTAATGATTTTATTAAGGTTTCCAAAATGCACATTTCTAGATTAGGCCTTCTCTCCAAGCCCTGGATTCCTTCCCTGTCCCTGTCCCTGTCCCTGTCCCTGTCCCTGTCCCTCCCTCATCTCTCTCTCCCCTTCCCTCCCTCTCTCACTCTCTTTCTCCCTCTTTCCCTTCTTCCCTCCCTTTCCCTCTCCCTCCCTCTCTCCCTCCCTCCTTTCCTCCCTCTCTTTCTCCCTTTCTCCCTCTCCCCCCTCTCCCCTTCTCTTTCTCTCTCCCTCTCCCCCCCCTCCTTCTTTCTCCCTGTCTCCCTCTCTCCCTCCATCTCTCCCTCCCCCTGTCCTCCTCTCTCTTCTTCCCTCCCTCCTTCCTTCTCTCTCTCCCTCTCTCTCTTCCTTTTTTCTTTCTTCCTTCCTTTCTCTTTTTTTTTCTTTCTTGATTTTCTTTTCTTTTTGTTCTTTTTTCTACATTTTTTTTTTTTTTTTTTTTGTTTTGTTTTTTACTTAGGCGAGTGGTTATGTGACTTGCCCAGGGTCACACAGCTAGGGAATGTTAAGTGTCTGAGATCAAATTTGAACTCAGGTCCTCCTGACTTCAGGGCTGGTGCTCTATCCACTGTGCCACCTAGCTGCCCCTCTACATTTATTTTCAATTTAAATTCTTTTACATGGAAGAGCTAAGCAATGACTGAGAGGGTGAAGCTCAAAGGAAGCTAATCTGAGAATATTAATGAGAAGCTGCAAAATTATAGTCATTTGCATGAGTGTGGCCCAAAGAACTAATAACCTATATAACCAGTTGTTAGCAACCAGTCTTGTCCATTGAGGTCAGGATGTTGGCTATCAGATTAGACTTACTCCCCAGGTATTTATACCCAGGAATGGTATTTAGAACTTCCTTATTAAAAGGACTATGAGGCAATGGGATACATTAGTGGAAAAGATGAAGGCAGTTTCCTTTGAGGATTAAAAAAAATTATAAATATGCACATATGTGTTCATGCATACATGAAAAACAAATTTCTGCATTAGCCATATTATTCTGAAAAAAAAAAGGAGAAGAAGAAGAAGAGAAAGAGAAAAAATATACTGTAGTTTATACTCTGAGTCCATCAATTCTTTACCTGGAAATAGATAGCATGTTTCAACTGAGTCCTTTGGAACCAACATCTTTTCTCTCCTCTCTCTTCCCTTTCCCTCTCCTCCCCCTCCTCTCCCCTTCTTTCTCTCTCTCTCTCCATTTCAAAAGATAATTTTATCCAGATAGGAATTTCTATACTAAGCATCAAGAATACATTCCATTTTTTCCTGTTTACTTTGCATGATATTTTAATTAAACTTATTTAATTTTAATTAAACATATTTTATTTGATTTTATGTATTATTTGGTCTGGTCTGACCCAGACTCGTTGGGTGTTGACCTAAAATAGCATATCCACAAAGAATCTTGAAAGTAGTAAGGCATCACAGGATTAGAGCTTGCTAAAGCTCGACTTGTGTTTGTGAACCATCTTCATATATCTTTTGGGATTTTGCTCCAATAATTATTTTCCCTATCTCTCATTTTCAATCTCATCTCCATTAACTGCTTTCTCATTGTTTATTAGCATGGTCAGGTACCAGGAGGGCTACACAAAGGTGTGGTTTTAGCTCCTTATTCTCCTTAACTGCTAAACTTCAAAAAAAAAAAATCTATTTTTCTTTCTTCCAGATCCTTCGGACTGACCATCATCACCCCTCACTCCTTAATTGCTTCAATCTTTCTCAATTTTACTTCTTTCTCAAATTTGCTACTGAAACTGCTATTTATAAGATCACCAATCCCTCCTACTTGCAAAATCAAATGACTTTTTAGTTTTTCTGTCTTTCTCTTTTTATAATATGATGCTGTTGACCATCCCATCTTTTTTTGGTACTTTTTCCTTCTTTGACTTTTGTGATACTGATTTTTTTCTGATTCTCTTCCTATCTGTCAATCTGCTCCTTCTTGAACTCCCTGGATAATTTTTGCCGTATTCACTAAATTTGGGTGTCCTTAAAGATCCTTCTCCCTTTGTAGTTTCTCCTTTGATAAGTCCATTTCTTTTCTTTTCTTTTGTTCATCCATTGGCTTACTTATTTGTTTGTTCATATAGATCCTTTCCATCTTTGCCCTTTACTTTTGCTCTTTTAAAAAAAAAGTTCTTTAAAGAACATTTTTGGGGGTTTCAATATTTATTTTTATAAGATTTTAATTTTCATTTTTTTTCTCCTTCCTTCCCACCCTTCTACCCTCCTTCCTCAAGATGGCAATCAATCTGATAGATTACACATGTGTAATCATATTAAAAAATGTTCACATTATTTATGTTGTTAAAGAAGGATCAGAACCAAGAGAACATTGTGTACAGCAACAACAAGATTATGGACATGGACTTGGCTCTTTTCAACAATGAGGTGATTCAAAGCAATTCTAATAGACTGATGATAGAAAGAGTCATCTGTATCGAGAGAGACTATGGAGACTGTGGATTGTAGCATAGTATTTTCATTGTTATTGTTCTTTGCTTGTTTTTTTGTTTTTGTTTTATTAAAGCTTGTTATTTTCAAAACATACGCATGGACAATTTTCAGCATTTACCTTTGCAAAACCTTGTGTTCAAAATTTTTCCCTCCCTTTCTCCTCACTCCCCCATCCTCTCTCCTAGATGGTAAGTAATCCAATATATGTTAAACATATGCAATTCTATATATATTTCCACAATTATCATGCTGCATAAGAAATATCAGACCAAAAAAAGGAAAAAATGAGAAAGAAAACAAAATGCAAGCAAGCAATAACAGAAAAGTGAAAATACTGTGCTGTGGTTCACACTTAGTTCCCACAGTCCTCTCTCTGGGTGCAGATGGCTCTCTTTATCATAAGATCATTGAAACTGGCCTGAATCATCTCATTGTTGAGAAGAGCCATGTCCATCAGAATTGATTATTGTATAATCTTGTCATTGCTATATACAATGATATCCTAGTTCTGCTCACTTCACTTTTGCTTTTTTTCCCCTCATTTCCCCCCTTTTGATCTTTTTATTTAATTTTTTTTTGCACAGGATGATAAATGTAGAAATGTTTTTTTTTTTAAAGAAGAATCAGAACAAAAGGGAAAAACCATGTGAAAGAAAAAAAAACAACAAAAAAAGTGAAAATAGTATGCTTTAATTTGCATTTAGACTCCATAATTCTTTCTTTGGATATGAATAGTATTGTTTATGATAAATTTTTGGAATTGTTTTGGATCATTATATTACTAAGAAGAACAAAGTCTATCAAAGTTGATCATCAAACGATGTTGCAGTTACTGTGGACAATATTTTCCTAGTTCGGGTCAGTTTATTCAGCATAAGTTCAAATTAAGTCCAGGCTTTTCTGAAATCTTCCTGTTCACCATTTCTTATGGAACAATAGTATCCATTACATGCATATACTACAACTAATTCAGCCATTCCCCAATTGATGGGTATCCTCTTGATTTCTAATTCTTTGCGACTACAAAGAGAGCTGCTAGAAACATTTTGTACATGTGGATCCTTTTCCCTTTTTAATGATCTCTTTGGGATACCAACCAGTATCTTTCCATAGGTAATTCTCAGATCTCTTTTCTAGTCCTAGTCTTTTTCCTGAACCCCTCTCCAGCTTCTCTAACTGTATGTTGGACAACTTCATCACTTGCATAAGACAGTCCCTATTCTCAAGTCTCCTGTATCGCACTGGGGAAGAGAGCACATAGAGAAGGTTTCATCTGCAAATCAGATGGAAAGAGCTCTTGGTTCTTAAGATGCAGAAGCAAATTATATAGTAAAGAATTATCTTTAACATTATTTTTAATGATAATATCACATCAGTTTCTGATATTGAATATGTGATAGGACTAGGGACTTTGGTGGCGAGAACTTTCGTTCTTCAGCAGTTATGACTGGAGTCCCTTGCAGAAGCAGTTGCCAGATTATTTATAGCAGTTGGCTGCTTCCTGAGATGGTAGCTCCAGCAGCTGGCCTAGAAATAGGGCCCATGATCTGACAGGTGTTGCTATTCTTGTTGCTCTTGGAATCAGGGTTCTGAGCTATCTTCCTCTGGGTCCAAGAGGAGGTGGTGATGGTATTTTAATTTGTCTAGCAGGTGCTGCCCCGCCTGTCTCTCCTTCAGGGTGCCCAGCTGCTTCAGCCAGGCTGCCTTGGATGTCCCAAGAATGGTGGATTGGCTCATAGCTGGTGATGGGTTCTCTCCCTACAAGGATTGCACAGCAAGATGATGGCTTTGGGGCTAACATGAAAGTAGAATTGGTAGTCTGGGAGTGTTACCACTCCTGGAGCTCTTGGCCTTAATAATTACTTCAATATTCCTATAAGAATTGATGACTAAGATGAATACAATGAAGAAAAGGAATATATATATGTATATATATATATATATAAATTCATGTAAAAAGAAGTAAGCAAATAGAAAAAAATAATACATACAGCTATAACAATGTAAATGGAAACAGCCACCAAACAATAGAAACTAAAAGGGGTAAAATTATAATAACCAAACCCAAAACGTGTTTATATTACTAAGGTTCTCAAGTCCAAAGTCTGTTTCATATTGTTTTTTCTCTCCAAGGTCTGGATTTGACAAGGTTTGACACATGGTGCTTTATAAATCCTTGCTGAAATGAATTGAATACATATCTTTTTATTTAGATTTTTGTGAAGCACTTGAAAATGTCTTTCCTATTTTGGGTAACAAGATAGAGAGAATGGGAAACATTCAGATATGAAATGGAGGATTGGCCAATGAGATTCCAGTCTTTACAGCATCACCAACTATGAACCTGAACCAGCCACCATTCTTTGGACACATTTGCCCTTCCTGGTGGGTTATACAAAGCACAGTCTGTATGCTTTTAATCTAACAGTAAAACTTTTAGTAAACAGTTCTCTGCCATGAGAATTCCCTGCTCTGAGGAGCCATACGATAATGAAAAGTCTTCTGTTTGGCTGAAGAGCAAGAAGGACTAATAATAATAATAATAATAATAATAATAATAATAATAATAGTAACAAAGATAGCCAGTGTTTACATAGACCTTACTGTGTGTCAAGCCCTGTGCACTTTATCAATATTATCTCATTTATTACCTCTTGGGAGGTAGATCCTATCATTATAATTATATACATCATTATATGTATATTCATAAATGATGAAACTGAGGCAAACAGGATTTAGCAACTTTAGCACAATGTCACCTACCTAATAAATGTCTGAAACCAGATTTGAAATCAGGAGAATGAGGCTCTCTAACCTAAGACCTGGTGCTCTATCCATTGTGCCACCTAAGTGCTCACCTGATTTGTAAATAGCCTTTTGTAAAAACTAATTAAATGAGGCTCATTGATATAAAATGGAAATAATATTTATAAAGCACTTAGGACAGTGCCCAGCACACAATAGGCATTTAATAAATGCTTATCCCACATTAACTGGTTAATGAATTGGATGCTATTTGAAACTCTAACCCCATAGGGTTAGTCCTAATGCCCTGAGAGAAAAAATGCTCAGTCTCTTTCATTGAAGAGGTTAAGAGAGTATGCCTAAAGGGAGTACCATAGATAAATTCAGAATTGGTTAAATGCCTGGACCCAAAAACTGATCAAAGAGGGTTTGGTTTCAAAATTGAATTACTGTAGTTCACTGGGGAAGATTTCTAGAGATTTCTGCATGCTTCTGTGCTACTTAAAATATTTATTGATGACTTTGAAACTAAGATGATTTATTTCAGGATCCCCAAAGATCTGAATGGGGTAAATGTTGAGCTGAATTAAGTAAAATGAAATTTAAATAAATTTCCTATTTGATTGTAATCTCTCTGAAGGGAGGGACTGTCTTTGCTTCTTTTTGTATCCCCAGTTTTTAGCACAGTTCTGGCACTAAAAAGTGCTTAATACATGTTTATTGATTGATTAATAAATACATTTATTATATGCCAGAAAGTATGCCACATTCCGGGGATTTAAAGAATGTCCCTCCCCCCCCCCCAAAAAAAGAAAGTCTCTATACTCATGGAAAGTATATTTTTATGGAAGAGACAACTTGTTTGCTTCATTTTTTTTTTTGCTTTCTCATTTTTTCCCCTTTTGATCTGATTTTTCTTGTGTAGCATGATAAATGTGGAAGTATGTTGAGAATTGCATGTTAAAAAAAAAAGAGAGAGAATTGCATGTTTAACCTGTTTTGGAGAACTTGCTATCTAGGGAAGGGAGGAGATAGGGAAAGAGGGCAAAAAACTTGCAACACAAGATTTTGCAAGGGTGAAGATTGAAAAGTATCTTTGCATGTATGTTGAAAAATAAAAATGAAAAGAAAAGAAAATTCTCCTTGATGGTTGAATAATGTATTACAGTGAGGAGTCCAGGTGGGTGTAGATGAAGATCTGTACTACAGTTGTCAGTAAATGAATGAGCAGGTAGAAGGAGATGTACAGGAGAAATACAGTGAACATAGAAGAATTCAAGAATTGGCAATAGATTGATACGTAGAGTGAGTAAGAGTCAAACATGGTACTGAGATTGTAAATCTGGGTGACTGGGAAGATGCCAGTGCCCTTGACAATAATAAGTGGTTTGGAAAAAGGGAAGGTTCAAGGAGAAAGATATTGAGTTCTTTTTATCAAATCATATAAGGATTGTGTTGAAGGAACCAGAAATGTTTAGCTTTGAGAGGGGAAGAATGAGAAGTTTTCAAATATTTGAAGGGTTGTCTTAAGAAAGAAAGCTTATGTTTTTTTCTGCTCACTCTCAGAGCATAAAATTGGGAATAAGTAGATGCTTGAAAAAAATCAAATTTAGTGTGCAAGAAAGGGAAGACTTACTAACTAATTAGATCCACTAAAAGTAGAAAGAAATGTTTGGGAATAATGAGTTTTCCCTCATTGGAGGTCGATATGCTAGATGAATATGTTATAGAAGGGATTCTTGTTTAGGGTCAAATTTGATGAGATGGTCTTTTAATGTTTCAAATACTTGGGAGCCACAATCAGATTAACACATAATTTAGCAGCCATCAGTCAGTATAAAGGAGCAGAAGGCTGAGAATATGATATTCAAGAAGGCAAAGGAATTACAACCAAGAATAACTTACCCAGCAAAACTGGACATAATTCTACAGGAGAAAAAAAAAAAACGAATTTTAATGAAATAGAGAACTTCAAAACATTCCTAATGAAAAGATTAGAGCTCACTAGAAATACAGGATTTGAGAGGCATAAAATGTAAACATGAATGAGAAATTATAAGGGATTAAATAAAGTTAAATTATTTATAATCTTATATGGGAAGATGATATATATAACTCCTCCAAACTTTATCATCACCATCCTAGAGGAAGTCTAATTAAATAGAAGGTCTGGCATAATTCTACTGTACATGGATAATCACAGAAGAAAAAATAAAGGAGAGAAAAGAATGCATTAAAAGTGGGGGAAAGGGGAGGAAAGAGTGGGGAAAAAATCTCTCATACAGGCAGTATACAAAAAGAAGTTTATACAACAAGATGTGGGCAGTGAGGAGGAGAGGACAACACTTGAACTTCACTCTCATCTGAACTGGTTAAAGGAAGGAAACACACACACATGCCAGACATGGTGCTAAGTACATTACAGTGGAAAGAGCACTGGATTTGTGGTCAGAAAATCTGGATTCAAATCCCAGCTAATTTTTTAAAAAGTCTTTATATATGTCCATAAAGACCCCTTTATTGTCATCTGTAAAATTAATTACAAGAATAATAGATCATAGGATTCAGTCTTATGATGGTAGGTAATTTAGAACAAATAAATCAACAATCTTATCTCACAGAGTAGGACTCAAACTCATGGAACTCCTCTCTGACTAAATTGCTTCAAGTTGTAAATTTAAAAAAAAAAAAGATTCACAGTGAATTTGTTCATTTATCTTATTAGATTGAGAAGAATTCATGAAAGAAAGATCTATAAAAGGTGATTGAGGGAAATTAGGGGTTTTTGAAGTTGTTCCTCACCTATGAGGTAAATCTGAGGAAGGAGTATCAATGCCCCACCCAAAGTATCCCTCTATGTCCCTATCTGAAAGGGAATTTTATTGGGAGAAACCATGGCATTTCTAATGTTCTTAGATGGAAAACTACCTTTTTATCCAACTTGTCTCTTAGAAATAAAGCCAGTACTAATCCTCTCAGTGTGCTATCTACTCAGCATATAGAACTAAGGTTTAAGTCTATAGAGTTCAGAAGGAAGAGAATTTTTAATTGACATGCCTGACTAATTCAAGCAGAACTTAGTTTGATTCTAAATTATCTAGGAAAAATATATTTTTCTTTATTTAAAAGTGAAATAATACTAAATGGGTAGTTTTTAAACTTAGGGAGAAAATTCTTAGAATGATAGAGAAGTCATTCAGGTTGAAAAAACTAGTAAAATTGGGGCAGCTAGGTGGTGCAGTAGATAGAGCACCAGCCCTGAAGTCAGGAGGACCTGAGTTCAAATCTAATCTCAGACACTTAACACATTCTAGCTGTGTGACCCTGGGCAAGTCACTTAACCCAAGTTTCCAAAGCAAAATAAAATAAAATAGTACAGTAGCAGAGGAATGAAAATGAAGACATCATTGCCCCACTGTCAGTTTCAGTTTTCTCATTTGTCAAATGAGGGATTATATTAAATGATCTCTAAATTATTTTTTTCAGCTCTAACCTTCCATGAACTGAAAAAAAAAAAATAGGAAAAAAGGCATTCAAAACAAAAATATTTTAAAATCAAAAGTATTTGAAATATTGTATTGAAGCAATCCCCTCCTTCCCACTAGTAAACTAGTTGGGGGGAGAAGAAAAAGGCATAGAATTATTAATAGTAATAGTAACAGTAATAGGCAGCCTATATTCCTGGATAGAGAACCAGTTTCTCAGGAATATCTGGGTTCAATCCTGCCTCTGAGATATGCTAGCTATGTGACTTTTGGCAAGTCATTTCATCTCCCAGTGTCCCCAGATATCCCTTTTAAGATTAAAAATTGGAGAATGGTTGACTATCTGCATTGTTAGGAATTTTCTCACCAGGAGTTCACTACACCAATGAAAGCACAGGTTCAGGACAAGGACACAGCAAGATTAATAATATTAGTCATGATAATGGTGAGGCAATCAAAATGATATATATATGTACAATTGATGGATGTACTATAATGGAGAACTGGACTGAATGAGGTCTCTAGCTGTTCTCAAGCCTGGGTGAGGGAGTGAAATAGGAATAATAGCAACAACTGTCTACATTATTGTTATCAGGAGTGATGATATAGCTTTGTTGATTTCCCCCTCTTACTTACTCTCCCTTTTTCTGAGAAGCACAAATTTGCAGGCTGTCCTGAGAACCTACCTGAATCACTTAGAAATAGTGGAAAGCAGCACTGGTTTGTAGATAAAATGATCTGAGTAAAAATTCTGCTTCTTATAATTTGTGTAACTCTAGGGTTCAGTTTCTTCCTTTGTAAAATGAAAAGGTTCTAAGATCCTTTACAGGTCTAGGTCTGTTATCATGCCCATGTGTCTACTTAGCTGGTGGGATTGAAAAGTCAGACATAAACAGGTCATGATATTTATAAGTTGTGGAACCTAGAGAGAATATAGTTATTTGAAGTAAATTGTTGATGTCTTTGGTTTTTACATCACATACCCCTTCTCTTACCTAGGAAACCATCCTTGTGACAAAGAATAAAAAAGAAAGGAATTTTTTAAAAGCAATTCAGAAAAATTAACCAACAATTTAACTAAGTTTGACAGTGTATGAAAGCTAAACACTGAGATTTCCCATCTTGGTAAAGAAGAAAGGGAAGTGAATTTTCCTACCACTTATGTGGAGACAAACTTGGTTATAACCATTATACAATTTTTGGTTTCATTTTCCAATGGAAAGTGATTTGCCCAGAGCAACAACACCTACCTCCAAGGTCTCTCAGTTGATATCCACTTCAAAGTTTCAGTTTTGCCAGAAGGGAATTTGTCACCTAATCATGAATTCCCTTTCAGAAAGAGGAAGAACTACAATATTGCCCTTTCTGAACTCTGAATTGTATGCTTCTAGTCTACACTTATTGGTGTCTCAAAAACCAAGTAATCTGAAAATCCATGTGTCTTGATTTTTGATCCAGAGAACTCTCTTTATCATACCTCCATGAGCTGGGGGAGGGAAGAAGGATGGGAGGTTACGGGGAAGAGATTTTTTTAAAGGGATGATATCTTTGCCCTGGAGTTTACTGTCAGGTGTGAGGTCCTTCACTATCTACTTCCAACCTACCTTTTCAGCCATATCTCTCACTCTTGCGCTGCAGAGTGGTCTATTCATTGCTCCCTTTCCTCTCTCTCTTTTTAAAAATGCCATTTATTTGACCAGGAATGTCTTCATTCATCCAATCTAAGCTATTCAAATCTATCCTGCTAGTTCATCCCTCATCCAAGGCTCAGTTAAATCAAATCTCTTTCATGAAGCCTTATTTGACTGCAAAAGACCATTAGTTCTTTCTCTGAACTTTTTTCTGTTGAAAATAAGGCTTCTACATGAAGCCTTTCTTCCCTTTTCAAATTCTATTATGTTTGTTTTACCTAAGTTTATATATGTTGTACACATTATTTCCTGATACAGTGTAAACTCTTCTAGGACAGGGATTGATTCATTTTTGCCTTATAACTCCAGTCCCAGGAAGTAGTAAGTACCTTAAAAAGTCTGGTTGATTGACCTGTTGGGTATATAACATCATGTATAGTCTTCAATTATCAGTAATATATATATTTGATGTATGGGTCCTGCCCTACTTTGTCAACGAAATGCTAAATAAATTCTTTGAAGTCTGGCACTGTGATTTATATTTCTTTTGTATCCCTCCTATACCCAACTCATGGCCACTTAGTAGCAGTGTTTTGCAGATAGGAGATGATAAATAAGGACTTGTTAAAAATATTACAATCTTCTTGGAAAAAGAATGCCTGTGACCAAAAAAAAAAATCAACAGACAGATGACAGATTAATATGTATCTATATGTATCACTCTCTCTATAAAGAGATTATCATCAAACCTCTCAGATTAAAAACAATTAGGGAAACATGGAGGGCAATTTTAATCAGTGAAGAATATTAATAAAAAAATTTTTTAAAAACACCCTAATGTAACTTTATTACTTTTAGGTACAATACAAAATAGAACAAAATGGAAGTCCTGCTTCAGTGAATAGTTCCCTGAGATTTTAACAAACCTTTCAAAGCACCAGCTAAAGTACATTGTTTATGTCTATAAGTGGTGCTTTGAAAGTATTTGAAAATAATTGTTTTTAATGTAACCAAACTTTCAAAATATTAGTCTCAACATTTGCTAAACAAAACATTTTTTTCATAGGTAGGCAGTTTATCTGCAAATTGCCAATTAGTAAAGTCCCAATTAATGAGTTTTATTGAAGTACTATTTAAGGAGAAGACAAGAGGCACTGTCCAAAAGACATTCCTGGTTTCTCTCAAGATAAAAGCCTATACCCCACATGTGCAAGAATGTTTGTGGCAGCCCTTTTTGTAGTGGCTAGAAACTGGAAATTGAATAGATGCCCTTCAATTGGAGAATGGCTGAATAAATTATGGTATATGAATATTATGGAATATTATTGTTCTGTAAGAAATGACCAGCAAGATGATTTCACAGAGGCCTGGAGAGACTTACATGAACTGAGTGAAATGAGCAGAACCAGGAGATCATTATACACGGCAACAACAGTACTATATGATGATTAATTCTGATGGACATGGCTCTCTTCAACAATGAAATGTTTCAAACCACCTCCAGTTGTTCACTGAAGAAAGCCATATACACCCAGAGAGAGGGATGGGAAATGTGGACCACAACATACCATTCTCATACTCCTTGATTGATGTTTGCTTACATTGTGTTTCCTTTATCTGATATATCGTTTGTGTAGATAAGATTTTTCTTGCACAACAATGATAAGTTTGGAAAAATGTATACATATATTCGATTTGCCAATATTTTAACATAATTAACATGTAGTGGATATCCTGCCATCTAGGGGAGGGGTGGGGAGTTGGGGGGAAAATTTGTAACGGAAAGCTATGTAAGGGTTATTGTTGAAGAATTACCCACACATATGTTATGCAAATAAAATAAAATTAAAAAAAAGATAAAAGCCTATAAAAATCTATTTACTTCTTTGTATTTGTTTGCACCTTTGAAAAATGTCTAATGAGCAGTCCATTCTCACTGACTGTATACTGGATTGGGTGCTTTATGGGAATAAATAGCATTATTAGACACAAGTCTGATTTAATTAAAAGTCACAATCCTTGCCTATCAGAAACTTACAGTTTAGTTAGAAATAGCGCACAGGAAATTCAAATGTAGTGATTTCAAGACGTAGAAAAAAAGAAACAAGATTGTCATTTTAAAAAGAGTTTTAGTTTTTACTGTTTTCTGGCTTTGATAGCCGTGGGTCTGATATAAAGGTAAAAATTCCTTTTGGAAGGAATTAATTTCCTGTTAAGTATAATAAATTAACTGGGGATAATTGGTGGCTTTTGTAAGTAAGCTACTCTTTAGCATTTTCCTTTTCCCTTTCTGGCAATTGATTTTGCAGTTGAGGTTACTATTAAACTTTGGTCAAATCTGGGGTACCCAGAGTTAAAAATCTGAGTCATTAAATAGGATCAAAAGAATCTTGTAATATATTGTATTACTTGCTGTCTAGGAGAGAGGGGAGGTAGGGATGGAGGGGGAAAAATTTGGAACACAAGGTTTTGCAAGGGTGAATGTTGAAAGTTATTTTTGCATGTATTTTGAAAAATAAATGCTATTATTATATTTTAAAAAGAATCAGGTGAGATGCTTATATGCTCTCCCATTGATGAATGTTATAATCAATCAACAAGCATTAATTTAATATTGTTACTAAATATTACTAGTAGTAATAGTAGTAAAATTATTAGTAAAAATATGAAGTATGTTTTTAACTTAATTTTATTTTCAGGTCTGAAAATTCTTCCTCTCCCTCCCTCCCCCCTCCCCGCCTTGCACTGAGAAAGCTAGAAAAACAAGATCCATTTCAAATACATATAGTCAAACAAAACAATTTTCTCTGTAGGCAAGAGTCAAAAAATATGCTTTAATCTGACCTTTGAGACCATTATATCTTTCTCTGGAAGTGGATAGCATGTTTCATCTTATGTCCTCTGAAATTGTGGCTAGTCATTGTGTTGTTTATTTTTATCATATTTTTATTACATAAATTTTTCTCCTAGTTCTTTATCCTGCATCAATTCATACAAGTTTTCCCAGTATACAAAGTATTGAAGACACAAGTATAAAATCAAGATAGCTCCTGTCAAGGGTCATATTAATTTATATAAATTTTATTATTTCAGTTATCACACATTTATTTTCCCTTTTATCCCCATCCCCTATAAAAGCCCAAATCTTAATAATAATGAACATTGTCAAGCAAAAAGCTACAAAATTGTGACACATTCTTCATATTGGTCCATCCCCTTTCTGTCAGGAGGTGGGCAGTATGTTTCCTTACCAATCATCTGGAATCAAGGTTAATCATTGCATTGATTATTATTAAGTCTACTGGGTGCATGTGCCATATTTGTAAATAAGCAAAAATAAGATATATATAAATTGAAGGAAGACTGAAGGATGTTTGGATGGTAGAATTGGGGAAAAAAATTCAGTTTTAGATTTTACCCTGGATAAAATTGTTAAGTCTTCTTTATCTTTAGTACCACCTAAGCCTTTATTACTTGGTAGGTACTTAATAAATATGTTTTGAAATGGAAAAATGAATTGTTATACTAAAAGCGGCTAAAACATCTATACTCTTTGATTTGGTCAAAGAGAGAAAGTTCTCATATATACCAAACATTCACAGCAACAGTTTTTTGTGGTAGCAATAAATTGGAAACAAAAATATATATTCAATAATCAGAGACTAACTAAATAATTTATATCAATGTAATGGAATATTACTGTCACGTAAGAAAAATCTGCACAAGTCATTTAGGAGTTCATTGGAAGCTTTGTGTTGAACTGATGAAGAGTGAAGTAAACATAACTACGAAAAATATATAACCAACAAATAGAAGAGTAAGAAGCAAAATTAACTAAATGCTGATTAATTATATATAAAATTTGGTCTCTGAAGAAAAGATGGAAGAATGTACTTTTTACCATAGTAGGGTGCTGTGGGTGTGGAACATTATATGTTAAAATAATAAACATTTATATGGGACTTTAAGGTTTAGATATATTGTTCCATTTAAGTTCCCAAGATAATCTTTTGAGGGAGGTGATATTATTATCTCCCTTTTTTGGATGAGGAAATTGAGTATCAAAAATATTAAATAATTTTTCTAAGGGTCACCAAAATATTAAGAGTCAGAAGCAGCATTGAAACTGAAGCCCTTTTTATTCCAAGTCCAGTACAGTCCTTATACAGTCCTACTATTAGACTTGGCTTAGTCTTTTCCCCCCAATAATATTTTATTTTTCCAAATACATGCAAAGATAGTTTTCAGAATTCACTTTTACATATCTTTGTTTTACAATTTTTTTCCCCTCTCTATCCTTTCCTTCTCCCCTAGATAGCAAGCACTAGGTTAAATATGTGCAATTCTTCTAAAGATATTTCCATATGTATCATGCTGTGCAGGAAAAGTCAGATCAAAAAGGAAAAACCACAAGAAACAAAAAGCACAAGCAAACAAACAACAGGTGAAAATTCTCTCTCTCTCTCTCTCTCTCACTTTCCATCACAAGTCAATTGGAATTTTGGCTTAATTTTTTTTAAACTGCTTTCCCTACCTCCTTCTTTTAAAAAAATTCTTTATTGCAAGGGATCCTAGGTAATGGTGGTAAGGTAGGGGGAGAGGGAACATATTCAGAAAATAAAGGTGATTTTAAACAAAGATATCCACAAAAATATTTTATATTGCATATACATTACATATTTGAGAAAAATATATAATACTTAGGAATGCAATCATGATTTCAGAAAATCAATGATGAGGCATCCTACTCACCTCCTGATAGATGATAGATTCAAGGTGCAAAATGAGACTTATTCTTTAACATGACCACTGCAAGAATTTCTTTTGCTTGATTATGCATATTTACCACAAAAATTCTATTAAAAAATTAAAAGGGGGAGGTTGGAAGGTGTTAAAGACCACACACCTAAGTATGAAGGGGCAGATCGATTCGCTGAAAGCCCCCACAGCTGTGAATTATAACACTCCTGAAGGAACTGCAAATCAGCCTTTACTGACTCAGAAGTTGCTTGTGGATTGGGAATGAAATAAATTGGAGACAAGGAGGAAGAGGAGAGCGGTCAGAGAAAGCAGCTGCCTCTCAGTCTCACCTGACACTTAATACTTCCTAGCAGTGTGACCTTGGGCAAGTCACTTAATCCCAATTGCCTTGGGGGTGGGGAGAAGGAAGATTTCCAGCAGCCACTAAGCCACTAGCGGTAGTTCCTATAAGAGGAAGGGAAGAAAATAGAATCTTCTCCTTCCCCCTTTCACTTTCATATCTCTGCTCCCCTAAATTTTATATATATATAATTCTTCCTTATTGGGATTGTGGAGGAGATTTAGGTTAGAACTGGGTGGCAATGCACAGAGTACCTAGTCTGAATTTAGAAAGACTTCTTCCTGAGTTCAAATCCAGCCTCAGACATGTTAGTTGTATGACCCTGGGGAAATTGGTTAACCTCTGCCTGCCTCAGTTTCTTCATCATATGGATAAATAATAGCATTCACATCCCAGTGGTATTGTGAGGATAAAATGAGACAATATTTATAAAGTACTTTGCAAACTTTAAAACAGTATATAAATGCTAGCTCTTGAGACATACCACATCAGTCTATTCCCTTGGATTAAGATACCAAGCAGTACCTTCAAAACTGGATACACAGAAACAAAAGCAAATTAGCCAGAACAATGCAGGGCTTTATAGAAGACTGTGAAATGAGTGGAGATTGACAGAATTGCTAAGTAATCGAGATGGAATGCAAATCCCTCTAGTTGAAAATGATTAGAGAAGCATTGCCTATTGGTGTGAAAAACAGTAATCAGGGAGATTTGGGGCACACAACTTCACAAAATTTGAAGATATTTTTGAAGTCATCTAGTCTTTTCAGTCTTGCCCAACTCTTCATGACCCCATTTGGGGGTTTTCTTGACAAAGATGCTGGAGTGATTTGCTATTTCCGGGAGGGAGGAATCTGAAACAAATAGGATTAAGTGACTAGCCTAGGATCACTCTAGTTACTAAGTGTCTGAAGTCAGGTTCAGATCCTGACTCCACAATGAAAAATCTTTGATTCTTCAATGTCTTTAACATAGTAGGTACTCAGTGCAGGATTGTTGATTTGATTTGTGTTACTAATAGCCCTAGTTAGTATTAGCCTCATTTTTTTGTTTTCTTTCAAAAATGTTTACGTTATAAATTTAATTATGTTTAATAAAGACAAATAATCAAATAAAGATACAAAATAAGAAATAAAATTTTACATATATTTAATATAGCAAAATCAATGAATTAATAGGACAGCTATCCAAAGGATCTATGATTTCATTATTCGGTGGCAACTCCCTTTGCCCCCACTTGGCAGATCACAACTGTCCAAGACTTAGTAGATAAGTCTTAGGGAGTTGACTTAGTGACTTGTCTGGGATCATACAGCCAGTGTCATTGAAGGGTTTGGAAGCAACTGTAATCCTAGCCCTGAAACTTGGTTTTTATTTATTTATTTATTTTTGTTCAGTTGTTTTCAGTTGTGTCTGATACTTTGTGACTCTCTGGGATTTTCTTGGCAAAGGATCTATCATTATACCCTTTTGCTTCTATCTACATACAGACAGCAAGCAAACAAATAAAAATGTGTGTTTTGTGTTCTTGTCCGGATTCTTCTGACGTTATTCCACAATGGAGTATGTTTGTGTGTGTGTGTGAGTGTGTGTGTGTGTATGTGTTCATTTTGCTGAGGCAATTAGGATTAAGTGACTTGCCTAAGGTCACATAGCTAGGAAATGTTAAGTATTTACATTTGAACTCAGGTTCTCCTGACTTCAGGGCTGGTGTTCCATCCACTGTGTCACCTAGCTGCCCCCCATATGAGTAACTGAATGTAGTAATTACAAAAAATTTGGTAATAGCATAAAATGTCTGAATCCTCTATATCCGGCAGTATCAAATATTCTGCCAAGATTTAATTCCTTATGTAAAAATAAAGAAGCACATTCATCTCATTAATATGTAAATTTGCTTTTGTTTTTAATAAGTGGTAAAATTACATGTATATCAAAGGATTGTTTTGAAATAAACTTCTTCATGATTTATAATCAGTAAATGTTTGATTTGTATACCTATTTTATATATCTATATATGCAGGGTCACATAATTTCTTGAGCTAAAAAGAGGTCACAAATAGAAAAAGTTTAAGAAAGGTGGAAGTTATTGATGTCTCTGTACAGATAGATTTTATTTAATTTTTTAAAAATAATAGCTTTTTATTTTCAAAATATATGCAAAAATAGTTTTCAACATTCACCCTTGCAAACCTTGTGTTCCAGTTTTTTTTTCTCCCTTCCTTCCCCCCACCTTCTCCTCTAGATAGCAAGTAATCAAATATATGTTAAACATGTGCAATTCTTCTTTTATTTAATTTTTTAAAGGATATTTTTAGGGTCAGGTTTTGACAATGGAATCACTGGGTCAAAAATTATGCTCAGTTTTGTGACTCATAATGTATATTCCTGAATTCCTTTCCAGAATTTTCTCATCAGTGTCAATAATTGTTTATTGAGTGCCTATTTCCCTGAACTATAACAATTATAGTTCTGTCCTTTTCACTTTTTCAGACTGTATTTACATGTTTGATTTCATTATTATGGTTACCAGTATCAATTTATTCTTCCAGATTACTTAGTATAAGAGCATTAAAGTACTTCTGTGGGATGGTCCAGAGTTCTAGGTATTGTTACTGTATCTCAGAAGGGATTCAGGTGTATTCATGTGAGACAGGGTACACAGGCTGTTCTTCCATGCTTAGAATGCATGGCCTTCTTCTCTTCTCTTTGGCCTCTTAGATTTTCAAGTTTTTTCAAATCTCAGCTTAAAGCCACTTTCTCCTCCCTCTTCTCTCTTTAGCTTCTAAAACTGCTACTGTCTCTTCCTTTAGCCCCTATATTTATTTTGTATATGATCAATAATTAAAAACAAATATTAATTAAATACCTACTATGTGTGAACTATTTTGGTAAACATAGGAAATATAATAAAAGATAAAAAATAGTCACTACCCTCAAGGAATTTATGTTCTAATGGGTAAGTCTTAAGACAATAGCTAAATAATTAGGCATATTTAAGGTATATACAGAATAAATGGAAGAGGATCTAGGATGGATCAGGAAAGGCTTACTGCAGATGAGATTTGAGCTATCTTGAAGGAAGTCAAAGCAAAAAGCAGAGGTGAGAGGGCATTCTAGCTATGGGGGCATCCATTGTAAAGATGTGAAGTCAAGAGATGAAGTGTCATATTGGAGGAACTGCAAATGGTGCCCAGAGTTTGGATGGGAATAAAGTATAAGAAGACTGGAAAGGTAGGAAAAGGCCAGGTGGTGAAGAGATTTTATATTTTATTCTGGAGGTAATAGAAAGCCAGTAGTGTTCCTTGAGCAAGGGGATGACATAGCCAGATTTACTCTTTATAATAATCATTTTGGCAGCTGAAAGAAGTATGAATCAGTGGGGAGACACTTGAGGAAGTTCAATTAGATCAATTAGAAGGCTGTTTTAATGTTTTTTAATAACTTCACTTGTGTCTTCTCAATGGGGGAGGGAGAGAGGGAGGAAGGAAATCTGGAATTCAAAGTTTTAAAAACAAACATAAAAATTGTTTTACATGTAACTAGGGAAAAAATAAAATTTAAACTAAACATAAAAAAGACTATTCCAATAGTCCAGACAAACACTAGAGTTGTGTTTGTGTAAGTGGTGAGGGAAGGATATTTATGAAAGATGTTTTGAAGATAAAAAATGACAATATTTGATGAGAGATTGACTATGTGAGATATATATGAGTGAGTAGCTGAGGATTCATGGTAAGAGTGACTTGGAGGATGGTGGCAATCTTGGAAGGAATAGGAAAGTTTAGAAGAGAGGAGGCCTTGAAGAGAAAGATAATAAGTTTTGTTTTGTATTTTCCTACTGGGCATCCAGTTTGGGATATCCAAAAGCAGATAATGATTTGTGACTGTAGCCCAAGAGAGAAATTATGCTGGATTATGGATATGCTGATTATGTAGATCTGGGAATCATCTGTGAGAGATAGTAATTGAATCTTAGTGATATGATCAACAAGTGAGGGAATATAGAGAGAAAAGGGAGCCCAGGGTAGAACCTTGAGGGACTCCTGTGATTAGTGGAAGTTACATGGATGAAAAACCCAACAAAGGAGACTGAGAAGAAGCATATATAATCAGATAGATATGTGACAGACTGAATCTGCCTCTAACCCATGGATGGACAGAGCCGAATAGAGCAGGCAAGAGACAGGAGAGTCAGGAATCAAATAGAAATTTAATTTCAAAGTGAGGACAACTGCTTGCAAGATTAAGAAGGATCTAGACACATGTACTGGGGTCCTGCCCATAATGAGGAGACTTGTTTTAGTGTAGGCAAATCTCAATATTTATGCCTTTGGACATTTCCCCCTTTTGGTCAAAAGGAGAGAGTCTGAAAGAACCCCAACCATTCTGGCCAACGAAGGAAAAGGAGTTATAGCCCAAGATATCAGGAGAAGCCAGTTGATCCAAGATGAGATATTGACCAAGAGTCCTACTAATAGCCCCCTTGAGGAGACTTACTAGAGAAGTGTGTCCCAGGTATCATTGTAAAACTCCTAATAGAGCAAAGAGAGTAATGGGTCTTGCCAGCCATTGTTTATTTGCAAGCAGCAAAGTGGGGGAGTGGGCAAGAATGTATGTAACAGGTGCTTCTAGAGGGAGAAAATGCCAACACAAGCTTGAATTGGGACCTTGGTTGCTACATAACAAAGAGGAAGAGAAAAAAAACCCCAAAAAACTGAAACAGTATACTCAGATCTTGTCCAGAATCTTGGACAGCTGTCTCATGTAGTTCCCTAAAAGATGAACTTTGAGGTTGCTGAAGAGTTCTGTCATTCACTCGGGAGCAGGGGCTTTCTTCAGGTGATCCACAAGCTTGGCAACTGTGGGAGTAATCAGAAGAACCTGGTAGGAGTCCTTAGAGAAGACTCCTTCCATCATTCTTTGTCTCTTCCTTTCCAGTCAGCATAACATAGATCATATGGAGATGGCTAATTTCAAACAATGAAATAAGGTTTTTCATAAATTTATCATCATAATTATATTAAGTCATGTCATGTCACACTAATGTCATATAATTCAAACTATTTAGAGGGCTCGAAATGAACTAGTTTTGAGAATGGAGATTTACAGGTCACCAAGGAAATTAAAACTTCATAAACATCTTAAAACAAAAGACCAAAGCAATAGTTATCACCAATATTAATTAATATAAAGTTTTGTATCCTAGTAACCCATTCTCAATGTCCATTTAATCAGCAGTTTTTGAGTTCCAGATGTTCTATGTAGTTATCTAGTCCCCAGATATCTTTTCTTGGACAATAGGCTTTATTCTCAGGAGGGTCTTACCATAAAATTAACTTTTTTGTCATTTAATCTTATCAGACAGAGCAATACAATTTATGTATAAAATCATTAATACAATTTTGAGAACTTATTACTAAAATATTCAAAGCCTGAATTTCCATAATAGGTAAATATGGAAGCCAATTATATATATCTATATGTAGTTCTTAGAGAAAACAGTCTAATTTTGTTGCTTTCTCAAAATGTTATTCCATTTATTTAGAAAGCTCTTACATTACATGTTTGCCTTATTATTTTGTCTAATAACTTTTTCTTTTTTTTGCTTTTTCTTTTTTTATTTTTCTTGCTGAGGCAATTGGGGTTAAGTGACTTGCCCATGGTCAGACAGCCAGGAAGTGTTAAGTATCTGAGGTCACATTTGAACTCAGGTCCTTCTGACTTCAGGGTTGGTGCTCTATCCACCATGCCACCTAGTTACCCTCCTAATTATTTACTCCTTAGGAGGATATCATCCCTTATTATTTTGACCACAAATATTTGTTAAAATTATAAGATATTCATTCTTGCATCTTACTATAGTAGGGATGTTCCAGTATCAACCTATTATTTAATAGATTTAGTATTGTACTTGTAATACACCTTGATAATAGAAATTTGCTATAAAAGAAAAGAAAGGGATATAGTTATATCACAACAGGAGGAAAAACTCCCTTAGCTCTGTTTGATTCCAGGTATGGAATCATGCCTCAATATGATAGTAAATTATGGTCCCAGAAATTTTGACCTTAAATAGCAAAATTTCACTAACCACAAATTGGGGCTTGAATACATTTCTTGATGTTTCCTTAACTGTTAAAATTTCTTTTATATTTTATTTATAAAGTAAAATTATTCATATTCTGGGACTTTATATGTATACAAATACCTGATAATTGATTCATCATTGACATGTTGAAATGATATCTTTAAACCCACTATATGGACTTTCATAATATCATTCAAAATTTTTTGCTGTTACATATACATACATATTATCTGATTTATGACAAAATATACCTCATTAAATGTTCAATCATTTAAAAATATTTATATTTTAATCACATCCTTTTAAAAGACATGAATAACAACATCTAGATTAAAAAGTTGTTTTGTCTAACAGCATTTCTTTCAAAATTCAGAATCAGAGAGAATTTTAAAATACAATAATAACACAAACAACAATACATATTTAAAGCATGAAACAAAATTTCAGGACACTGGTTAATTTCATTTCTAAATCATCATCTGTAAAAAAAATCATCAATCTTATTACCTTTGGCATTTTAAAACCACACTAGAATTATCAGGCATGAAACAATTACATTCAATTAAAGAAATAATGTAGTATTTAGCATATGCCAGTCATTGTGTTAAGCAATTTATAATCATATTATTTTGATCTCACAACAACCTTAGGAGGATACCATTATTGCTTTCTTTTTACAGATTAGGATATTGGAGAACCAGAGATAAAATAACTTGCTTAAGATTACACAGTTAATAAATTTCTGCAACTGGAACATAATTCAAGTTTCCCTACATCTTTTTCAACAGTTTTTTTTTCAAACACATTTATTTGGAAATCTAACCTGAGATGAAAGGAGTTAACAGAATAAGGAGAGAATCTCTCACTTGGAGGAATCACAAATAGTCAAGAAAGGATTAACAAGGTTACTATAAAATGCAAACATTTACCTATTTTTTTCCTTCATTCTGGAATTACTTCCACATTTGTGATCTTCCTCATTACTCTAGAACAGTAAAGCTATCAATCTTCAAGGGAAAATGCCATCTCCTTTTAACTTTAATAACATTTAATTCCTATTTTTCCTTAAAACAAATTCTACAAAGTGATACCCCAAAATTTACAAAGTTATTTCAGAAGGAGCAGCAGATTCCTGGAATTCAAATCTTAGGAGTTCTCCCTCACAATCTTAAAATGATTAATCTCCAAACCTCCCAAATCTTCAAAAATGTTTTTAGCAGTTCTACAAATTTGATTATCTGACTTTATTTCTGTACAACTTAAAGCTGAAAGGACAGGGGGGAAAAGTGTGCCCGGCAATTTTTTTTTTCCTACAAACTAATGTCCTGGGGAAAACCTTAAAGTAAGAGTTAGTTATTCAGACAACTGCTTCAAGTATGAAAATTCATTAATCTTTCCCAGTTTTTTAACTCTTTGACTATAACCCTTAGAAGTTTTTCTGGCTGGCTGCATTTTAAATTTTTTAATATAACAGAATCTACAAACAACACAAACATGACACAGATATTATATATATATATATACATATATATATATATAAAATTTTTTTGTTTTTTTTTCTGAAGCAATTGAGGTTAAGTGACTTGCCCAGGATCACACAGCTAGGGAATGTTAAATGTCTGAGACCAGATTTGAACTCAGGTCCTCCTGACTTCAAGGCTGGTGCTCTATCCACTGCACCACCTAGATGCCTCCAGACATTATATATTTTATAAAGAGAGAAACAGACAAAATGACAAAGTTCATACAGTGGCACATTTATAGAGATGTGCAATTTCAACTTTTCAGAGGTGTGCTGAGGGGTCAGTTAACAGAGATATGCGGTTTAATAAAGGATAGCTTTACCAGATCGAGCTGAGATGAACCTGCTCACCAGAGGGGCCCTTGAGTTTTCCTCACAAAGAATGGTAAAGTCCAACTAAGACATGAATTACCTAGGAGCATAAGAGAAGGGACAAGAGCAGAGGACTCACTAGATGGCCTGGCTGATGGTGGGGGTCTGACTCCAATGGCACCTAGCCCATTCCTACTCTAATGGTCCAGTTTTATGTCCAATCCCACTTCTGACACCAATTAATGTCAGCTGGACCAAACCCTCCTCTAATTTGTAGATGCCTAGAGCTGAACAGAGCAGGCTAGAAACAAGAGAGTCAGGAATTAAACAGAAATTTAATTTATTTTTTCTTTTTTAAAATAGTGTTTTATTTTTCCAAATATCTGTCTGCAAAGAGAGTTTTCAACATTCATATTTGCAAAACTTTATGTTCCAAATTTTTTCCCTCCTCCCCAAGGCAGCAAGTAATCTGATATAGGTTAAATATGTGCAATTCTTCTAAACATATTTCCATATTCATCATGTTGTGTAAGAAAAATCAGATCAGGAAAGGAAAAAAAAAAACAATAACAAAGTGAGAATGCTATGCTTTGGTTAACATGCAGTCTTCATAGTTCTCTCTCTGGACATTGATGGCCCTTTTCATTCCAAGTCTATTGGAATTACCTTGAATCATTTTATTGTTGAAAAGAGAAAAATCCATCACAGTTGATCATCACATAATCTTGTTGTTTACTGTATACAATGTTTTCTTGGTTCTACTCATTTTACTTAGTATCATTTCATGTAAGTTTTTCTAGGCATTTCTGAAATCAGTCTGCTCATCATTTCTTATAGAACAATAATATTTCCAGTTCCTTGATGTTACAAAAAGGGTTGTTACAAACATTTTTGCATATGTGAGTCATATATCCTCTTTTATGATCTCTTTGGAATACAGCCTCAATAGAGATACTGCTGGATCAAAGAGTATGCACATTTTATAGCCTTTTGGGCACATTTCAAACTGATTTCCAGAATGGTTGGATCATTTTACAACTCCATCAACAATGCATTAGTATCCCAGTTCAGAACTTTAATTTCAAAGTGACCAAACAAATTCCAAGCAAGAAAGGGTTCTAGACATATGTGCTGGGGCCTTGTCTTTACTGTGTGTGGGAGGGACCTGCTTTAGTATAAGTAGTTCTCAATCTGGATACAGATATATATTTCTCTTAATAAAATGTATATTCTTTGTGGGTATAAATTATTCCATTTTGTTTTTCATATTTCTGTGATTTAATACAGATTATGGCAAACAGTTGATAATAAATATTTATTTATAGATTTATTGATTTTTCCAAGAAAGAGTTAGTGAATATAAGAGGCTAAGGGATCATGTCTAAGATGCTAGAATTGTGGTATTTAAGAAGCTGGAAATTACTGAAAATCTGTCTGAAAGATTCATATCACTCACTACATTCAGAGGGGAAGTTTAGGTTACCACTTGATTTCAACAATAGCAACAACAAACTGAAAAAAGAGGCATAACATGAGATCTCTATTCTTATAGAATTTATATTCTAGTTAAGGAAATAGTTTCTATACACTTGGAAACATAATTTTAAAAGAATAGCAGTATGGTAAGTGAACAGACGGGTCTAAGTTCTAATTCAACTGCCAGAATTCTAGCTCTGAGATGATCTCTTAGATCCAATCTCTCATAGGAATACTTTGGAAAGAGCAATGAATTTGGAATAAGAGGATCTGGGTTCATAAAAGAGGAGGATTTAGAACAAGACGGGTTCTGAAAGGTCATTTATTCAATGAGCAACTTGATTCTCTCTACTTTCCATTAGATTGGAAGGATCTAGAATAATCTTTCTTTACCTGATTCAAAGGAACAGAATAGAGCAGTCTGTCAGAGATCATTTATTTCAATTCCATTATTTTATAGAATGTTAAACTGAAAATAAAATAACTTGCTTAAAATTACATAGGAAGTTAAGTAGTAGACTTCTAAGATATTGTCACTTTATATCTTTATACCTGTTTCCTCATTTGTAAAATGACAAAGTCAAATTAGATGATTTCCCTTATAACTTTAAGTCCTACAGCTACTCTAAAACATTTTTCTTAGTTTAAACATCCCAGTGACAGGAAACTTACCTCATATAAGGCAACTCATTCCAATTGCTGAATGATCTTGTAATAATATTTTTTAATCTTAAGGGTTCTCAGTCTACTCACCTTTCAAATGAATGGCACTTGATATAGAGGAAAGAACTTTATTTGGAGTCAGATGAGTTAGGGCTTTCCTATTTAAAAGTTTTGTGACTTTGGACAATAAATGCAAGGGCAAGGTAAGATTGAGACAAACACTTAGGAATTCTACTTACAGTAATTAACAATATGCAAAAATAATCAAGCAGAGGTATGAACTAGTTATGGACAAGTACTGGACATCTCTCTTCAATCAACAATCTACAATCCACAAATTTAAAAGTCCACGGGGGCAGCTAGGTGGCGAAGTGGATAGAGCACCAGCCCTGAAGTCAGGGGGACCTGAGTTCAAATTTGGTCTCAGACACTTAACATTCCCTACCTGTGCAACCCTGGGCAAGTCACTTAACCTCAATTGCCTCAGCAAAAAAAGAAAAAAAAGTGAAAAGTCCATGAAAGCCACTGAATTGAAATGATTATACACAATTTACTTGGGTTGATTTAGGAGCCTGGTTCTGTTGGGGTTTGGGACTGAACCCCCAAATATATTGGGATTTGGGGCTGGTCATGAGGTGCCTTCAAAGAATTTGTAGGTGTAGATCACCTCCAAATCAAGAGACAAAAATTTTATTATTACATCATTGACTGGTGAACTAAATTCCATAAAAGGAGTTGTGATTAACTAGGGGAAAGACTGGCTAAATTCTCTAGCAGAACTCAAATTAAGCAGGGGGAAGATGTCATAAAAAAAAAGAAAAGTAGATACCATAAGGCAGACAGTTTCTAGAGAACTTTCAATGCTATAAAAAGGCTAGAGCTCTTAATGAACACATATCAAAATAGGAAAAGATAGAGTAATGACTTAACATCATAAAGTATGCTAAGTTCCTAAGGAACTAGTGATTAGAAAGGGGGGAATAACCCTGTCTTCCCAATTTTATATAGTAACTACGGGGTCAAGGCAATCCTGACAATACAAGAAATTCCACTAAGACCCATAATAACAAAGACTGTTTAAGGACATTTATATTCTATTTAAATTCAACAAAGGTCTTTTCTTGTCAATGCCCCTTCCTATGGCCCACTTGCCTACTAAGGATTATTTTTTTGGCTGGGGTCTTATTCACCCTATCAATCACAGTCTATCTTGCTTGTATAAGACCTTTGAATTAGTTTGGAATTAGTAATATGAATGTCTAGCCTGTTAAAAGTTGAAAGCTTCCAGCTTCTTAGGGACAGGAGAATACTTCTGACTAGGTCTTCTTTCCTCCTTACCCACTCCCTGAGGAAGAGAACTTTGGAGGATCAGAGAAGGAAGACTTTCAATCAGTCCTCTAAGCAACTTCTCTGCTGTAAGGTATAAGCTCCTGAAGGGACTTTTATACTTCTCCTCCTGTCTTCAGAATCTTTATCTGGAGACTTTATTTGTGACCTCTTGGGAATAACTAAATTTAATTCATTTTAAATTCAGTTTGGCAAATGTGTATTGATTTCGTATGCAGTGGGTAGTGCAAGGTGCTAGGGCTACAAAGACAAAGCCTAGGTAAGGTCCCTGCCCTCTAGGACCTTACATCACATTGGGGGTATAGGAGGAAAATACAATTTGTACATAAATAAATAAAAAATTAAAAAAAATAACCTAGCATGTTTTCACTAGAATGAATAATAACAATTGGGTGGCAAGGTGGAGGTCAGGAAACGTGGCATCTGAATTGAATTTGAAAGGAAACAAGCAATTCTGAAAAATAGTTGTGCAAAGGAATATGAAAGGTGGTTTGGGGGAACAGAGAGGAAGCTAATTTTACTGGAATAGAAAAAGGGGAAGTAATTCAACAACAACATAGGACTAGAAAGGTATGTGGGAGCTAGATTGTAGAAGGTTTTAAATGCAATGTCATCACTTTGCCTGACCCTCTCCTATTGTTATTGATTCTTTCCTTTTCCTATTTCCTTATATTTTATTTAGTTGTGCATCTGTTGTATCCTCACTGCAGGATGTAAGCTCTTTGAGGGTAAGGACTGTCTTTTTTTTAATCTTTATATCCAGATTTTAGCACAGCATCTTTCACGTGGTAAGCTATGAATAAATGTTTTTGCGCATTGAATTTAATAATGAACTTTGCATGTAGAACTAAGTATTTGAAGAATGCTCTTTGGCTGATGGATTATAATAGTCTGGGTCCTTTTGGCTCAGTAGGTTAACAGTGGGAGAAGGACTGTGATTTCAGAACTGAGATTTTAGTGGTGAAGGGGAAAATGATATGAGTCTTCCGTAACTTAGAGTTGCCCGGACACTGAGAGGTTAAATGCCTTGCCCACAGGGACTGGCGAGCATCCCTGGGGGAAAACTTGTTCCTAGGTTTTCCTAACTCCAAGGTCGGATCCTCTGTCCTCCATTCCATACGGACTCTCACCATTAACAAAATTGCATTATTATCTCTTCTTATCCTCCAGGTCCTTAGGCCTCTTATCCAGGCAAAGAAGGAGGTAGCAGAGGATAAAGAGACGTCCATCACGTCAGATTTAATCTCAGCTTTTTAATCTCTTACACCCTTAGAGTTCTGAGGTTCTATAATAAACCACATCTTTCCCTTTACGCGTCGTTTAAAAGTCACCAAATTTTGGCTTTTGGTTTCTTTTCGTGTGTGTGTATGTGTGTGCTCTCGGTTTGTGTGTGTGTATGTGTGTGTAGGGGGTGAACATGATGACGTGGGAAAAAAAGAAAGGAAGAAGCGAGTCGCGTGGGAAGAGAGATGATGACTTACAGTATGTATTTATTTATTCGCAACTCCCCCTTCCCGCCTCCACCCTCCACCATTTCACCCCTCCACCCTGGGGGGGCCAGTGTCGCCTGAAACCTCTAGAGGGAGTCTCTCTATATTTTTCCCCTCTCATCTCCACCTCCCTCCCCCCCCTCCCCACCATCCCAGTCCCAGCTCCTCCTCTTTCTCCACCTCCCGCCCCTTACCTCCTTCCCTAGGGCTGCGGGGAGGTGGCGGTGGTTTAGCTCCTTTAAGGTCGACCTAGTGGCTGGCCCCCGGGGGCACTGTCTCTTTAAAAGGCTGTATCTTGTCCAGCAGCTGCTGGGGGGGGAGGGAAGGGGGGGGCGTCGATGAGCATTGTTTCTGGCTGTGGTGGTTCTGCCCCCTCCCCTTCTCCTCCTTCTCCGCCCTTCCCCCTCCTCCCTCTTCCTCCTCTCCACCCCCCCTCTCTCTCCCTCTCTCTGCCTCGCTCTCTCTCTCTCCCTCTCGGGCTCTGAGGCTGCGAGAGAGCGCGCGGCGTCAGAGACGCGGAGCTCTATGTAGGCTCTTGCCCGCTGCATTGGTGCACCCGCCTCCCGGGCACAAGCACACCTACCTAGATTTAATTGGCAATTAAACTAGTGGTGGGGGAAAAGAAAAGAAAGGCAGGAGGACAAGATGGCTGAGCTAGGCAGTAAGGGAGTGACCGCGGGGAAAATAGCCAGCAACGTGCAGAAGAAACTCACTCGTGCTCAGGAAAAGGTAAAAGATGCGCCGGGGTCGCCGGAGGCCGGGGTCGGGAATCTAGCGATTCTAGTGGGGACTGCCAGGGTTCCTTAATCCTACTCATCCTCTCATCTCCTTTGCATTAACACAGCAACCTGGGCAGTTATTGCAGATGCAGAGGTGTGTGTGTGTGTGTGTGTGTGTGTGTGTGTGTGTGTGTGTGTGTG
>JAJPUD010001360.1:411268-449822 GCA_023553655.1 Myrmecobius fasciatus
GTGTGTGTGTGTGTGTGTGTGTGTGTGTGTGTGTGTGTGTGTGTGTGTTGGGGGGGGGGCGCCGAAGGCTTGATGTCTTCCTTGCAACCCAGAGCAGCAGCCCGGGCTGTGCCCGTGTGTCTGTATGCACCGGTACCTGTCATTTAAGAAGATCCCCCCTGCATTTCCCGTTTGCCCTTCCGTGTCTCCTCTTCCCTCAGATCTGTCCTGCCATTGTAATAAGGGTTTAGGGTACCTGCGCCCTCCGTCCCCTTGGCTCCAGGAGTCCTCTAGAGGGGGTGGGGCGAAGATTGGGCCACCATATGGCCTGGCACCGAAGAGCTTTGGGCACCGGACTGACCCCATCCGTCATCCCTGAGCTCTTCTCACCAGGTGCTCCCCTAAATCTTTCGTCCTTTCCCTGTCCCTGGAGACTGCAGCTTTTTTTCTCTCCCCAAGCCCTGTACAGTATCCCCCAAAACATTCTCTCTGAGCATTTTAGCTTCACGTTGTCGGTGGGGGCTCTTCTCTCTGATTCCTTTTGGGGGAATCCCTCAAACCTCCACTGGGAGGGAGAGGAGAGAAGGGGAGGGAGGAGTGGTGAATGGTGACCAGCTCTGTGTCCTCCAGCCGGGTAAGGCTGAATGGTCTGGCACCTGGGTAAGTGGCTAGATTTTACGATAAAAAAGGTTCTGAAGTGGATACACTAGTGTGGGGGACAGACCAGTTCTTTCAGCCGCAGGATAAACATTTATTCACTATAGCAAGGTGGAGGAAGCCCATAGCTCCGCCTTGTACAGTCCCCACTTAAGGATTTCCCTAACCATCTCCATTTATTCGCTATAATTTTTCTGTGTCCAGAGGCAAGATGGTACTCTAGCATTCCACTCCCTAAATCTTTCTCCTCCCTTTTTTTCTTTTCACATCTTTAAAAGCTTCAATTAAAAGAGGAATTCTGCCTCTCTAGCTGTGTCTGGAGCTTCCTGTTCATTCCCCAGTTTTCTTAAGACGGAAGGATTGTGCCGCACTGTATATGAGGGAAAATCCCGCATATTCCTCCCCTTTTATTGCATGATCCCTTCACTAAATAAGAAATATCTCTTCTAGGGTTATTTAAGCTAATTTAAGAATGGTTCCTTTCTCCTCCACATCAACCGAATTACCCAAATAGGATAGTTGGAAGTCCCACACTTAGGAAGGAAAGAGAATTGATCTTTGAAGTGGTAGCAGAGGGTTTGGAGATGCCTCCTTGGCGGAAGGATTCTAGGCTGTCGTTGAGAAGTTGCTGGATATTCGATGTTAGGAAGCAGTGGGAAGCAAGGGTCAATGCCTTGTGGTAAGGAAAGGGAGAGGGGAAAAGACTGGGAAGGCCTCTAAAAACTGCTGACTCTTGGAAATCCATGACACACCCTGACTCTCTTCTCCGAGCCCTTCGATCCCTGCTGATTGTCTGAGGGCCTTTGAAGAACCAGACACACCTTTGGAGGGGATAGATGAGTTCCAGGAGGGGTGGTAGCTAAGGGCTTCCCCAGTGCCTTAGCTTGAACCATATTCAAATCTCTCCACTGTCAGGGGCCATGCTCAGGGAATGCAGGAAATCCAAGGATTGGAGGGTGGGTTTACGTGCGTCTGTGTATGTGTGTTCCATTCCGGGCTACCTCCTGGGTTTATAGAATTGGGAGCAGGGCTCCTGCTGACGCAATTTCCCATTGCCGGCTTTGACTCTGAAATCCTGGGAGTGAGTTCTGGTTCTATAATCTTTGGGAAGAGAGCAGGGTTGTCCCTCTCTCTTGCCCTCCCTTCTTGGAAGGATATTTTCTCTTCTCCCCTACCCCCATTCTCATCCCTCCGCATGGGGGGATCTGCTAGCCTGCCTGTGAACTAAGGACTAGTCTGAAATCAACTCCCTTCACCATCTGGGTCTCCTTTTCCTGACCAATTGGTTGGTTTATAAACGGATGACTTTTGCAGCTGAGGCCACTGTGGCTCCCTGACTTGCCTTGAAATCTTTGCTCCCCAGGGATGTTCTCTAGCCATGTGATTTAGGGGTGGGAATAGCATTATCTCTGTTTATTTTCTTCCCTCCCTCTTTAAATCCTTTTTAAGAAGGCAGACCTCTGAATGCGTTTGGGAGGGTGTATGTGTGTGTTGTTTTCTATGTTCCAAAGCTCATCCTACCATCTAACTACTCCCTCCCTCAACTGATGGGGGAGGGGGGAAATTAATGTGTTTATAAAAAGCTATTGTTAGCCTGGAAGGCCTTGACTCATCCATCTCCCTAGTGGGAATAGGGAGAATATAGGACTTATCTGAAGGGCTGGGACAGTCTGGCTTTTTTTTCCCCCAGCCCCCTATTCTTGGGTTGTACTTGTTAAATACCATAAAGCACATTATTGGGCTGTAGGCAGATGTACTGGTAGCAGCTCTCCTCCTGATCCCTCTTTTGAGCTGTGGTCAGAAGAATTGTCAAGTTCTGTTCCTTCAATTTGATCTCCACCTCCATGTCTCACCTCAGATGGGATTCACTGTCTTGCCTTCATTAATAATTCTCTGCAGCATGTATAACTTATTTCAGTGGAGATAAATAATTGTTATATGCATAAGCATAATACATATTATCATTCTCTACCTACCTCCAACTCTTTTCATTCCTCTTTCTAACCTTGCTTGGCTTCCAAAGACTGGGCCCTCTACCAGCTGACCAGTAGTGGTTAGATTGGATTGTCAGGGGGGTTGGTAAATGGGTATGTACTCCCTTCAAACCTTTACCTCTGCCAAAAAAAAAAAAAAAAAAAGTCTGTTCAGAACCTTGAGCTGGAGCTAGGAGCTAAACTAAAATAGAATCCTGGACAATTCACTGTGTTTGAGTTGGAGGTGATCTTCATTGAAAGGCTAAGGAGGTGATATTTCATCTGACACGTCTCCCACTTCTTCACCATTGGAAAGGAACAAAAGAGTAGTTCTGAGACATCTTCTCTACTGGATAAGGTTCCAAGAATATAGTGTTCTTACATCCTTATTCTCCCATCCTTTCTGTTTGGCCAAAATTGATTCTTTTGTGATGTCTCCCCAGTTCGGTGACCTCTCTCTCTTTCTCTCTTCTAAATTCCTCTAGTTGTCTCTTACTTTTATGAGAGATAGTATGATGTAGACCACAAAACCACACACACACACAGCACTGGACCAGGGGGTAGAACCTCTATCTGTCTGTCTTCTCTCTATATACATGTAAATAACATTCTGTAAATATCAAAGAATCAGAATCATAAAAATTTTGAATTCAAAGAGACCCAAGCCACCATTTATTTCAACCAGTACAAGAACAAGAATCTTACTCTGACATGTGATCATCCAACTGTTTCTATAACACCTCTACTTAGGGGAACACAAAACCTCAGGACTATTGTGAGGATCAAGTGAAATTGATGTATATAAAGCACCTTGCAAACCTTAAAGTTCCATATTAATGTCAGCTACTATTATGGTTATTTTGATTCTACTCTGGAAGGCAGTCCTTTTTACTTCTAGATACCTCTAATATGCTTGGAAACATGTAAGTGTGTAAATAGAGGCTGCTAGGTGATACAATAAATAGAGGTCTAGTCAGGAAGACCGGAGTTCAAAAGTGATCTTAGATGCGTATTAAGTTGTATGATCTTGGACAAGTCATTTAACCTGTTTGCCTCAGTTATCTTAACTATAAGGTGATTAGCACAGTGCCTAGCATGTAATAGGCACTTATTGTAAGTTCTTTCCCTCCCCTTCCTTCCTGAATATATTAACAAAGGAACCTGACCTTTTATCTCTACCCCTTCTTAATCTGTATCATCTACAGATGATCCAGATTGAAGCTGCAGAGTTCAATTTCTTATAAGGTTCCTCAAAATATCTTTTTAACTGTGGAGAGCCCAGAATGCCAGGCTAAAGGACTTAATCCTGAAGACATTGGGAACTATTCATGATTTTTTTGAGCCAGGGAATTACTTGTTATGAAGTAAAGGAAGGAACAAAAAAAATATGTAGCGATAAAAATATTTTCACATTTTTCTCAAGGAGCTGAAAGGTGGGTGCTTGGAGTTCCATTTGAAATGAAAGGAAATAGAAAGAGCTCTGGACTTAATGACATTGTAGTCCTGCCATTTACTAGGCAAATGAGTATGGTCAAATCACTTTACTCTTCTAAGCCTCTGTCTTTATCTCTAAAATGGGGATAATCATGCCTAAATTTTTTGCTTCCCAGATTTGGGGCATGGAAAAATACATTGTAAAGTTCAATGTATCATTACAAACCATTCTGGACAAGCAATAGTCTACCATATATTTAAAGGTCTATTGTGTTTTTTTTTTTTTTTATATATATTTACTGTTTGAGACCTTTTTGCAGGATAAAAAGATATATTTTTGTAATTAAATAAGAGTACTATGATAGAAAGCATCTTCTGGACAGCTCTAACAGCAGCCAGAATGAGAAGACATGTATTTCTTTCATCTTGCTCCTCTCATTTAGTTTTTATTTCTGTCCCTAGGTCTTTGTAGTTTGGGAATCTTTTACTCAACATAGTTTATATGTGTAAACATCTATTTAAAATGCTATTCGTTATTTTAAAAAATAAAGGAGGAACTATGGTATAGTCAATCAGTAAACTTTTATTAAGTGCTACTACAATTGTCCTTCATTCTCAAAGATGGTCATTATATCAGAGAGATGACGCCATGACAAGCAAGTGAATTGTATTTAATGATAGAAAGCTGTACATGGCCACCAACCTCACTTTCTCATCCAGAACCATCTGGGTCCAATGGCCAGATATAGATGAGGACGATTGGAGGTGACTCTGGATGAAATGGGAGATCTTGTGCTAAAGTCTTCCATAGGTCTCAGTTTGACTGAGCCCATTCCCAATCAGTGATTAAGGATAGGTAAGAGATGAGGCAGAGAAAGGCCTTTTTTACCTGGTCAGAAAAAATAAAGAATCAATCTGGGAGGGGAAGACCCTCAGGGTTTTTGGTCAAAATAGAAACAATTGCTTTTTACATGATGAGTCAATCAGGTGCTAAGATACAAATCCAATAAATGATACAGTTCCTCCATATAGAATAATAAATAAATACAAAATTGTTAAATATAAGATTATTTGAAAAAGAGAGCAGTAGCACTTATGGAGATCAGAAGATACTTCATGTAGAAGGCTTTGTTTTGATAGGGATTCCAAGAGACAGAAGTAAGAAAAGAGGAGTGTATATTTTAGGCACAAGAGTATAGCCAGTTCCAAGGCAGAGAGAAAAGGGATGAAACATATGTATAGAACAGGCCATTTAGAATAAATCAGAAGTATTTTATTATATTCATGTATAGCACTTTGCTTAGCCATTCCCCAAATGATGGACATCCATCTTAATTTTCAGGATATATATTTTTTTCTTTTTTTGCTATTACAAAAAGTGTTTTTGTAAATATTTTGGAACATGTAAAATTTTTTTTTCTCCCTTTGACCTCCTTACAAGTAAATGTCTTGTAGGTTTGCTAGGTCAAAGAATGTGAATTATTTAGTGACTTTAATTGAATAATTCAAATTATTTTCCAGAATGATTGAGCCAACTAACAGTTTGTTAGGTTAGTTTAGAAAATTTAATTTTAGAAATGGTATTGATGTCTCATCTTTATATCACTTTGATTTCTGAATATATTCCTCTCTTCCCTTCCTTTTATTATCTGGTAAGACTTTTCTTGGAAAAAAAAAATAACCTTGCTGATGGTATTCAATAGCATATGTGACATTCCGCATCTTAGGTTAGTTTTTGTTAAATATTTCCAACTGCCAGCCACGTATTTTCAGTTTGACATTTTGGTCACACCTCAAACTCAACAAGTGCAAAGCAAAATTCATTACCTTCCTCACTAAACCTATTTCTGCTTGGTATCTTCCCTATGTCTGTGGTGTGTGCCAGCATTCTTCTATTTATCAAGGATCATAAACCTGGAGTCACCCTTCCTTCCCCCTCACCCCACATATTTAAATTTTTGACTTTACCTTGACATCTCTCCCATTTGTCTTCTCTCCACCTATATGCCTACTTACTACTTTAATTCAGACCCCATTGCCTCTTGAACTATTGTCACACCCTTCTAATTAATCCTCTGTGCTTTCTCTCTCCCTCACTTTGATTCATCCTCCCAATAACTGTCAAAAATAATATTCCTAAAGCATAGATTGGATCATAGAACTCCTTGCTCAAAAGCCTATAGAGATCCTGTTATCTCCAGGGCAAAATTTGAACATCTCAGTGAAATAGAGCTACCTGTAGTAGATAGAACATGTTACCTCAGACATTTACTAGCTGTGTATCCCTGAACAAGTTCACTTAAAAAACTCAGTTTTCCCATCTGTAAAGTGGGGATAGTAATAATAGACACATCTTAGGTTTGTTGTGAGCATTAAATGAAATAACATATAGGGGAAAAAAATCCATTTTGCAAATTTTAAAGGGTTATGTGAAAAGCTAGTTATTTTTATGACTCTTTAAAGGTTCTTTGTAATTTGGCACCAGTTTGCCTTTCCAGCCTTATTTCACGTTTCTTCTCTTGACACATTTTGTATTTCAGTCAAACTGCACTAGAGCCCTCAAAATTCAATATTCCATCTGTTGAGTTGGTGAGTAGACCAGCTCCCATGTCTACAATGCATACCTTCCTCACCTCCTTTTTAAAAAGCAGATTTATCTTGTTCCAGACCCATCTTCATCTTAAAGCTTCACTGATTTCTCTGTCCTTCCTTCCTTCTTTGTTAGGGTTGTCTCCCTCACGTAACACTTCCCTGTGGACATGTTTGTATATTCCAGTGTAATGTAGACTCTTTGAAGACAGGGACTGGTATGGTCTTGTATTTAAATCCTTAGAACTAAGAATAGAAAATGCAAATAGTAATGCATTTGATAACTTGAAACCACATATTGTAGAGAAGGGCATTAGAACAGATTGCTCATTGTTGAAGTGTATGGTCTTCTGGTGTGGGTGAGGTATGGGATTGAATTTCATCAGATGAGTTCTTGCAGAGGAGCTGGTGAGTACTGAGTAGAGAGATATTTATACATACTTGGAGGAGAGAGAAGAAAGAAAACAAAATGGTCCATGGGAATTTCATTTGATTTGGTCTGGCTTGACATAACTTTTGTACCAATGGCTTTGATGGCCTTACTTGGATTTGACTCTTTCCACCAAAATTTGTCTTCACTTTTTTTTTAGATTTGTCTATTTAATTAAAAATTCAATTTTATTTTATTTTCAGTTCCAAATTTTTTTCCCTTACCCCAGCACTCCTCTACCCATTGAGGGTAGGAAATATAAAACCCATGATAAAGATAAAATTATACAAAATATATTCTCTTCTGAAAACCCTCCCCCTGTCTATTTGGCTTCACAGAGAAGGTAGATAAGAGAAAATTTATATCTCAGGCAGTTTCTTCCGGAAATTGATAATATCAAATCTAGATTTTCCCCATCTCTAGGTTTTATTTTCCTTGTCTTCTCCATTTTGTTAATCATAGTCCAAGTCACAGAGCAGTAAACTGGGAGTCAGGAGATCTGAGCTCTAGTCCCTGCATTGTTATTTACTGAGACATAACATTTGGTTGATTTATTGAACTATATTTATTTATTAAATGGAAAAACTGGCCTTGGGGTTAGGAAGATCTCAGTTTCAGATGTGATGTTGACACATGCTAATTTTATGACTCAGAGAAAGTCACTTAACTTTTCAACATCCAAAGCAATTATCCAAGATTGTAAATTTCAGATAAGTTGTAAATTTTGATTGGGAAAGAATTTCCATGCCAGGAGTTCCTTTTAAAAATGATGAAATTGGAAGGTAGGATAATACTTGTTCTTTGAAGGCAGGGGCTATTACTAATGCATTTATCTGTCTATCTATTTACTATTTGTCCATTCATTCATTTATTTAACTCTACCTCAGTCCAAAGAAGACTTTATTGCACATAAAAAGTCTTAATAAATGTTTCTTGGCTGGTTGGATAAAAAAAATGAATGCTCTGCCAACATCACAGGATGGTTTTGAAGATCAGATAAATTGCCCAGGCTTTGGGAAGGAAAGAAGTGCCTGCTATCTCTGGGATTTCATCAGCTTTAATCATCTCTACCACTCTTATCTTTCTCTCCATCTCCTATGCTTTCCTTCCACCCAGTTATGGATCTGTAACAGTCTTTGGAGCTGTTTTAATCCAGTCTCCTGATACCATCTCAGATCCTTGCTAAGCTCATCTTGGAACATAGAACTTTCTTCCCCAGCCATAGTTAGCTTGGGTTTTGTTCCCTTTCTATTACCTGTATGCCTAAGGACAAATCCTTTCACGCTTAAAATATTTTCTCTTTTATTATGAACTTCGTCTTCAGTAAGCACATTTCAGTATACAAGAAACAAAACAAAGATTATGTCTAAAACCATGGATTTTGTTGCATTCATTTTGCTTTTTTAAAGTCTCTATCAAATTTGGCAGTAATAAACAAAATTGCCCTTTTGTTTTCTTTTAAAAATTTCATATTGATGCTCTCTTCCCCTTTCATTTGTGTCTCACTACTTATTAAGTTACTTACTTCCTGTTTCCCTTAGAAGCTCTTTCTTTGAGCAAAAGCAATTCAATACATTTCTCCTATCTGAAAATGTCTGTCTTGTTCTATATCCTCTAGTCCATCAATCATCTCTGTTAAGAAGTGGGAAACATGCTTCATCATTGGGGTTCCAAAGTTATTGCAGTAAGAATACCATAGTCTTTGAGACTGATTTCTTTAACATTGTTGTTGTTTGTCCTTTCTTGAAGATGACCATGACATCAGGGAGGGGATGCCATGACATGTAAGTGAATTGGATTTAAATGAGGGAGGCTGTGCAAAGTCCCCTGCTTCACTTTCCTGTCCAGAGCCATCTGGGTCCAGAGGCCAGATATAGATCAGGATGATTGGAGATGGTCCTGGTTGTAATGGGAGACCTTGGCTTTTTAAAGCTAAGGTCTTCAATAGGTCTCAGTTTAACTGAGGCTGCACCTAATCAGTAATTGAGGCTAGGTAGCAATTGAGGCAAAGAATTTTCTAAGTAGTGTCCCTGCCTCCCCCCCCCCCCCCCCATTCTAATAAATAAATAAATCTGAGATGGGAAGACCCTCAGAGTTTCTGGCCAAATGAGTAATGAGAAATGACTACTATTTAAATTAAATCTGAGTCAATCAGGACCCAAACAATGGCCAAATAAGGTTTTGCCTGGGACCTATTTATTGATCAATGAGAATCAAATTGGTTTTGGTTTAAGGCCTGGTCCTTAAGAAAGAAATCTAGCCAGTAAATGCCATTATTCCATTTTATGTTGGGAGAGTTCAGAGATGCCAAAAAAAAAAAAAAAAGGAAAAAACACTTGGGCCATCTCCAGTCACCTTGATCTACATCTTGCCACTAGACCCAGATGGTTCTGGAAGGGAAAGTGAGTCTAGTGACCTTGCATAGACCTCTCTCACATCTCACTGATGTCATGGCCTTTTTCAAGAATGAAGGACAAATAACAATCTCTGTGAATAAAGCTGACCACAAACTGGAATTGGTCAGTTGAAAGACTCCTTTCTTCCTCCCTTCTTTCCTTCCTCCCTCCCTCTCTCCCTGTCTCCCTTCTTTCTATCCTTCCTTTTCTCCCTTTCCTCCCTTTCTCTCTCCCTCTTTCCTTTTCTTTCCTCCCTCCCTCCCTCCCTCTCTCCCTTCTTCCCTTTCCTCCTCTTTTCCCTCCCTTCCTTCCTTCCTCTCTTCCCTTCTTCCTTCCTTCCTTCCCTGCTTCCCTCACTTCCTTCCCTCCTAACCTCCCTTCCCTTCCCTTTCCTCTCTCTGTCCACATAAGGTATCATACTTTTACCTATAGATGCTCTTTAAAAATAGTTTTTTTTCCCTTTACATTATTATGATGATTGTATAAATTTTTCTTCTAGATTGGCTCATTTTATACAAATTTCCCCTGTCTTCATTTCTCATGATGCATTCTATTACATTTATATACCACGGTTTATTTTTCCATTCCTGTTAATAAGTGCCTACTTTTTTTTTTAATAATAGCTTTTTATTTTCAAAATACATACAAAGATAGTTTTCAACATTCACTCTTGCAAAACCTTACGTTCCAAATTTTTCTCTCTCCTTTCCCTCACCCTCTCCCCTAGACAGCAAGTAATCCAATATAGCTTAAACATATACAGTTCTTCTATACATATTTTTATAATTATCATGCTACATAAGAAAAATTAGATCAAAAAGGAAAAAAAATGAGAACCCCTCCTCCCCCCCAAAGCAAGCAAACAACCACAAAAAAGGTGAAAATACTATATTGTGATCCACATTCAGTTCCTACAGTTCTTTCTCTGGGTGCAGATGGCTTTCTCTACATAACAAGTCTATTGGAATTGGCTTGAATTGATATGTACCTACTTTGTTTCCATTCTTTTCTATGACAAAAAGGGCTGCTATTAATATTTTTGTACATGTGGACACTTTACCTTATCTTTTTTTTTTTTTTTTTTTTCTAAAACCTTAGCTCCTCTTCATTTACAAAATGAGGGATTAGGAGAAATACAAATTGAGCAATTGAGTAAGAATAGAAAAAGGATACAATTAGAAAAGATCTTGAACATTATGATTAAAACTGGGTTTCTGACTCATCACACCAAAGTTGCCTTAGATAGATGAGATATTTTCTTGGTTTATGGAGTTTTACAACTTTACTCAATTTTCATGTATTGTAGGATTCTTCCAAGTCAAGAGTGGTCTTCTTAGACTCTGGTCTAAATTCTTCCTGCTTATCTTTGGGCTGATTTCTTATTTTGGCCCCTGGGGGAGATGGAGAATCATGGATTGCCGTCTTCTGTTTAGAAGAGGGGAATTTTTCAATTCTACCAATATCTACCATTTTTTACTGTCTTCAAAATCCAGCTAGTGCTGAGATGCTATGATTGGATATGTCCTTTTCTGAAACAAGGTTTAAGTTTCTCTTTCTTCACCTATAAAAAAAAGGATATAAAATCATCTTCACAATACTAGATAGAGGACTCTTGGTTAGATTACATCTCATCTGAAAAAAGATTATAAGTGAATCACAAGCTTAATATGAATCAATAAGAGAGGGATGATATCTACATGGGAGAAAATAGTACTTGATAAATCATATTCTCTTCTAGGTGCCAATTTTAGGAAGGGCATTGATAATTAAGCATTTATTAAATATTAGTATTGACAAAAATAAAGCAATCTTTCCCCTCAGAAAGGTTATATTCTATCAATAATAAGGTGAAGAGCTTTTGGAGGATGATGCCAGTAATGGTGATGGTGATGGTGAAGGACCTCAATCATTCCTACAGAGTTAGGATGAAAGAGTTCTGGATATTTAGTGTGAATGAAGACAAGATTTATGGGAAATGTAACTATTTTCTTCATTGAATCCAAGAGTTCTTAGACTTCTTTCCTTTTTCTTTCTTTCTTTTTTTTGGGGGGGGTATCACAGACTCTTTTGGCAGTGAAATCTAAGATCCCTTTTTCAGAATAATGTTTTACTTATATTCATAAGTGAAAGAGATATTAAATTTCATTTGGAGGTTAATTGAAGTATATGATTTGGTTCCCATTCAGGTTCACAGATCCCTTGGGAATCCATGAAACCCAAATTAAGAGTACCTAATTTAGTTAGTGAAGTGCTGAGGATACAAAGAAAATTAAAAGCATAATCCCAGCCCCAAGGAGCTCATCTTCTAATGTGGAGACAACATGGAAATAACTATATATGAGAGTTATTTTAGAGGTTGCTATGTGGAAGAGAGAGAACCTAGATTTCTCCTACTTGGTCCCAGAGAGAACTACGAGAAGCAGTGGGGAGGAGGGGGGAGGGATATTGTATTGAGGTAGATTCCAATGGAATATGAAGGAGAATCTTCCTAACAGTATTATCTGAAAGTGATTGAAAGCTGATTATCTGAAAAGTTGCTGACCTGCTGGCTGGAGGTAGGGGTTTCCTCCCTCACAAGAACCCTTCCAACTATGAAATCCTGTGATTCTCTGAGGGCTTTTGTTTCTTTGACCACCAACATTTGTACTTTGTGTTTGTTTTTCAAAAACATCTCTTGTCAAAATCTCCTTTCAGGATTAACAGTGGAAGGAAAAAGCCATTATAAAACATTAATAAAGAATCAAGCAGAAAGACTGTAACAGTGAATGGAGTTGAAAATTAGGAAAGGATGTTGGGACTCAGGTCATTACAGTATGATGGTATTGGTAGTGATTGCCAAGGCCAAGGCTATGAACTCCTAAGACTGTCTCCAGAAGTGGTCACTGCTAACTCCATCCCTGCTGTGTTTCCAGGCTGGACCTCCCAGGGATTGCAGTGTTTATGCAGCTGGGACACTGGAGAAACTGGAAAGCAACTTTGTGGTTTTCACTGTGTTTGACCTTCTGTCATTTTCCTTAACTCATTCCTCCCCTTTTTACCCTTCCTCCTTTTCAGTTCAGATCTGGTTACAGTTTCCTCCTGGATTCTAGGTAGGTGAGAAATGAGGGTAGAAGGCAAATATGCATTATTACTGGTACAGATTGTGGAAACACAGATCCAGCAGGTTTGGCCACATGGGGAGGCAGGAGAGGTAGAATACTTTAGGGTGGAATTAAAAAGGCACCAAAAATATCTCCCTCACAGTACTGCTACTATGCCTAAATCCCGCTATGAGTGCTTAACTCTGGGTCTTCTTGTTCCCTTTTAATATCTACATATCTTTGGAAAGGAGAATACTGTTCTAATTCATGCGTGACTAGTGCTTTGATACTTGATAGTAGTGCTTTGAGGGAAGAGGGAAATCTTTGTCCAGATTATGTCCTGAGGCTCGAAATGGCCGTGAAATTATTAAATGATCATTTATTTAGAGCTGAAAGGATTTCCAGAGGTCAATTAATACAATCCCTTCATTTCATTGATAAGAAACTGAAGCCAAGAGAGGTGGCCTGTTTTCCCTCAGTAGACAGGTATTCAGACTTTCCACTGTACCCAAACAATATTTAACTGGTGGTGGAGAAAAAGGATAGAGAGAGAGAGAGAGAAAGTATCTGGGGAGGCAGGGTGTCCAGAAACTTTTCATACCCAGACAAAGACTTTGGCCATCTGTGTGGGCTGGTCTCTACCCATCTGTATATCATTTTCATTCCTTAAATTTCTGACATGTTAAAAAGTGACTTTGTGTGGGCATTAAGGAACCTATGAGCACTAATACAGTTTTTTTTTTAACCTGTAAAACGAGAAGGTTGAACAACATGGTCTTTTAGCTCCTTATACTGCTTACATTCTATAATTCTAATGAAATCATAATTTATAAATGAATGCCTTAAGATTCTGGGGTAAAGGCTTATATTCCTCAGCAGAAGCATAAAGAAATGATGGGCAGATATATAGAGATATATGCAAGTGATGGGCAAATCCAGATTTTATCCCTCTTTGGATCCTTGGATATAGCCCTGTGGAAAACTTCTAGAGGAGGCAGTGTGTAAATCTCAGATGGTGGCAATAATATATGATCCAGCATCTTGCATTGGAAAGACCATTGTTTCAAATCCTGATACTGCTATTTAGTAGCTTGTGTGACCTGTTTCCTCATTAGCATTGTGAGGGAGTGAACTAAATGGCTTTTGAGTTTCCTTTTAGTTCTAACTCTATGATCCTGCAATCAAGGAAAGTTTCAAATCAGTTTTGACATTGTCCCTTGGTATTTAGCATTTCTTTTATTACCATCTGAGCTTCTCTGTTCCCACCTTCAAATAGGAATCCCAACTTCTTTCTCAGTCAGTGAGTCAGATATTATGCATTTGTTAAATGCTTACTACTTGTGTCAGGCAATGTGCATACTAAAGTGGTGGTGATACAAGGCAAGGCAGAGCAATAAGCTTTAATTAAGATCTTTCTATTTGCCAGAAACTGAGTGAAGTTCTGGGAATACATATACCATAATAAAGAAAAGATAATCTCTGCCCTCAAGGCAGAAAGTGATAGAAGCAAGGGAGATAAAATGTAAATAGCCAGGTTCCTACTAGGTGAATATATATATATATATATATAGACTAGATGGAACATAATTTGAGAGAGGAAGATACTGGCAAGTTGAGGGACCATAAAAGATCTCCTAAAGAAGGTGAGCCATGAAAGAAATAAGGGAAACCAAATGATAGAAGTGGGGTGGAAAGGACACTCTGGGTATGGGGAAACAGGCAGTGAGAATGTATGAAAACAGGAGAGGGTATCATACTTAAGGAACTGTGAGTAGGCCAATTTAATTGGATCATAGAGTTTTTGTTTTTTGTTTTCTCTTAATATTATTCTGTTTTTCCAAATACATATAAAGATAGTTTTCAGCTTTCATTTTTGTAAGATTTTGTGTTTCAAATTTTTTCTCTTTTCCTTTCTTACCTTCTTATTCCCCAAGACAACAAGCAATCTGATATTATACATGATACTTTTAAACATATTTCCATATTTCTCATATTGGGCAAGAAAAATCAGACCAAAGGGGAAAAACCTTGAGAAAGAAAAAGCAAGCAAACAAACAAAAAGGTGAAAATACTTACTATGTTTTAGTCCATTCAGTCTCTATAGTTCTCTCTGCACGAGGATGGCATTTTCTATCCCAGATCTATCGGAATTGTCTTGGATCATTGTATTCCTGAGAAAAGCTAAGTCTAACATCAACATATAATCTTGCTTACTGTGTACAATGTTCTGATTCTGCTCACTTCACTAATATTCCATTACCTTCATATACCATAACTTATTCAGCTATTCCCCAATTGATGGGCATCCCTTCAATTTCTAATTCCTTGCCACTATACAAAGAGCTGCTACAAACATTTTTGCACATGTGGGTCCTTCCCCCTAGTTCATAGAGTTCTTAAAAGAAAATAAAGTTTAAGAAGACTGGAAAGGTAGGGAGGTTCAGATTATGAAGAGATTTTAAAACCAAACAGCATTGTATATTTTATCTTACAGGTAATAGAGAGCAACTAGAGTTTAATGAGTCAAGGGAGAGGGTAACATGGGAAGAAAAATGCTTTTAAAAAAGATCACTTTGTCAGCTGAGAGGAGGAGGGATGGGAATAGGGAGGGATAGGAAACTAGTAAAGGCAGGGAGACAAGTTAGAAGGCTAATGAAGTAGTTTAGGAAGGAGGAAAGAATGAGGGCCAGAAATTTTTTTATTTTTTTATTTATTTTTTTTTTTAGGGTATCTAACCAGAAATAGATAGGAATGATTTTTGGTGTCTTTTTTTATCCATTTTTTTCTTTTCATTTCTGATTCTTATTTTTTGACACATTGTTTTCAGATTATTGGGGGTGGGTCTACAAGGGTAGAATAGTAAGGGAGACAGTTTAGCTCACCAATACAAATAAGATGTTGGGGAGAGGTCCCCATACTAAGGACAGTATGACACTGGCCATGTGAATCAGTGGTGATGTCTGATAATTGTGCGTCATTGCTGAATTGGAACCAAAGACCTGCCCACTGTCTTTCTGAATTTGACAGACGCTCTATGCAGATGACAAAGTGGGAGGACAACAGTAAGTGACAGTAAGCACTATGGCATTACAGATGGGAGTAGTTTTTCCAGCCACTCAGGATCTTCTGCTTACCCATAAGTCTCTGGATATCAACATATAGAAGTATCGAACATTGGAATTAGCAGGAAAGCAGGAGCCAAGAGAGGCACAGCAAGGTAGTTTCAGAGTCCGTACTAGAACTGAGAATTTTCTGACATCTCTCCTATTCCATTTCTTAATGGAATGTGTTAGTAATTCAGTTCAATACATTTATTAAATACCTGTGCATAGTAATGATAATAATAGCCAGCATTATGTAGAACTTTAAGGTTTACAAAGCAATTTATAAAAATTATCTCATTTTATCTTCATAGCCAACCTGTGATTGGTAGAGAGGTAATATCACTACCAAGTTGATACAGGTTAAGTGACTTGGCTAGGTTCACACAGTTAGTAATTATCTGAGGCAGAATTTGAACTCCAAGTCCTGTGCTTTTTATTCATGCTGTCACCTTAGTGATTCTCTCGTTAGTGCTATATGCCTTTGATTCTTGAACACTATGCTCTTAGCAGAATCACAGGTTTAGGTAGCCTACCGAAGTAGTAGAAAGATGAGTGGTGAGTGAAAATAGGAGATAGCCTATTGTCAAGGATGATACATGAAAAGTAAAACATCATTAAGGACATGGATGGCTGTAAAAGGAGGTGAAACAATCAATAGAATAGTATGAGTGAAAGGGAACTGTTGCATTGGCATCTATGAAATATGAACAGAACCTGAGAGAGACCAACAGCATTTGGGGTGATTGAGGATTTATAGAAAGTCATGGGCAAGAATTAGGTAGGGTTATTGGGTGTTGTTAAGTTTCCATTTGTTTTGCTCGATGGAGTAACCATGATCAGATTTGAGATACAGGATGTCCCAAAAGTCTGAGGGAAACTTTTAAGCTATTATTTTAATAGCTTTAATTAAAATTAAAAAAAATAAAGTTATTAATAGCTTTATACCAGCCCTAAGAGTTTTGGGACATTTTGTATATGTGTGCAATGCACTGTGCCAGGCACTGGGAAATATATAAAAACAAGCTAAACACACAGATATTTTAGGAGAGAGGCAGCATGTCCTTGTAGTGGATAGAGAGGTGGCTTTGGTGTGTGAATGACCTGGCTTCCCATCTGGCCTCTGACACAGACAATGTGCTCTTGGTCAAGCAGCTAAACCTTCTAGACAAATTCCTAAGATTATGACTTTGAGAATATTTGCTGATTTATATTGGTAGAGAATTTTCTCTACTTGGGAATTGCTTATGTTGATGAAATCAGGTCCAGTCCAAAGGAGATTTAATGGGGATAGGAATAAGGAGGATTGGCTATTGTCAATGAGGAGTTCTGGACCTTCCCTTTTGGTTCGGTCACACATTCCCATGTGATAGCCAGGGACCTGCCACATCTCTTTTGGCCTCATTTTCTTTCTGTCCAGGGGAAGCAGATCCAGTCAGTTCCCTTGGATCTATGAATTTATGATCTAGGTTGATATTTAGGGAGGACAGTGCATTTGGGGTAGCAGAAAATTTGGGAGATGGCTTTGAAGGGGCCATACCCAAGAGTGAAATAGAATTGCCTGTCATGTACAAGGCCAAATTTTTACCATGTTCTTGCGGTCATCCACATTTGAGGTTTCTCTGGGCTTTTCCTTTTGTCTCCTTTTCCCTGTCCGATCCACTGACCTAGAACCCCTATGAATGGCAGATGAATGAAGGAGAAGGAAGAAGTTGAAGAGGATGCAAAGGAAAGGGATGGGGGATGGGAAAATACAGACTGTCAACCTTCACTATTCTCTGCCAGGTGCCTTTGCCAGAATGTTGGAAAACCAGACTCTCAGTAACCAACCCCACTAAGAATTTCATAAGCCATGTATGTGTATTTCCTACCTGAGTCTCTTTTCTCAGCTCCTTCTAGCTCTCCTAGGTGAGGTCTTTGTCCCTGGAACCTATGACTTCTGTTCCCCAGCTAGGGCAGCATTCAGCTCCTTGGAAGGGAAGCCACATTGCAGATATTTTTGCCTCTGCAATCTGCGTGTTAGAAGCAAAGTTTGCTTCTGCCAAAAGAGACTAGAGAGCCTCAGTCAGTCAGGCAGGGGGCCGACTGGCTGCTGCCCCAAGGACTGAAAAAGGACACGCTGATGGATGCTGGGTTTACAGGAAAGGCACATGGGGACAGAATTTATTGGAAACTTAGCTGCAATCTGGGTTTTTAAGTTGTTAAGATTTTCTAGGTAGGTATGATGGTCTGGGCATTTTGTATACTTACCACAGCCTAGTCAGATAATGTTTCCTTAGCCATGCCAGCTTGAAGTAATCTTTCTCTTCTCTGAACTTTTTTAGTCAGTATTATTTATATCTGCTGGGTCCCAAACTGGACAGAGTGCTGGATTTGGAGTCAGGAAGACCTAAATTTAAATCTTGCCTCAAATACTGACTACCTATGTGGCAATGGAAAGTTGCCTAATGTTTCTTAGTCTCAGTTTCCTCATTTATAAAGAGGTAATGAACAGTTAAGTTTGTTCAGTGGTAAAAGAGCTGAACCTCAACTTCATGAGTTCAAATGTGGTTTCAGATGCTTGCTAGTTGTGGTACCCTGGACAAGTCACTTAACTTGTTTGCCTCAGTTTTTTCATTTGTAAAATGAGCTAAGGAAGGAAATGGAAAAATACTCCAGTATCTTTGCCAAGATTACTCCAGATGGGGTCACAAAGAGCTAGACACAATTAAAAAATGACTGAACAAGAAGAGCAAAAAGGGGATAATAATAGCACCTACCTCTCAGAATTTTGAAGGTCAAATGAGATGATATATGTAGAACTCTTTGCCCATCTTAAAGTACTATATAAATGTTAGCTGTTATTGCCATATGAAATTGAGTAGTTTTCTCTTTTCAGCTATGCAATAAAGCCTCAAAGAGGTAGAATACATGTTTTATATACTAAATTTGTATCTTTCACAACTCTTAGTCTTTTTCCTTCAGGAAAAATTGTATTTGATGTAATATAATCTGACTTTTAACTTTGACTCTTATTCTTTTCCTTTACAAATCCAGTTAATTATCATATGCTCTCAATTCTTGAATGTTTGTTCTTCTTCCCTTTCCAATTCTGCCATCTTAGTGCAAGATTATATTACTACTTACTAGAACTATTGCAGTATCCTTGAGACTGGTTTTTCTACTTCTACTCTCTAACTGCCATATAATACATCTTTTGTGAAATTGCTGTCTTCCTAGAGTACAGATATAAAACTATGTCATTTTCACCTGGCATCCACCTTCATTCAATAAGCTTCAATGGTTAGATCCTTCTCAAGTCCAGGAGCAAATATAAAATCTTTTTTCCCCCCATTCAAAATCCTTCATTATTTGTACCCATGGCCCTTCTAGTCTTCTTGCACCTTACTCTTCTTTATGCATTTTGTGTTCCAGTGATACTAGCTTCCTCCAGCACCATATTCCATCTCCTTACATTTTCTCTCTCTGTCCTGCATATATAGAATTGTTCTTCCTTATAACCACCTCCTGGCTTCCTTCAAGTCCCAACTGAAATTCTATTTTCTACAAGAAGCCTTTTCTCATCCCCTTTAATTGTGAGCTTTTCTGAGGGTAAGGATTATCTTTTGTACCATGTTGGGTGATACTTAGTAGGTCCTTAATAAGTACTTATTTCCTGACATCCTTCTCTTGATTATTTTTATTCCTGTGTATATTTGTTTTCTATATAGTTGTTTGCTTGTTTCCCTTATGAGCTTTCATGAGAGCAGGGATTATTAGTTGTCTTTCTTGGCATCCCCAGTGCTTAGCACAGTATCTTGTATATAGTAGGTGCTTAATAATTGCTTATTAATCGCACTCTTCTATCTGCTGATACATTTTTTTCTTCCTACTACTAGGCTATACTCTAACTTATTGTAGGCATTATTTTTCTGTGTAAAACTCTTCCATAACAATAGGCAACATATATAGAGCTTACTATGTTGCAGACACTGCTAATTTTATACTTTGTAATTATTACTCATTTGATCCTCTCAAAAAGTCTTTGGAGGTAGGTGCTATTATTATCCCCATTTTACAGATGAGGAAACTGAGACACAGTTTAAGGTCACATAGCTGGTAGGTATATATGAGGCTAAAACTCCATCTACTGTGCTAAGTGGTTGCTTAGGCTCTCCTTATTACCTTATTACCTATTGAGTAAAGTTAAAAATATTTAGCTTGCCATTCAATTCAAGATCTTCTGCCCTCTGAAAGCAACCTCCCATTCCAGTTTTCTTTCATTCTATATAACTTTTTGGATCCTCTATCATCCCTTCTATCCCAATTTAAGAAATTTAAAAAAAAAAACAAAAACAAAAAAAAATAAAACAAAACAAAGCCCCTGTTAGAAATATGTATTGTCAGACAATGAATTCCTGCATTATAGATGTCAAAATCTGTGCTCTGAATCCATCACTTCTATCACAAGGTAAATATGTTCAATTTCAAATCCTTTGGAATTTTTGTGGATTATTGTTTCTTAAATGACTCTTTTCCAGAAACTGTCTCTGTTTCTAATGATTCTCCTCCCCAAGTCACATGGTTCTTTTTCATCTTTTTTTTTTTTTTGGTACTTATGCATTATTTTTTATTGTATTTGTGTCTATCTATCTCCTAGATTTATTGGGAGATCAGAAGAGAGACTTCTTCTCTAATCTTGTTGTGCTCTCTCTTCTCTCCTCCCAATAAAGTACATGGTACCCTGCGTAGAGATGTTTAATAAATATTTGTTAGGTTGAATGTAGCCAGAGGCATGTAACAATATTGCATTGATAAAAACTCCTGATCTAGAAGCTGGGAGGGCTCTGATCTAGCTCCCTCATCTCAGAAGAGAATGGGTAACTCAAAGTCACACAGTCAATGAATGGCATTTCAGTTGTACCACATTGAAGTGGATAGGGACCATTTTACGACTTTGCTTCCTTCACATTAAATAATTTGCTTTAAAAAGCTGCATTGATAGCTTCCTTCTGTTTCCAAATATGTTCCTCTCCCCTCTCTTCCTAGGATACCTATGATAAAAAAAAAAATTAAAAAAAAAAAAAGGAGGAGAAAAATTTATCTGAACTAATATATCAATCTAGTGTGATAGTGTATGTAATTTTTCACAGCCAATAGGATTTCCCTAACTTTTGCCAAGGATAGAGAGGTTTATTCATTTATTCATTCATTCATTTATATTTCCTCACCTCTTTGAGACTGATCTTGCTCAGTATAATTAATTATATGCCACTGGGTTTGGTTCTTTCCACAACCTGGGAAGTCATTCCTAAACACTCCTAATTTTAGTGCCTTCTGCTCTGTTGATCATTTCATTATTATTCTTTTTTAGTTTGCTTGTGTGTATATATATACACATATGTATATATATACATACTTGTCTCTTATTAGGTTGTGAGCTTTTCTGAGGATAAGGATTATCTTTTGCTTCTTTTTGTATCCCTAGCATTTAGTACTGTGTTGGATAGTACTTAGTAGGCCCTTAATAAGTACTTATTGACTGATTTACTAATGGGTTATGTTGTTGTGTTGTGATTGTGTACATTATTTTCCTGGTTTGATTACTTCCCTCTGTATTAGTTCACATAAGTGTTCTTAGTCTTTTTTAAACTCTTCACATTCAACATTTCTCATTGGGCAGGTCCATCCCATTCATGTAACACAATTTGTTAGGTGTTTTTCAATCAGTGGAGATCTACTTGGTTTTGTTCCTATTGTAGAGAATGAGGTAACTTTGTAAGAAGTACAGAAGGTTAAAGTGAGTTGTACTGATTGTACATGTGCCTACACACATTTATCTGGCCTCATCCAGTGTAACCAGAAGCCTGGATCAGGAGGTTAACCCACAGCCACATATGGAAATAGCTTTGTGCCCAAAAAGCAATCAGAGATTATTTCTATTCTGCCTCCAGCTATGGAAGGAAATAGAATCCTACTTGGCAGCTTGTCCTTAAAATAGGCTCCAGGGCAGGGAGGTGAGAGTTGAATATTTTGTCTATTTCTGAGCAAAGGACTTCAGATGTACCACTAAGAGAAGGCAGTTTATTAATTGTGGAGTGGGGAAGATAAAAATGTTACTCAGGGTCATAAAGGTAGTAAGGGGCTAGGGCAAAATTTTCATTCAGTGTTTTCTGACTCCAAGCTCATTTCTTCTACTTCACTTACCTGAATCAAAAGTGGGAATGATAATACCTATCTAATAATGCCTAATTTATTTTTTACTCATTAAATGGATGGCCTTTTGGCAAGTAAATGAAAGATGCTTTATCTTGAGCATAAAGTACTGAGAGTAACATGAGTGAAAACCATTCAAATACCAGGTGGTTCAGGTAGTATTTAACATTCTCAATCTTATTAGTCTTTCACATTCAAGATAATTCTGTTGTAGTTCCTTTGAGTTTTATCCTAGTATTGTTAGGAAATCTGGGGAGGTTTGGAAATGTCTCCAGTTGGGAGTGAAATTCTTTCTTTAGGGGCAGCTAGGTGGCACAGTGGATTTAGCACCAGCCCTGAAGTCAGGAGGACCTCAGATCAAATCTGGCCTCAGACACTTAACACTTCCTAGCTATGTGATCCTAGGCAAGTCACTTAACCCCAATTGCCTTAGCAAAAAAAAAAAAGAAATTCTTTAAGCCTAGACAGGCTTAGACCTATGCTAGTTTCAAGCCCTTGAGCCCTTGGACCTTTTTCATGATTGTTAGAGATTATCTAAGACTTTCCTTCTGGGAGTTCTAGCTTCAAATAGCAGAGCCCAAGATAAGCCATCCATCCATGGGGAGGGATGAAGGGAAGAAAAAAAAAGCTCTTTTTTTTTTTTTTTTTTGCCTTGAGGGAAGTACAAGGGAATTTGGGAAATGTGCCATGGGAAAAGGTGGTAAGTCAGGTTTTTGTCAGTCACCACTAACTGTGCTGTGTGACCTTTGGCAAATCATCTACCCCTCTGAGTTAAAGTGATGGTCACAAATGACCTTAATGGGGGAGACAAAACTATTTCTATTAGTTTCCTTCTCTATTAAAGGAAGAGGTTGGACTAAATGATGTCTAAAATTTTTTTTCGTTCTAAGATCCTATCATCCTAAACATTCAAAAAATTCTTTAGTGAATTGAATCATGGCTCCATAATTTATCTACTGGATAGATTTAATCCATTGGGATTTATTTCAAATCCTCTCTCTCTCCCTCTCTCTCTCACTTTCTCCCTCCCACCCTCACTTGTGATTGATGCTAAATGTAAGGCCCTCTGAGTGGTGTTGGTCTTGGAATTTTTGTGTGTGTTGATGGGGGATGGTAAAGAGATTGTGATTGTAGGTACATTGAACAACGATTTGGGGTCACAATAAAAAGGGATCTGGGAAGCAGATCCCTAGCAGAGGAAAAACAGAAATAGGATATTCCCTGAATTTCTTGAATTATAATAACAATAATAATAATCTTCATTTATTTCTTTTCTTGGTGGAGTCTCCTCTGATTACTGCAGCCCACATCAATGACTCTTGTCTTTGATTTCTTATAATACTATATTTTTTGTTCTTAGCATTTGTTCTTCAGTTTGTCTGAAAGCAGGAAATTTATTTTATAATTTTCTGTCCTCCAGTTTACTTGGTACAGGGTTGACCACACAGTTAGGCCTTAAATAAAGATTGTTACTGTAATGGAACTCACAATGACATATTCCCCTCCCCCCACACCCCCAAAAGTCTCCGGGAGGGGGACAAAGATAATTTTCCCCTCCTCCCCCCCCCCCGCCTTTTTTTTTTTTTTTTTTACAGAAGGGGAAATTGAGACCTAGAGAGGTAAAGTCACTGAAGCTAATTTGGGAATAGCTCTTATGACCAGGGAGTAAGAGCCATAGCCTAAAGCAGATCTGGGGAGGTTAGTTGGTGGGGGAATTTGGCCTCCTAATGAGGGTGGGGCAGGTCTGACCATGCCCAGATTTTAGATCAGCATTTTCTTTCTCCCTTTCCACCCCCTGATATCCTTCCCTGCTGCCTGCCCGCCCTCACTGGACAGCTGCTCCTGCTTTCTTTGGGGGTTTGCTTGGTTGGCCCTCTTATCTGGGCTCTGGCCAAGATTCCTGGGCTGGGAGGGGGAGCTGGACCCTGGGGATTGAGGCCCAGGGAATCTGCCTTGGCTTGAGGACTTCTATCCTGCTTGTTCCCTATAAGTTTCCCCCTACTTTTCTTGTCTGGGGAGGGACTAGTTTTATTAGAATAATGTTATTTTTTGTCTTTTGCTGGTCTACTTTAGGGTTTAGGAGTATCTTTAGCTCTCAAGGCCCTTGGAAATGTTGACATTGCTTTGGCCTTGGAAGTCCTAGGCAGGCTAAAATACAGGCAGGAGAGAGAGAAGAGGGATTTTAGTGATATTTGTGTGATGGATTTTCCTCCGTGAAATCTCTTAACTGCCATACTATTAATAATGATTATGTACTGTCATTTATATAGTACTTTAAGGTTTCCAAAGTACTTAACGTACTTAAATAAATGAGATATCATGTAATCTTTTTAACAGTCCAGTGAGATAAGTACATGTATTTATCATCCCCATTTTACAGACCAGCAAACTGAGGTTCAAAGTTTAAGTAATTTGCCCACGTTCATGATGCAAATGTCAGTGGTAGGATTTGAACACAGATAACTTTATGACTTCAAGAATTCTTTCTATTATTATATGCTATCTTTTATCTCAGTGCTTTCTTTCTTGGATTTCCTAAAGCACTTAAATACCACAAAGCTATACCTTTAATTATATTAAAGGGAAGAAGGAAAACACAGGTGGAAGGGAAGGGAGAAAAAAAGACTGAGTAAATTTACTGATTAATTAAATTTTCCCTTTTTTGGATAGGCATTTTCCTTAAGATATTGTGTTCTTTGAAAGTGATAATCTTCTGATTCGGGCCAATTCCAATGATCTTGTGATGAAGAAAGCCATTTGCACCCAGAGAGAGGACAGTGGGAACTGAATGTGGACCACAACATAGTATTTTCACTCTTTTTGTTGATGTTGTTTGCATTTTATTTTCTTTCTCATTTTTTTTCCTTTTTGATCTGATTTTTCTTGTGCACCATGACATTTAACATATATTGGGTGACTTGACCTCAAGGGAGGGAAAAAAATAAATACACTTAAATGCAAAAAAAAAAAAAAAAAAAAGAAAAGAAAGTTATAATCTCCCAAGTGTCCAAAGGGACACTAATTTTCTTTCTAAAATAGGAGTGATTGAGCAGGATGCTCTTGGTTACCATGAGTTTGCTGGATTCTTAAAGGTTCAGGTGACTATTAAGTAATAAAAAATGTGCTGGTAGAGATAAGAGGAACTTCTGTGTAATATGTAGTGAGCACTTCATCTAGAGTGGATATTAGGTGACATAAAATGCCTTGAGAAATTGAAAATATCAATGATACTAACAGTTACTTTTCTGTCTAGACCTTTAATTATTGGGGAAGGTGGAATTGCCTTGGAGCTTTTAAGGGGAGAGTGTGTTTGCCTTTATCATAAAAGATAGCACCATGTATTGGAGAGTTAAAAAGCATTTGATAAGACTTAAGTTGAGAGTGTGGAGAGACTACTGGGTTAATTCCCACTCTGACAATTTTTATATGTATGATGTTGGGTAACTCACTTAACATTTTTGAGCCTTAGTTGCTGCATCTATGAAACGAAGGGATTGAACTAGATGAAGGGATTCTTGACTTTTTTTATCATGGACTTTTGTATCATGAACAAGGGATTGGCAGTCTGGCATAATTTATGGATGCTTTCTCAGAATAATTTTTTAAATGCATATAGTAAAATGTATAGGATTAGGAAGGAAGCCAGTTACTTTGAAATATAATTATCAGTATATTTAAATAATATTTTATTTTTTCCCAATTATACCTAATGATAATTTTAAACATTCAATTAAAAAAATTTAGTTACAAATTTTCTTCTTTCCTTGTGCTCTTATTCCAATCTTAAGGCTTTAAGCAATTTGACATAAGTTATACATGTGTAGTCATGTAAAAGATTTCTTTATTAGTCATGTTGTAAAAGAAGAAACAGACAAATGAAAAAAAAAACCTAACATGAAAAAAATAAAGTGAAAAATAGTATGCTATGGGGGCAGCTAGGTAGTGCAGTGAATAGAGCACCTGCCCTGAAGTCAGGAGTACCTGAGTTCAAATGTGATCTCAGACACTTAACATTCCCTAGCTGTGTGACTCTGGGCAAGTCACTTAACCTCAATTGCCTCAGCAAAAAGCAAAAAAAAAATAATTAAAAAAAAGTTAGTATGCTTTGATCTGCATTCAGACTGCATCAGTTCTTTCCCTGGATGTGGATAGCATTTTTTATCATGAGTCCCTTGGGATTAGCTTGAATCATTGTATTGCTGGGAAGAGCTAAGTCATTCACAGTTGATCACAGCACAATATTGCTGTTACTATGTATAATGTTCTCTTGATTCTTCTCATTTCACTTTGTGTCAGTTTGTTTAAGACTGTCTAGGTTTTTCTGGAATCTGCTTGCTCATCATTTGTTTTAGTACAATAGTATTCCCTTACTGTAATATAGTACAACACATCAAAATATTTTTTAAAAAATCAGATCACAGACCCTAGGCTAAGAATCTGAGTTTCTTATGAACTAAATGAACTCTGACCTAGGTACGTTCTATCTTCCATTCTGTGATCCCATGAACCTCAGTTGATCTGTGTTCAAGAAAAAGAAATAGAATAAGATACAAGGGATCATTTAAAGTCTCTCTTTTTACAAATGAGAAAACTAGGATTAGTTGCTTTCCCCAGTCATATAGATAATTATTGGTAGAGCTGGGTTTAAGAATCCAACTCTCTTGGTTTCCAGTCCATTTCCCCTCCGAATTTCATCATGGAAGTGGAAAGTATGCTGAAGATGGCAGTAATAGGATATAGTTTAAATTATTTTGCTTTTTTCATTTGACAGTACTCTTGGAATTGGATATTTTTTTTTTCTTTTCAAAATGAGGATGCTTAAATGGAACATAGTGATGATACCTGACTCATATTCAACATGAAAGGAAATTCAATTAATCTCCAGAGTTTCAAGCCCAACTTTTTGTAGAACAAATAATTCCTTACAACAGCCCAGAAACCCAAAATAGAACTTGAGAAGCACAGTAGTGTTAGGAAATATTTAATCGAATATTACAGCGGGAGTGGGTTGATTCTCAGATGATATAGGCTTAAGGTATGGGCTATTCTAATTCTGGTTCAGGGATTGATTTTCAATCGAATATTACAGTGGGAGTGGATTGATTCTCAAATGATATAGGCTTAAGGTATGGGCTATTCTAATTCTGGTTCAGGGATTGATTGCTGTGGAAAGTTACAGGGAATTGCTTAATTTCTTTGTGTCTCATTATTCATTACAGTTCAACCTAGTAGCCAGAAACTAATGCCTAGTGTGTAGACTATAGCAGCCCACACTTTTCAGAATTATACTTCATATGATAATATTAAATGCAAGTACACTAAATAGTGATCTCATTGACTATGAACCTCAAATGGGGTCATGAAGAGTCAGAACAACTGAAAATGAGTAGCAATTGATGAAGCTTTACTTAACTTCTTGATAGATAGGTGGTAGACTTAAGCTATAGAATGAGGTATATGTTTTCACTTGTTTTGCCTGACTATGCTTATTTACTTATATTTTGTTTTTCTGCTTTCCCCTCTTCTCCCAGAATAGATTTTTGTTAATTGAAAACAAAACAAAACAAAAGGAAGGCAGAAAAGGACAAATGTGATCATCAAGAACTATACACTATGATGTGATTGTGAAGCTGACCTAATGTAAAATGCCCTTTGTGCCAATAATAAACAAAGTGCCAGGGGCTGACTGGAGGGTAAGAGAGATGAGCTGATGTGTATGTCTAATAACCCAAGCTTGAGGGGCAGGCGGGAGGCAGAACAGCTGATATTGAAGTGATGGTTTTTCACCTCCTTCATCTCAATTTTGGAATCTGAATGACCTTGGGGATGGAGCTGGGAGTTTGGAGTTAGCAATCGCTAACTAAAGTGATTCTTATGCTATTAAGAAGTCTATATTCCAAATCAGTCCTAGACTTGAAACCTTATCTATGCTGAGAGAAGTTTCAGGAATGGTTATTCTCAAGTTATCGAGTTCAAATCTGGCCTTAGATGCTTATTAGCTTTGTAACTCCTGGCATAACTTGTATCTGTCTCAGTTTTTGAATTGTAAAGTGGGAAAAATAATAGCATTTACTTCCCAGAAGTGTTGTGAAGATCAAATGATATGTTTGTAAAATGTTTAAGACAGTTCCCAGCATATAAATGCTAGTTATTTTTGTTATTATTGTAGATGTTCTTAAAAGGAAGCATTTTCTAGTTTTAAGGCCAAGAGAACAAGTAGGTGTTTTGTTATTGGACCTGGGCCAATGGGCTGAAAGGATGAATGAGACAAAGAATGGAAACTTTGAAATATACTGAAGTATATGTAATACTTGTTTTTATGATAGCTCGAATAGAATAATTGTTTCCTGATTATTGGGGAATATAAAAAACAAATCAATTACCTGATTTGTCCATAAAAATATCATGTTTGAGATATTAAAAGTATATAAGGGAAATCTCACAAAGTTTAGTGAGAAAAATTTTTATTTATTTATTTATTTTTAATCATAGTCTCTCAGATCTGGAATAATATTCAGATCTTAAGTAGTTAAATCCATGCCTGATGAAGAATCTCAGTAGCATCCTGAGAAGCTCAACCTCTGCTTGAATACCTTCAATGAGTGATAGGAAACTTCACTGCTTCCTAAGCCAATCCATTCTGATTTGGGACAACTTAATTGTTATAAAGTTCTTCTTTATATTGAATTTGAACCTGCCTCTGTAGTTTCTGTGTTCTGGGGTAAAGCAGAACAAATTCAATCTTCCACATGATAATTCTTCAATATTTGAAGGCAGTCTTGTCAATTATCACCTTCCATACCCACCCTCTTCAAGTCTATTCTAGGAATAATATCCCTGGTGCCTTTTATCCTTTCATGGGATGGTTTGGAGTTCTTATCATCCTAGTCACTCTTCTCTGAAACCAGTTCCATGTCTTTCTCCTTTATCAAATGTGAACACAGAATTTTAATTTGCTTCATTCTAGATTGTTCTAATAATGTAGCTTAAGATGGATTTTCCCCCTCTACCTCCCCCCCAAGTTTTTTTTTTTTTTTTTCAGCTAGTGTCAACTTTAGCAGGTTTTTAGTTCAGTGTCAGGAAGGACTTCTAGATAAATAGAATTTCTAATACTTAGAGCTGTCCTAAAGTGGAATGAGCTGTTAGATAGTAACATCTTGAAAGGTAGGTAGTGACTTATTCAAAGAAAGCTTGGGGGACTATTTTTTGGGTCTATCTTAGTTTAGAAAATGAGAGAGTTAACCTATAAGAAAGGGGCTCTTTTAAAATCCATCTCTATGATGCCTGCTTTGGGTAGAACTAGATCAGAAACAATTAATTAATAAGCATTTATTAAGCACTTACTGTGTGCCAGTTATTGTGCCGAATGCTGGGAATACAGAGAATTCCAAACCACCTCTGCTCTCCAGGAATTCACATTCTGTTGGGGGAGACATAGCTAGAATTTTTTGAGGTTTTAAGTTTTGCAAAGTATCTGCAATTATATACTCTTATTCTTTAAAGTTCTTGGCAACTCTGATCCCTTGAACATCTTAGTATTAGAAAAATTTAAGTTAAAGATAAGAGTTGGTAAGGTCAGTAGCCAGGAAGAATAGGGCTGGTACTCCTGAGTTTTTGCCTTTTTTGTACCCAGCATCAAAGCATCCTATCCTATTTATAATGCTTATTGAATTGAATCAGAAGTGAGACTTAGAAGCTTTCCCTCAAACTCCTTCTTCACCCAAGGTTAGTAGGGAGTGGTGATTAGTGACCTAGGGCAGCTCCTAGGAAGGATATAGTAATATCTAAGGTTACCTGGCCTTAATCCTAAGGCCACCTGGCCTTGTACATGTTGTAGTTCCACAAATAATGCTAGCTGTCATGTCAGATAACTATTTGTTGGTCAGTAATAACAAAGTTTCTGAGACTGGTAATGAGATACATCCCAGACTCCACCTCCATCTCAACTCCACCTTTAAGACCATTCCTCAATTCTACCTCTAAGCCAGAAAATTAGCATATCAGTGACTTGAAGCACCTAGTCTCTTTATCTTTTTTCTATAAATTTATTTTCTTGCTCCTGGTTCTTTGCTAAATTCTTTTGAAACTTAGTTTGTTTTAATTGGTGTTACAATTATAATAAACTTTGCCCCTTGACTTGGAGATGTATCCAAGTCTATAAATTCTTTTGAGATACCTTGCAATACCCATTTGGAACCCCAATCTTTTTGGGGTCTCCCTTGAATTATTAGAAAGAAGTGTATTTGGCAGCATAACCAAGGGGATATAAACCAGAAGGGAATTCAGCACACTTTTTTAAATAGCTTTTTCTCAAGGGGCTTTGCATGACTGGTCAGTTTCTCAGATCTGAGAGGGAGGCTTCCCCAGTGGTTGGGAACTAGGTGGAGCCGGATGAGGGATACCCATAGAATACTTTCCTTAGAAGCTTTCAAGTCTGCCAAAAGGTTATTTTGATGTAGGTATTAGTTTATGGCTGTGGCTAAATAGTTTCTGTTTTTTCTTGTCCCCTTCTATCTTTCTCTCAAGAAAAAGAAATTGTAATACACTCTCTACTTAAAAAGTAAATATAAAATCTTTAAATGTTTAATGGAGTGTGTTGGGGATTTCCTTTAAATGGCAATATGTATTGAGAATTCTTAAAAGCAGAAATTGTGTAAGGGAGGGTGGGAGCGGGAAGAGGAGTCAAACCTTTTGTTACCTAGGTTGCTCACACCTACAGGGAGTGAAATGGAGAAAAGTCAGGAACTAGTTGGGAAATAGAAAGCTGGAAAATGCAGTTTTGAGAGGATCTTCCTCTACCCATTTCTCCCCCCCTCCCCCTTCAGAGAATTCTACTACTAGAGGAAATGCATTTGCATTGACTGAAGCCTGAAGAACAAGGTTAGAAAGCTTTGAGCCAAAGCTATAAGCCAAAAACTCCAATAAGTGACACAAATGTGATGAACAAGCAATAAAACTCAAGTTGGGTAGAAAACTCTTGGGCTTTAGAGTTCCACCTCTATTACTTGCAGTATGATTATGTGACATTTTAACCTCCCCAACCCTCAATTTCCCTATTGGTAAAATGAAGGAGTTAGATAACTAAGGCCCTTTTCAGGGTTAATATTCTGTGACTTTGTGCTTTTTTGAGATTTCAAAAATCAAAATGTTCTGTGTACCAAATGAGTATTTGCTGGTTAAGAGACAATAGAGTTTGGTAGTTTGGAGAATCTGTGTGGATGATATTTAAGAATAGAATTGTTTGGGGCAGCTAGGTGGCATAGTGGATAGAGTGAGTTCAAATTTGGTCTCAGACACTTAACATTCCCTAGCTGTGTGACCCTGGGCAAGTCATTTAACTTCAATTGCCTCAGCAAAAAGCAAAAAAAAATTAAAAAAAAAAAAAAAGAATTGTTCTTCCTTGGTTTAAAGTGACAGGAGGATGAGGCAACTTTTGGGGGAGAACTCTTTGTCCCTCCCATTCCTAATCCTTTGTGTGGCTAGAACTCCCAAAATAATGCCTGAAGGAGAAGATAGAGGATGACTGAGGGGTTGCTTTGCTTAGCTCCTAGGATTTTGTTATTGCTGCATCAGCTGTATTGTATTTTTCTCTTTTGGCAAAACATAGCCCATCATCCTGCCTCAGAAGCTGCTTTTGGAACTGATTCTTCTGTAGCCTGACTTTGCCCTTTCATTCCATTTTGGGCCATTCATTGTGATGCTATGAATTGTTTTGTAGTCTCCTTTAGGAAGGATAGTGATAGAGCACTGGGTCTGGACTCAGTCCTTCCAGAGTTCAAATCTATCTTCAGGCATTTATCTGTGTGATCCTGGGCAAGTCTTCTAATCCTGTATGCCTCAGTTTCCTCAACTGTTAAATGAGCCAGAGGAGAAAATGGCAAATCACTCCAGCAGCTTTGATGAGAAAACCCCAAATCCGGTCACAAAGAATCGGACAAGATGGAAACAATAACAAAAGGAGTTGAAAGAAAAGAAGAGGTGAAAAGTAAAAGGGGGCATGTGTGGAGAAAAATCTCACCATAGAACTATAAATCTAGGGCTGGAAGGAATCTCTGGGGTCATCCAGGCTAATCATTCTCCCTTTGTAGATGAGGACCTTCAGGCCTAAGGTGGTTAAATGATGCTTAGGGTCACATAGATTGTAATTATCAGAGAAAGGATTTGAACCTAGGTCCTCTGATTCTCTCCACTGTTCTGGTCTCTAGTCAGCTTAGTTCTTCATTCCAAGCATTTTAGTGGAATAATTTTTTTTTTTTTTGTCTTTAGCATTCTTAAAAAAATTTTTTTTGTAGGTATTTTTATTTTATTAAATACAGAATAAGAAAAATTTTTTTTTTTGCCATGTACACAGCAGACCATAGAGGGGATTTAATATAAAACATAAATTTCAAAAGTGGGATAAATTAGTAGGTTCTCCAACCTTGGACAAAATGTGGAAAAATTTCTAAAGATACCTGGATTTTACCATATATTGGCTGTTTGACCTTGGACAGATCACTTCTATCTCTGGACTTCAGTTTCATCATCTATATGGTGGGAAGAATAATGATGTCCATATCTTGCCTGCCTTACAGGATTATTATGAGACTCAAAGAAGACCCTAGAAATTATTTCATCTAACTTTCTCATTTTATAAGTGAGAAAACAGACTTAAAAAAGTTGACTGATTTGTCTAAGGATACACATGTAGAAAGTGGTAAAGCTGGTTTGGAATCTCTTGTCTGAGAGGTAGTTAGGCTTTATTAAACACCTACTATATGCCAGGCACTAAACATTGGGAAAGTACAGGCAAAGGCAAAAGGCAATCCCTACCTTTAAATAGCTTACAGTTTTGGGGAAGAGGTGTTTAAAAAAAAAAAAAACTGGAAAAGAGAGGAGAGAAGTTGGTTCCCCTCAAATCATTCTTTCATAGGCTGATTTAGCTATCCTACCTTTTACATGACTGGTTTTATTGGTAGCAAGAGCTCTCTCTCTTTCTGTAAGAGGCTGGTAATCCACAACGAGTTCTACTCTCTCTTCACTTCAGCCCAATATGCCCCTAGTTCTGGCCTTGTGAATTTTGCTCTCAATGACCCCTTCCCCTCTTCCCCTGACTATCATCAGTGAAAGGTAAATCTGCCCTGAGGAACTCAAGTGTTCCTTGGTCTGCCATTTTTCTGCCTTTCTTCTCCACTTCCAAATTGCACTCTTATTAAAAGAAAAGAAAACTTAAAGAAAAGACTTCTGGTGTTTCTCACTTTTTTTTCCCTCCTAGGTACAAAGCTAGAGAAATGAAAAGCCTGAGAGGTCATGTACATTTTCTTTTTGGCCGCAACAGGAGGCATGATGCTACAAGAAGGGCCCTAAGTAGACAGGCAATATGATATAAGAAAAACTGTTGGATTTTTAGTCAGGTGAGATTTAGGTTTCAATTTTACATCTGAGACTGATTGTTATATGATTTTGGGCAATCATTTAATCTTTGTTTTTTTTTTTTTAAATTTTTTTTTTTATTGACAAAACATGAGTGACCTTTCAACATTGACCTTTGCAAAAACTTTTTTTTTCCCAAGCTTTTCCCCTCCTTCCCCCCACCCCCACCCCTAGATGACAGGTAATCTAATACATGCTAAATAGGATAAATTATATGACAAATACAGTACATGTATACATATCTATACAGTCATCCCACTGCACAAGAAACATCAGATCCAGAAAGAGAAGAAGGAAAAAACAACCTAAGAAGGAAAACAAAATGCATGGAAATACCCACAGAAAGCGTTAAAATGCTGTGTTGTGGTTCACTCTCAGTTCCCACAGGCCTCTCTCTGGATGTATATGACTATCTTCATCGCAGAACAACTGGTTTGAATCACATCATTGCCGAAGAGAACCATGTCCATCAAAATTGATCATCGTATAGTCTTGTTGCTGTGTATAATGTTCTCCTGGTTCTGCTGATTTCACTCAGCATCAGTTCATGCAAGTCTCTCCAATCCTCTCTGAAATCCTCCTGTTGGTCATTTCTTACAGAACAATAATATTCCATAACATTCATATACCATAATTTATTCAGCCATTCTCCAATTGATGGGCATCTTTTCAATTTCCAGTTTCTTGCCACTACAAAAAGGGCTGCCACAAACTTTTGCACATGTGGGTCCCTTTCCCTCCTTTAAAATCTCTTTGGGATATAGGCCCAGTAGAAACACTGCTGGGTCAAAGGGTATGCACTGTTTGATAACTTTTTGAGCATAGCTCCAAATTGCTCTCCAGAATGGTTGGATCCGTTCACAGTTCCACCAACAAGGTATCAGTGTCCCAGTTTTCCCACATCCCCTCCAACAGTTATCATTATCATTTCCTGTCATTTTAGCCAATCTGACAGGTGTGTAGTGGTATCTCAGAGTTGTCTTAATTTGCATTTCTCTGATCAATAGTGACTTGGAGCACCTTTTCATGTGACCGGAAATAGTTTCAATTTCTTCGTCTGAAAATTGTCTGTTCATATCTTTTGACCATTTGTCAATTGGAGAAGCAATCATTTAATCTTTTAGAGCCTCAGTTTTCTCATCTGTAAGATGGGGCAAGTAAATCTCTCAATTGTTGTGAGGATAAGTGAGGAGGTAAAGCATTTGCTACTTCTCAAAATGATATGTAAATGTCAACTTTTATTGTTGGTTTGAGACCATAGATCATATGTATTAATCTTTGTGATCTTAAAAGTCAGATGTCCCATAGTCTTAATTCTAAAATTTACCATTTGTTCATTCTACTTTCTGCCTAAATTTGTCAAAAGACCCTTCTTCCTCCTTTTTCAGCAATTGACTCCCTCAATGGAGATTTCAGTTGATTCAACACTTTTGCTGTTTGCATCTGTCTCATCATGGAATAGAAGTAACTACGTGGTCTCTTAAAAATTATTCAAAAACTCTTGCAACTTCTAAGGACCTGGATCATCCTTAAGTATGGATCCAGTGAGGGCTGCTGGTTGTTGTCTGGTGCATCCGAAGAAAGCTAGCCTTAGGGTGATGATATTTCTTGGTGGGACATATCAAGGCAATCTTCTTATGTTGATTCTGGGCCTAAAATCTACAGTGTTAGGAATAGTAATTGAAATAATGATATTAAAGTAAATTGAAGCATATGTTAAGCCTTCAAGGAAAGACAAAGTTAAATAAGTTTGTGTGCCTGCCTCCAAAAGCTTATAGTCTGAAGTCCTAAGTGTAGAAAGGGGGTTTTGTTAGATTCTCCAGACATTATAGCATGGTGGAAAGAATACTGGCTTACAGTCATAACATTGCTATCTGACTTTGTTCAAGACACTTAACTTACTTGGATCCCAATTTCCTCATGTAAAACAGAGATGCGTTAACTTAGAAAAGAAGAAATTAATATTATTTATGTTTTACACTGTTTTTATTCATTTTGTTAAATATTTCTCAGTTACATTTTAGTGTAATGCTGGACACATTCAGAAATGTGCACCATGGGTCATGCATTTAATAACCTCTAGATTAGATGAGTGCTTGAGGTTCTTCCAGTTCTAACATTGTAGGAAATTTGATTCTCCCATCAACTTTCTCCTATGCTTTAGGAGGGGTTAGATGTAGCAATGGTAAAAGCTTTGAGTGAGAGGTACCAAAGTTGGCCCTCATGCAAAATAAATAACAAAACAATGGAGATAGCTTAGGTTGTAAAAGAGCAGGCTGCATTCCTTTCATGGTGACCTGTTTTTTTGTTTTTTCCATTTCCCCCAAAGAAAGACCATGCTTGAGCTATGGAGGAATTAGGGTCAGATTGCTTCTCTATTGCATATTTGAAACTATTGCAGTTGGAAACTATTTGAGAGGCTGAGGAATCTGTTTTCTTCACCCTTGACCCCTGATACAATGTGGTATATCTAATGGAAAGAGCAATGGGTTCGTCTGGAACTCAAGGCTAACCTTTGCTACTAATTGCTGTATGACTCTGAGGAAGTCACTTTCCTTACCTCTCTGAAATGGTTTCCCCTTCTGTAAAGTGGAGATAATAATTTTTCTCTACCTCACCAGTTTGTTGGGGAAAAATCACTTAGCAAATTCTAAAGTGCTCTATCATCATTCTAATTTGGATGAGGAGAGGTGGTTTTTTTATTTATTTTTTTATTTTTAGGGAAGACCAGGGGTTGGACAAGATCACTTTGCATTCCCTAAGTCAGGGGAATTGTTAACCTTTTTTTGATGTGTCATAAGGAGCTTTGGCAGTCTGGTGAGGTCTCCTTTTCAGAAGAATGTTTTTAAACACAATAAAATAATAGTACAATACAGAAACCACTTCAGTTATAGAAATACATAAACAAGCCAGTTTTATGGATTTCAAAGTAAGACCCCTTCTGAGAGTCTATGGCTGATCATATAGTAACCACCATAATTCTTCCATTTCTGTTGGGCTTTCTAGTTCTGTTTCCTTTTAAATCTATCAAGGTATTTTAAGGTAGAGGGGGACAAAGGTAATTCTTCCTGTTTTATAGCAGAGGAAGTAGGTACAGAGAAATGAAGTGATTTGGCCAGAGTTCCTAACAAATCAGTGGTGGAGTAAGGAATTCCTCCCCCACCTCCCCCTTATCTCTCTTAAAGCTCAGGCTAAACCTTCTCCGTTTCCCTTCTTGTACAAGGTTTCTCCTTCCCCCCACTTTCCCTATTTCTTCCTTCCCCAAGATGGTCTTTGCAGTGCCAGCCAGTAACTAGAGTATGGTCTGCCTCCTCCCTCATGCTTCTTTAATGCAGAGCCACCATTCAGTCCGGGAGGAGGGCAGTGTTGGATTACCGAGAGGAAATAACACACCAGCTCAGCCCTGCTCCTCTCTAGCCTGAGAGTTTAATTAGAGATTAGGATGGGGGAGGGAGAAGGGGGGACAGTCCTGTTTTTTTCCAAGGTGGACAGGATTTCAAAGTAGTGGGAATGGGCTGCTGTGGGCATCTGCCCAAAATCTAGTTGATTGATTCACTGTCAGTGAGGAGGACAGATGGCCCTGTTTCTCTCTCTGGTCACCCACTTTCCCCCAGCCCTCCAAGCAGGGTTATCTGGTGAGACTATGCCCAGAAACTCTTATCATTTCCATTGCCCAGATTAAGGAGGCCCTATAAACCTGAGGTTTGAAATCAGATTGGTCTGGGAAGCAAGCAGGTGGATTGAATTGACTGAAGGTGACAGGGATAGGATAGGGGTAAAGAACTTGGAAAAATAACAATCCAGGGGTAGTATAGTGCAGTGGAAAGAGTATCAGATGGTCTCTTGTAGCATTGACACTGGTGACAGTATAAAGAACCTTTTAATTATTAGAGCTGTCTAAAAGTAGAACAGAATATTTTAGTAGGTAGTGAGTTTCATATCCTAGGAGGCCTTCAAGCAGAGAATGTATGATCACTTGTAAGGGCTGCCATAGCACCTTTGGGTGTTGGGCTTGATGTTTACAGTAGTCACAATTATTCCCCCTCTCTCTTTCCCCAACCCTCTGAAGTCTAACTTTATTCTACAACTCCAGTCTATTTTCTTCCATATGGTTTCCACAAGATGGTAACTAGGGTGGTCCAGAGGCTTGAATTCAAATCCTATTTAACTTTATTGCTTATCTATTGGAGTATTGGGTAGAGGGCTGGACTTAATGTCTAGAAGACCATGATTGAAGCCCTACCTATGACTTTTCCCAATTCTCTGAGCAGGAGCCAGTCACCTGATTTCTCTGATCTTTTAGTGTTCCTTCTTTGTAAAGTAGGGGTAATTTCTGTGGTTTTCACTTCTCAAGATGACAGTGAAGTTCAAATCACATAATGTATGCCAAATGGTTTGTAAATCTTAGGGCACCCAATGAATGCCATTCCTAGTAGAATATAAGCTTGGGGCAGTTTTGTTTTCTCCAGTGTTTAATGCTATGAGTTTCATGTACTAGAGGCTTGAAAAATGCTTATTGACTTGTTCTGAAGGTAGAAGGTTCAGTTCAGTTCAATAAAAGTTTATTTGGAACTCCTATATGCTAGGTCCTCTGCTTGAACCCTGGGAATACCAATAAGAAAAAAGTAAGATGGTCCCAGCCCTCCTCAGAGTGTTTATAGTCTAATGGGGGAAGTCAGTATTGGAAAGGAAGCTGGAAAGGGTTGTATTTGGGCCACCCAGGGGCATCTATTCCTTCAGGTTCAAACCAAGCAGAACTGTAAAAGGGAAGTAGAGAGTGAGCTGGAGAGTCCAGAACCTGCTTTCTCTAAAAGAAAGCTTTGGGAAGAATTTAGTGCTCTACCCAACAACTCTTAGGGAGGAAAATTGGGAAACTGGAAACTGGGAAAGATTTTGAGTATCCAAGGCTCAATTAAACAGCTCTCAGATCATTTGGCTGGACTAGAAGCCTCTGAGATCTCTTAAATCTCAGATTTAGGTCCTGGCTATGAACGTGGATATGTCACTTTATTACAGTGGGCCTCATTTTTCTCATCTATGAAATAGAGAGAAGAATAGAGAATAAGCTGGATTTGAATTTAGGTCTTTCCAACTCCAGGTCTTAGATTCTAGCCACTGTACCGCTTAGCTGCCTTATCTAAAGATTGTGTCTCTCAGGTTTATTATAAAATTCAAATAATATATTTAAAGTGACATAGAATTATTAACTGTTATTAGTAGAGTATGTAACACTGGATGGAGTTAGAAGATCAAAATTTGAATCCTAGACTCTGCCAGAGCTGGCTAAGTGTAATAAAAGCTAGAACAC
>JAJPUD010001361.1:0-18329 GCA_023553655.1 Myrmecobius fasciatus
AGTTAGGTCTCTCAGACAACTGTGCTAATTGTCCTCTCATTATGCAGAAACCTTTAAAGACCAGAATACCTACAGACACAAATATCTAGTAACAGATAGATGACCAGACTAAATATTCATGTGCCTAAGTATAATGATTACATATAACTAGATTAGAAACAGCAAGGTATGACATAATTCAATTGCATCAATGATTCCTATTGACTATTGCTCTGATCATAGAAACTAGTTATAGGAGGAAAAACAGGGACATGACTATAACATAATATAATCAGTCAAAATTGATTCTTCAGCACGCACAGGACACAGGATAAAATAGCCTTAATTCAGTTTTAATCCAGGTAACTGTCTCAGTAATTCTCAGAAGGTGGAACTCTAAATTTCCTAAATAATAATAGCTACATGCCCAAGAAATTTTACCTCCAATAACAAATCCCATTAACCAAAACTTCAGATGAATCCTAAACAGGCATTTACCATGATCTTATATTGATGACAGTAAGAGATTTATCCCATGAACTTTCTGGGACTTATCTTTCATATCAAATACATGTTTCATAAGGTGAACATTACAGTTCATTTTACTTTTAAAATACCCAATACATAAAAATTCCAAACTGCGTATTACCCAGAACAGAAACATTTTCAAAGGGAAAAAAGCAAAAACTATTATTGTCAGAGTCCTCTAGATAATGAATACAATTTTAAGATGACTCAATACAATTAATTAAAACTCATACAGAATATTCCATTTTCACATAAAAGAATCAGAAAGATTCTGAAAAAAATATCAATTAACTTTTGGAAAAAATCCTACCAAATTATAGATTACATTTGTTATTATATTCCTTAAACAAGGAGACAATCATGTACCTAAATAAACAAATAACTAAGTTTATCTCCATTTCTAAAGAAACAGCTGAAAGCAGTGGGAGGAATTAAATCTTCACCATTTGAGAAAGAACCTTTTATTTTCCTTAATTAACTTTTAGGATGCCAAATCCTTCTCAGGATTTAGCCAGCCAGTGCATTTCCTTTCTCCAAACAAATGTTCCTTCCATTAGAAGACTTGCGTCTTTCTCTTCTTCACATCTTCTCTTTCTTGCTACATGCCTTTTCCTTCTTTCTCTCTCCTCCCAAATACCTTTCTGATACTGTCTTTCATGTTCTCCTTTGTCCCTCAATTTCTTATCCCATTCATATAAACCCATCTCTTTTCTCCTATCTTTTTCGTTTCCTTCAAAACTTTCAAGATTCACAACATAGTGAATAGTAAAATAACTCCACAAAACTCACATGCATGTTCAAAATTAAATTTGACAAAATTTAAAGCATAACTCATAATGTTTACCAATTACTCAACATATTTCAGAAAACATAGATTATCAGGACTTTTTTGAAAAAGCTATTATTAAACTAATTCAAATCACATACAGCTTTTAGAAATTTCTCTTTCAATGCTAAAAAATTAATTATTCAAACAAATTCCTAAGATCTCATACCCAGAATAAACAGATATAACATGCACAAGGCAATAATAATTTTTTCCCACAATTTCAGAATTTAAAAATTAAGCCCCCCCCCTCAAATTCAATAGACCAATAAACCAAAAAGGATATGGCTTTTTCCCATAAGTAAATTTTCTAAAATTCCAATTAAATGTTGCAAACAAATTGGATTACCATTTGGTTGTATATATCATGCACATACACATATAATTTTAAACTGGGTGTCCCAAAACTTTTTTTTTCTTAAGAGACAGAGAAAATCCCATCGCACCCCTGGGATTCAAGAACAGCCAAGCCTTTTCCCCTGCCAGAGATTTGCAATCCTCTGAATTGAAGGGACTTTTTTTTCTTTCCATTGTACTTCAGGATCTTATCCCAATCCTGCAATCGACTCCCTAGAGAACTATTGGTTGGGATTCCCTGATCCTTGTCCTGGTTCTCATCTTTGGACTGGGATTTCCCAAGCTTCCTTCCTATATTGATGTAGGTTACCCTATCACCAAATAAGCAAAGCCCCAGAGAGCACGTCCTCAGGGAGCCCTTCCCATTAGGCCAAAGCAGTCCCCCAAACTTTAGAAAGCTAAGGCCAATAGGTCTCCAGGCTACCCTGAGTGTTTACCTCGAGCTACATGTGTAGATTTTCTGGGCTGTGCTGGCAACCAGGACTTTCTCTCTTTCTTTGCTTTCCCTTTATTCTATTCCCCTGCCTCGGGCCATTGGATTCCCCAGGAGGAATAAATAGCTCAGAACCAGTGGCTCTTGGACAAAATTGTCCAGGGGCACGCCTGCCACTCATTGGAGACCCTCACAGCCTCCCCAGAGAACCCCTTCGATCCTGGAACGAGCCCCCAAATGGGATATTCAGACCCTCATCTGAATTATCAATACTTCAGAGGCATCTCAAGGTACAGAACAAAGGCTTTATTCAGGAACTCACGAGTACCAGGCAGTCCCACAATGGATCAAATAAGTAGTCCAGAGTTGGGAGAGCCACTATCCAGTAAATTCTTATGATTTTTATACAGTCCAGAACAAAGAAAGTCCCAAGTCCCCCCTCCCCCCTTTTCCTTTATAGACATTCTAATTGGTTATATATGCTTTACTTTCCTTATTTAGGAACTGGAATGTGGACAGCTTATAAATCAAACTACTTTCTATTTCCCCCCCTGAAACTGAAACTTAGGCCCTCAGGCCTTGCTTAATCTAGTCAATAGTGAGAGATCTTCACTTCGATTGTTATACTCAGTATGATGTTTTTAGCTGCGTACAATAAAATCATATAAGATTATAAAGGAAAATAATCATATTGAAATATAACTCTGTCTCTCTCTCTCCTTCTAAATTAATGGATCCCAGATTAAGAAACTCTGGCTTTGAGAAATTGGTTGTAGGGATGGACTTCTAGGAGTAGAGATTGACTACTATGGTTTTCCCTCAATCTGAAAACATCTTTCTATTAGTGACAGAATTTTTTCACTTAATTTTCTTAGATTGCCTGAAAATTTTCCATTAAGAAATTCCTTTGGGTTAATAAATATCCTTTTAAAAATGCAAATACCACTAATGGGACTAAAAAGTTATAAATATTCAAATATGAACAAATATCCCAATATGAACTTGTTCAATGAGATTGGTTTTGCTAGTGAGATTAACTTGAGGGAATGGAGATTTTGATTTGTGCATCTTGATTTCTTGCCCTCCTTCCAGACAAACATTAGAAGAGGAATAGAGTAATTGAGATCCCAAAGGCACAGGGTAAAGTATGATCTGGACCCTGGCATATCTCATTTCTATCTGTCTCTGACCCACAAGACCACTGGGAGGGCTTAGGGGAATGAGCTATGTATCCCTAATAGAGCAAATGGCAGTGTAGACATGCTTATCTCTAAATCTGGCATCGAGTTACCTCTTTCTTCTGACCTCAGCAGTGCTTCCTGACTTCTCTTTTGGCCATGACTCTTCCTATTTCTGACTTTGGATTTTGCTCTTATCTGTTCCCATTGTGTTCAGCTTTTGGGTCTACATGGTGGGCTTTCATCACATTTTAGGGCAAGTGGCTATCAGTCTTACCTATTACCCCCCCATCTATATCTCTACATTTCTATGTCTACAAAGACAAACTATTTGCAATGCTCTTTGTTCATCTACTTTGTCCCTTTGCTTCAGATTTAGATGCAACATGAAAGAAGGGAGGTAGATAATTTTAATTGTAGAATATTTGTCAGGATAGGAGAGGCCTGAGTTGGGGACTTAGGACAGCGATAATGTCTGACGTTCCTAATAGCCTAGAGATTAAGTATTAAAAAGTGGGGAAAGGGCTGCAAAAAGATTGCCAAAGACAAATTGGCAATTTCAAATTATATTTAAGGATGGGCCTGCACTTAGCAAAGAGGAGAGAGAAGGAACTGTTTTTCTTGTCATTTTTCTTCTTTTTTCCTAAGTCAACAAACATTAATTAAGCTGCTATCATGCATCAAGCATGGTGCTAGCTACTGAAATAATTCAGTTGAATAATTTAGGTTTGTTCAGCAATATCGTGGGTTCAATTGACTCTAAAAATGCTAATGTGATCTTGGACTACATTAAGAGTATTGTAGCTTATAGGAATACGGAGATAATAGTTTTCTATCCTCCTACATCTTCTGGAGCATTTTATTCAGTCCTGGTTACAGTGGATTGAGAAGGACTGAATAAACTGGTAAGTGCACAGAGCAAGACAACTAGGTTGATGAAGACCTTGACTCCATGATAAAAGAACACTAGTTGAAGGAATCAGGAATGTTTAGTCTGGAGAAAACATTCAGGTGGGATAAGATAGCTGTCTAAGCATTTGGAAGGCTATTATATGCAAAAAAGATTGGACATATTCTTTATGTACTCATAGGATAAAACCAGGGGCAAAGAATAGAAGTCCTAAAGAACCTAATTTAGTCTTGAAAATGGAATGGCAAGATTCCTTTAGTGTACAAGTTGGACTAGATGACCACTGAGGTTTCCTTCAACTATTAAATTCTATTATTGTGTGATGCTTGTGAAGGTTTAAAATTTTTATTTATTTGTATTTTTCAATAGTATTTTTTTAATTACATGCAAAGACAACTGTAAACATTCATTTAAAAAATATTATTTCCAAATTTTCTTCCTCCTTCCAGCTTTTTCCCCTTCCTTAAAATGGTAAACAATTTTACATATTATATATGTATATATGTTATATATGTAACATATATATGTTAAATATGTTATATATGTAAAACATATTTCCATATTAATTGTGCTGTGAAAGAAGAAACAGACCAAAAGGAAAAAAAACATGAAAAAAATAAAGTGAAAATAATATGTTTTAACTTGCATTTAGAATCCCTCAGTTCTTTCTCTGGAATAGGAGAAAAATCAGCAAAACTGGTCAAAACATCAAAAAAGTTTGAAAATTAATACAAAATACCATACCCCTGCAAAAGGAGTATCTTCTCATATAACTTCTTTCAAGTCATAGGTTTTTTTTTGTAATATCAGTCTTTTAATTGTTTTGCTGCTTATATTCACTCTGAGGCAATCAGGGACAAAACAAAGATGGAATTACCTTTACTGGGACCTTTCGTTGGTCAATCAATAAGAGAGCCAAAATGATTTATGTTTAAACCTTGATCCTTAAGAAAGAAATTTAGTTGGCAAACTTAGAAAGAAGGAAGGAAGGAAGAAAGAAGGAAGAAGAGAAGGAGGGAAGGAAGAAAGGAAGGAAGCTCTAAAGAAGTTCAGGGCCATGTCCAGATTTGATTTTCAAGGAAATGCTATTCAGAGGTAAAGATGGGCACATAAATAAGTGATGTAAAGGACAATGAGATGAATATGAAGGGAAAATGCTATGAGGAATTTGAAGAAATAGAGATTTCTTTTGGGCACAAGTAGAAAGATGTGGGTAAACTAAGAAGAATTCAGTGAAGCCTTTGTGGCAAACGTGATATCTCAGTTGGGTGGGTCTTGAAGGGATGGATCTACATGAATGTATAGAGGTTATGTGGGGAAAGAATCCTCTGAGATGCAGGAGTTAATGTGAGAAGAATCATGGAGACAGGAAGGTAAGAGACAAGAATGTAGGCTGGAGAGTAGTTCGGTTGGACTAGAATATAGGATTTGTAATCACAATAGTTATAGCCACCAGGGTCAAATAAATACAAAATGCTATGTTGGGTATTCAGAGTTCTTCCTATTTAGCTCTCTCCTACCTTATCAGTCTTTTTATGCTTTACTCTCTGCCATTGTACTCTTTGACCTGGTGACAAACAGGTTTTTTGACTTTTCTATGACCAAGACACGTCACCTAGTGTCTAAATATTTTCTCTTGCTGTCCCCCATTCTTGGAATTCTCTCTCTCCTCAACCCTATTTTCTGACTTCACTGACTTTCTTCAAGTCCCTTCTAGAGTCTTCTGCAACCCCTCCTCCTTGAGGGTAAGAACGTAAATCCTTGTGCCTCTTTTTGTTTTCCTAGGACTTGGCTACAGTGCCTACAATCAACAACCTTAATAAAAGTTTATCGATTGATTTACAGGGAATGTTCCTACCCTCAAGGAGTTTAAATTTAATGAGGGAGGCAGCATGAAGGAAAGCAAATATAGACAAAATGAGCTATCTACTGTATAAATAGGAAAGAATTAATAGAGGGACGGCACTAGAATTAAAAAGGGGTTGGTTGGGGAAGATTTCTGAGATTTTAGATGTGATTGGAAGGAAGCCAGAGAAAGGAGGTAATTCTCTATTTAGTAGAGACAGTCACTATACTATTTCTATGTACAGGATGTAATACCATATGGCTGTTTATTATTTGGTAGTGATATTGAAGTGAAAATAAAGACAGAAGTGATGGAAATAGGAAACGGATTTGAGAGAGCATAGTGGTGAGCTACTTGAAACAAACGTCACAGACAACAGAGATTTACCATTTATTTATATGAAATATAACCTGGTCCTGCAAGATTGTGAATAAAAATTCTTTCCTGGCTTCATGAGGGGATCTGTAGAGTTCTTGGTAAAATGCTTGTCTCTTATGTGCTTGTTTAATTTTTATATTAAGAATTAAATCTTGGCAGAATGGTTGATATCTTTTATTGTTGCCAATTTTTTTGTGACTCACACATTTATTTATGTGATCCCCATATGGAGCTATGACTCACAGTTTAAGAAGCTTTGAATAAAAGAATAGATTGGAAATAGGCATTCAAGGAAGGAAGTGTAGTATATACTTTTCTTTTTTGAGTTTTAATTTACATGTAAAATGGATAAATTTTGACTAGCTTTCAGGTGAAATATTCTGTGATTCTTTATGACCATTACAACAGTTTAAGAAGGAAGAGATGAGGGGTTGAACTAGGGTGGTTATAGTGGGAAAGGAGAAGAGGAGAAAGATGGAAGAGATGTTGTGGATGTGTTGTCAATTTCATACTAAATATGTGAAGAGAATCATCAATCATTATTTCATTCTTCACTGGAGAATGATTCTTTCCTATTGATTCCTATCAGTTAGGTAAATTATTTACATGATGCATCTGTCAAGAAGTTGCCATGGCTATGGTTTAGCTTCCCTCATGTGAATTGGAAAGGTGACTTTCAGTTTAGTGTATTAATATCTATCCAGACCCATTAACATAGGACCTTATGTACTATTTAGATATGTAAACAAGTTAAATTGGTTTGGAAAAAGTACAGTATATTTTTCCAGAGTTGTAAAATGTAAATTTCTTTTTAGCAATATCAGGATTCTGTTCATATAAGGATGAAAATATTCTTACTTTCAGTGAAAAGACTTCATATAATTCTAGCAGGGTTGCATTAGAAAGGAAATAAAGGAAAAATTGCCCTATATCTGAATTAGAAATTCACTATTCTGCACTGGGTTTTTGATTGTCATATTTCAGCTGTTATATTCATATCATATTCATTACCTTAGGCATGGACAATATAAACTGCTAAATTCTGCCCCTGGCTACATCAGACACATTTGAAGATGGGAAAATATATAGGGTTTTTAGTAGACTTTTAGGACAATATGATTGATAGCACATGGCAGCCCCTGAAGCTAATTCAGTTGTGGCCTTCATTAAGGGAGGCATAACTTCCAGGAAAATGGAGGTAATAATCTATCCTAGTCAGGCAACTTCTGGGCATGACATTTTATAAAATTGATAAGTTGGAGAATATTTAAAGGAATCAGCCAGCATGGCTAATACCCTTCACCTGTGATATGAAGATCCATTGAAATAGAGGGTGATGTCTTACCTAGAAGACAGAAGAGAACTCAAGGCTATATGTTTCCTTTCCCTTTTACCTCCAACCAAATCATTGAAAGGCTGTCATATAGAAGAGGGAAAAGATTGTACTTAGCCTCAGAAGGGTTCAGAACTAGGAACAATAGTTGGGAGAAGTGGAGGGAAATTCAGACTTGCTATCAGGAAAAATAACTTGCTAATGATGGATATTAATGACACGACACTATGGCTTTACCTACTTTTAAGACTGAATAACCCTGTGTCAGGTGGATTGTTTATGGAAACAAATTCATTTGGGGGTATATATTAATTTTGAGATATATGGCTGAAGTCCCTTTTAATTCTGAAATTCCATGATTCTAAGTTTTATTACCTAAATTAATTGTAATGGGAATTACATGAAATTAGCATTTTTAAGGATCAGGATGAATTTGTCTATGCATTTTTTTTTTTTTTTTTGCTCTAAGGGAACCAAGGAATCTCTGAATCCTTCCTTCAGACTGGAGGATGACTTGGCTAAAGTCATCATGCTTGCTAAACCTTTTCTATATTTTTCATTTTGTGGCTTAAAATTCAGGAGTCTATAGCTGTCACGTGGTTATTTATGGATTTGGTAGACTATAAATTATGGTGGCATAATCAAAAAGGGGCACAAGACAAAGTTGAACATATATCAACACACATGCATGAAAAAGAGAGTCTAGTTTGTGAGGTGATTGGAGCCACTATTCTAAAAAGGGCTCAGAAAAGTGTGCCTAAAATTTTTCTTTATTTTTAGACACTGTTATGAGAATATTGTATGTTGTATGAGAATATAGTTAGTGACAGTTTCTTTAACTTTAAAACTTTGTGAGTACAAAATTCATTATTTTGTCTCATTCCCAGATTTTCCTTCTTAATATTCCATGGAGAAAGAGAGTGTAGTATCAGCCATCCTTTCCCTATATTCTTCATTAAATCTCTCATTCTGAGCGACAGTGAAATAATTTTTCCAGTCTCCAATCACACCTAAAATACAGCAACAAAAATATTAGTAGGCATTTTTAATAAAAAAAGATGACTCTAGATTCACATGCTAGAGTGTTGAATAGCACTTTACACAAGTCTACACAATGCTACCTTGGCATTAGGAAAATAAAGGTTCAAATCCTATCTCTGACACTAGGCATGTAATATTGAATAGACTATTTAATCTCTCTGAGCCTTAAGTTTCTTTTTTGTAAAATCAGGATAAGCCTGTAAGTGCCTACCTCATGGGTTTTTGTGAGATTGAAATGAAATAATAAGTATAAAGAGTTTTGAAAACTATAAAGCCTTATCTAAAAGAGGATAATTATCATTACTCATTTTCTTCCCAACAGCATGCTGAGTATTCATACCTATAGTGATAGCAGTATGGATTTAGAGCCAAAAGGGACCTTAGAAGCCATGTAGTTCAACTATCTCAGGTCATTTAAGGGACTTGTCCATAGTCACACATGGAATTAGTGACAGAGGCAGGATTTAAACCCAGGTCAGAGTTCTTTCCACTCTAGCATGTTGTCCCAATAGATAAAATCAGTCTTATTTTATGGAAGAAGAAACTGAGAATATAGAATTGAGCCTAAATTCCTAGTCATGATTCTTTAAGATTATGTTGCTATCTTATTAATATTAAGGATTCTATTGATTTTAAAGATAATCTGGGGCAGCTAGGTGGTGTAGTGGATAGAGCACCAGTCCTAAAGTCAGGAAGACATGAATTCAAATCCAGCCTCAGACACTTAACACTTTCTGGCTGGGTGACCCTGGGCAAATCACTTACCCCTAATTGCCTCAGGAAAAAAAAATCTATCCCACATATATAAATTTACAATACCAAAACATGGAAAAAGTAAACCATTTTTAATAATCATTTCTTCTTTCCCCAAGAGTATTTATTATTATTCAGCTCATGTCACTTCCTTTATCAAACTTTTTTTGATTGCCTTAGTTAGTAGTGCCCTCCAACAAATTGCCTTATATTTAGTACGTTTTTCACTTATTTACCATGTTAGAGTGAAAGTTCCCTTAGGGCAGGGGCATTTTTGTTTTTGTCATTGGATCCTCAACCATTTAGCATGGTTTGAGATTCCTAACACAGAGTGTAGTAGTAATCATACAGGCTTAATACAGGCTTGCTGATTGTTGGAGTGCTTGAAAATAAACATGTATATTAAGCTAACAGAATGTACATGGGTTTAAAATATCTCTGGGCTCATATAAGCTAATTCATAAGATCTTTATTGGCCTTACCCATGCTGGCTGATGCTATTACTTCTAATTTCATTACAACCTAAAGCATGTTAATAGAAAAATATAAGATATCACTATTAACCATTAAGCAACTTTCATTAATAGTAACATGCCAAATATATGCTAAAATTTAAGTCTAAGATTAAAAATATCCTAATTTTTATTTTGGAAAGGGAAGAAAATAAGCATTTATTAAGAATCTACTATGTTGCTCCAAATCACTATTGAGCAGAGAAATGCAAATTAAGACAACTCTGAGGTACCACTACACACCTGTCAGATTGGCTAAAATGACAGGAAGAGATAATGATGAATGTTGGAAGGGATGTGGGAAACCTCGGACACTAATACATTGTTGGTGGAACTGTGAACGGATCCAACCATTCTGGAAAGCAATTTGGAGCTATGCTCAAAAAGTTGTCAAACTGTGCATACCCTTTGACCCAGCAGTGTTTCTATTGGACTTATATCCCAAAGAGATCTGACAGGAAGGAAAGGGACCCACATGTGCAAGAATGTTTGTGGCAGCCCTTTTTGTAGTGGCTAGAAACTGGAAACTGAATGGATGCCCATCAATTGGAGAGTGGCTGAATAAATTATGGTATATGAATATTGTGGAATATTATTGTTCTGTAAGAAAAGACCAGCAGGATGATTTCAGAGAGGCCTGGAGGGACTTGCATTAACTGATACTGAGTGAAACAAGCAGAACCAGGAGATCATTATACACAGCAACAACAGTATTACATGATGATCAATTCTGATGGACATGGCTCTCTGCAACAATGAAATGTCTCAAACCAGTTCCAATTGTTCAGTGAAGAAAGCCATATACACCCAGAGAGAGGGATGTGAAATGTGGACCACAACATAACATTTTCATGCTCTTTATTGATGTTTGCTTGCATTGGGTTTCCTTTATCTGATTTTTTTTTCTTGTAGATACAATTTTTCTTGCACAACAAGATAAGTATCAAAATATGTATACATCTATTCAACTTGTCAAGTATTTTAACATAATTAACATGTAGTGGACTTCCTGCCATCTAAAGGAGGGGAGGGGACTGGGGAGAAAATTTGTAATGGAAAGCTTTGTAAGGATCAATGTTGAGGAACTACCCTTACATATGTTATGCAAATAAAAAGCTTTAATTAAAAAAAAAAGAATCTACTATGTGCCAGTCATTGTGTTACAAAAATTAACTCATTTGATTTTCACAACCACCCTGGGAGTCAGGTGTTATTATTCCCATTCTGCAATTAAGGAAACAGGCAAATAGCTCAAGTGATTTGCCCAAGGTCACATAGCTGGTTAGCATTTGATGCTGCATTTGAACTCAGGTCTTTTTTACTCCACACCTGTTTCATCCACCTATGTTACCCATCTGTCTCTATTAAAAAAAAATTGGTTCACTTAAAAGTTCATTGTCTTGTTTGTGGGATGTCAAGATTTTTCCTAAATCTATTTTTACCAATATTCCTAAAATATTCACGCAGTAAACAATTCTACAGATGTGCATACAACAGTAGTATTTATTTCACTTTTAAACCAACATAAATGATATGTATGGTAATAAAGGTAATAAAGACTGCATAAGAAATGCAATCTTGGGTGGTATAGAAAGACTAATGATTTTATTTAAATTGGGAATAACAAACTCATTACTGAATAACTGAATATTTTAAGAAAGATAATTAAAGGACATGTACTTTCCACTTCTAACTGCTTGTATTTACAAAGCAAAATTAGATTCATCTATATATGGATCTTTTTACAAAGGAAAGCTCTCTAGAAATTCAAAACAAGATTGAGACTCCTAGGGATCAATGTTATAATGATAAAAAAGGCATTAATTATTCTACCTAATAGAAATCTTAGCCAGAGGTTGTTATTAGTTATATACCTGTAAACTAGCAGACTAATTAACGATAAACTGCTTTACTTCCTACTTAACATTTTGCTTTTTGTGCTTTGTAGTTTATGGGGAGGAGGAAGACATTAGCCATGAATGCTTTGTTTAGAGTTTGGACTTATAGAACTTTTGAAGCCTAAATTATATAAGCTGTTCAAGTTTCCAGCACTGGAAGACACCTCAAAGGTCATTTAATCCAAATTTTTCATTTTGCAGATGAGGAAACAGAGGCATGGGAAGGATAAATGACTTCCCCATTGTCCCAGATAGGATGGGGTTTGAATGCAGATCCTCTGACTTCAGAGACAATGGAGGTTCTTTCTTCTGTGCAATGCTGCCTCCTCAATATTGATACATGAAAGGAGCTGAATGGTTTGGGAGAAAGGTATCTGGGGTGCCATGTTGGGGAAAATATAAAAATGCCATAAAATATATGATACTAATAAAAATATAAAAATACCATAAAAACAGAGAAAAGGTGAATTAAGGAGAAGAGGCAAAATAGCCTTTGTTCTGCAGCCATTTTCCTGTGATAAGGCTTTAATGAGGAGGTTATCTATACCTTTGGAGAGAAGATTTATGGGGTCAGTGGTGAGGTAGGAGATGTTGGAAGCAAGGTTGGAGTAGAACATGGCAAGAAGGAAATGTAGCTAGAGGAGTAGTTATCATCTGAATCTAGGCTGTTGTCCTTTTATATAAGCTAGAAATGAGTTGAGATGTCTCTGTTTCCCAAGTTCCCCATCTGATTTGATTGTGACCTTTTACCAGCCCATGAGAAAGCTAATGAGGGACCCTTAGGACATATTCTAAATTAAACATTGAGGATATTTGGGTGAGAGTTTCTAAATATAAATATCTGAATGATGTGAGTCAGGTAACTTCTGGGTTTGGGGCATGCTTATAGATAAGTTGGAGGTAATCTAGATCTGGGAAAAATTGTGGGCAAAAAGCCTTTGGAAGTTGAATATATATCAAGTCTATTTCCTTTGGTCCTGAATATGGCATTAAGCCACGTTTATATGTGAGAGGATTACTTCCTAATCCTGTATTTCATATTTGATTTTACTCTAAGTGATTTTTTTCTGTGACCATATTCAGTATTCCATGTAACAAACATAAAACTTCTCTGAGTGAAGAAGTTCACTCACCTTTCTTTTTGAAGATACCAAAAGTCTAAACTTTCCCATAATCATTATTTTTTTTTAATTTTTTAAATTTTTTTAAATTTATTTTTTAATTTTATTTGCATAACATATGTGTGGGTAATTCTTCAACAATAACCCTTACATAGCTTTCCGTTACAAATTTTCCCCCCAACTCCCCACCCCTCCCCTAGATGGCAGGATATCCACTACATGATAATTATGTTAAAATATTGGCAAATCGAATATATGTATACATATTTCCAAACTTATCATTGTTGTGCAAGAAAAATCTTATCTACACAAACGATATATCAGATAAAGGAAACACAATGCAAGAAAACATTGATAGAGAGCATGAAAATGTTATGTTGTGGTCCACGTTTCACATCCCTCTCTCTGGGTGTATATGGCTTTCTTCAGTGAACAATTGGAGGTGGTTTGAAACATTTCATTGTTGAAGAGAGCCATGTCCATCAGAATTAATCGTCATATAGTACTGTTGTTGCCGTGTATAATGATCTCCTGGTTCTGCTCATTTCACTAAGCATCAGTCTCTGAAATCATCTTGCTGGTCATTTCTTACAGAACAATAATATTCCATAATATTCATATACCATAATTTATTCAGCCATTCTCCAATTGAAGGGCATCTATGCAATTTCCAGTTTCTAGCCACTACAAAAAGGGCTGCCACAAACATTCTTGCACATGTGGGGCCTTTTCCTTCCTTTATGATTTCTTTGGGATATAAGCCCAATAGAAATGCTGCTGGGTCAAAGAGTATGCACAGTTTGATAACTTTTTGAGCATAGCTCCAAATTGTTCTCCAGAATGGCTGTATCCGTTCACAGCTCCACCAACAATGCATCAGTGTCCCAGCCCTCCCACATCCCCTCCAACATTCATCATTAACTTTTCCTGTCATTTTAGCCAATCTGACAGGTGTGAAGTGGTACCTCAGGGTTGTCTTGATTTGCATTTCTCTGATCAATAGTGATTTAGAGCACCTTTCCATATGACTATAAATAGTTTTAATTTCATCCTCTGAAAATTGTCTGTTCATATCCTTTGACCATTTATTGATTGGAGAATGGCTTGACTTTTTATAAATATGAGACAATTCTCTATATATTTTAGAGATCAGACCTTTATCAGAACCCTTAAATGTAAAGATGATTTCCCAATTTATTGCTTCCCTCCTAATCTTGTCTGCATTGATTTTGTTTGTACAAAAACTTTTTAACTTAATATAGTCAAAGTTATCTATCTGGTTTTCAATTAAGAGTTCCAGTTCTTCTTTGGACATAAATTTATTCCATCTCCATAGGTCTGAGAGGTAAACTATATTACATTCCTCTAATTTACTTATAGTATCACTCTTTATATCCAGATCATGAACCCATTTAGGTCTTATCTTGGTATGTGGTGTTAGATGTGGGTCAAGCCCTAATTTCTTCCACACTAGTTTCCAGTTTTCCCAGCAGTTTTTGTCAAATAGTGAATACTTATCCCAAAAGCTGGGGTCTTTGGGTTTATCAAAAACCAAATTGTTATAGTTATTGCCTAGTTTGTCTTGTGATTCTATCCTATTCCACTGATCGACTACTCTATTTCTTAGCCAGTACCAAATGGTTTTGATGACCGCTGCTTTATAATATAGTTTTAGATCTGGTACAGCAAGTCCACCATCGTCAGCCTTTTTTTTCATTAATCCCCTTGAAATTCTTGACCTTTTGTTTTTCCAAATGAACTTTGCTACTATTTTTTCTAGATCTGTAAGATAATTTCTTGGGAGTTTGATTGGTATGGCACTAAATAAGTAAATTAGTTTGGGTAGTATTGTCATTTTTATTATATTCGCTTGTCCTACCCATGAGCATTTTAAGTTTTTCCAATTGACTAGGTCTGATTTGATTTGTGTGGAAAGTGTTTTGTAGTTTAGTTCATATAGTTCCTAACTATCCCTTGGCAGATAAATTCGCAAATATTTTATACTATCAACAGTTATTTTGATTGGAATTTCTTTTTGTATCTCTTGCTGCTGAACTTTATTGGTAATATATAAAAATGCTGATGATTTATGTGGATTTATTTTGTATCCTGCAACTTTGCTAAAGTTGTGAATTGTTTCTAGTAGTTTTTTAGTTGAGTCTTTAGGGTTCTCTAAGTATATCATCATGTCATCTGCAAAGAGTGATAATTTGATTTCCTCATTACCTACTCTAATTCCTTTAATCTCTTTTTCTTCTCTTACTGCCAAAGCTAACATTTCTAAGACAATATTAAATAATAATGGTGACAGTGGGCAGCCTTGTTTCACTCCTGATCTTATTGGGAATGGTTCTAGTTTGACTCCATTACATATGATGCTTGCTGAAGGTTTTAAGTAGATACTACTAATCATTTTAAGGAAAAGCCCATTTATTCCTATACTCTCCAGTGTTTTTAATAGGAATGGGTGTTGGATTTTATCAAAGGCTTTTTCTGCATCTATGCAGATAATCATATGGTTTTTATTAATTTGGTTATTGATATAATTGATTATGCTAATTGTTTTCCTAATATTGAACCAGCCCTGCATTCCTGGTATAAATCCTACTTGGTCATGATGTATTATCCTGGGGATGACTTTCTGTAATCTTGTTGCTAAAATCTTATTTAAAATTTTTGCATCAATATTCATTAGGGAAATGGGTCTATAGTTTTCTTTCTCAGTTTTCTCCCTACCTGGTTTAGCTATCAGCACCATATCTGTGTCATAGAAGGAATTTGGTAGTACACCTTCTTTCCCTATTTTTTCAAATAGTTTATATAGTATTGGGATTAATTGTTCTTTGAATGTTTGGTAAAATTCACATGTAAATCCATCTGGCCCTGGAGATTTTTTCTTAGGGAGTTGATTAATAGCTTGTTCTATTTCTTTTTCCGAAATAGGGCTATTTAAATAATTTATTTCCTCTTCTGTTAATCTGGGCAATCTATATTTTTGTAGATATTCCTCCATTTCATTTACATTATCAAATTTATTGGCATAAAGTTGGGCAAAGAAACTCCTAATTATTACTCTAATTTCCTCTTCATTGGAGGAAAGTTCTCCCTTATCATTTTTGAGACTAATAATTTGATTTCCCTCTTTCCTTTTTCTAATCAAATTAACTAAAGGCTTATCTATTTTGTTGGTTTTTTCATAAAACCAACTCTTACTTTTATTTATTAATTCAATAGTTTTCTTATTTTCAATTTTATTGATCTCCCCTTTAATTTTCAGAATTTCCAATTTGGTATTTAATTGAGGGTTTTTAATTTGGTCTTTTTCTAGCTTTTTTAATTGTAAGCCCAGTTCATTAATCTTTTCTTTCTCTGTTTTACGCAAGTAAGCATCTAGAGATATAAAATTACCCCTTATAACCGCTTTAGCCGTGTCCCACAAATTTTGGTATGTTGTCTCATTGTTGTCATTCTCCTGGATGAAATTTTCGATTGTGTCTATAATTTGCTCTTTCACCCATTCGTTCTTCAGGATTAGATTATTTAATTTCCAAATAACTTGTGGTCTATTTTCTCCTGGCCTTCTATTACATGTGAGTTTTATTGCATCATGATCTGAGAAGGATGCATTTACTATTTCTGCTTTTCTGCATTTGATTTTGAGGTTTTTATGCCCTAACACATGATCAATTTTTGTATAAGTTCCATGAACCTGAGAAAAAAGTATACTCCCTTCTATCACCATTCAATTTCCTCCAGAGATCTATCATACCTAACTTTTCTAGCCTTTTGTTAACCTCCCTAACTTCTTTCTTATTTATTTTGGAATTTGATTTATCTAATTCTGAGAGAGCAAGGTTGAGATCTCCCACTAGTATAGTATTACTGTCTATTTCTCCTTGCATCTCTCTTAACTTCTCCTCTAGGAATTTGGATGCTATACCATTTGGTGCATATATGTTAAGTATTGATACTGCTTCATTGTCTATGGAACCCTTTAGTAAAATGTAGTTTCCTTCCTTATCTCTTTTAATTAGATTTATTTTTGTTTTTACTTGATCTGAAGTAAGGATTGCTACCCCTGCTTTTTTTTGTTCACCTGAAGCATAGAAGATTCTGCTCCAGCCCTTTACCTTCACTCTGTATGTATCTCTATGTTTTAGATGTGTTTCTTGTAAACAACATATTGTAGGATTCTGGCTTTTAATCCAGTCTGCTACCCGCTTCCGTTTTATGGGAGAGTTCATCCCATTCACATTCACAGTTAAAATAACTATATCTGTATTCCCTGCCATCTTATTTACCCAGAGTTATGATTTTCTCTTCCCTTTCCCCTCACTCCCTTCCCCCCTCCCCAGTACTTTGCTCTTGATGACCACCTCCCACCAATAATCCTCCTCCCTTTAGAGTCCCTCCCTCCCCTTTATACCTTTCCCCTAATCCTTCTATTAGTTTATCCCTTTCCTTTTCTCCCCTCCCTCCTACCTTCCCACAAGGAGGGTCAGTGCTTTCTTTGAAGCCAAATGTGTCTGATATACTCTCTTAGAGTCCAATCTAATGAGAGTAAGGTTTACACAATACTCATCGCCCATCCCTTCTTTCCCTCAATTATATTAGATCTTCTATGTCTCTTTATGAGATTTTGCCTTATTTTACCTCCTTTATTTTTACTTTATTTTGCCTCCTTTCCCCCCTCCCCCCTTTTTCTTTTTCAGTATGGTATCCCTTCCACCTCTAATTTCTTTTCCATTATTATCAAAGAAAAATCAAATTATACTGCCATTCTTTAAAGGATACCTATAGTAGAAATATAGTTCTCAAGAGTCTTCCTTTTTATCTTTTTATGCTTTTCTTGAGTTCTCTACTTGGAGGTCAGATTTTTTGTTCAGATCAGGTCTTTTCATTAGAAATAGGTGAAATTCTCCTGTATCATTGAATGACCATCTTCTTCCCTGGAAGATGATGCTCATTCTAGCTGGATAACTTATTCTTGGCTGTAATCCAAGTTCTTTTGCCTTTCGGAATATCTGGTTCCAGGCCCTTCGATCCTTCAATGTGGAAGCTGACAGATCCTGTGTAATTCTAATGACAGTTCCTCGGTATTTGAACTGTTTCTTTCTAGCTGCTTGCAATATCTTTTCCTTGGTGCGATAGTCCTGAAATTTGGCCACGATATTCCTTGGGGTTTTAATTTTGGGGTCTCTTTCTGGAGGTGATCGGTGAATTCTTTCAATGCCAA
>JAJPUD010001361.1:18729-36678 GCA_023553655.1 Myrmecobius fasciatus
CCGATTTCCCCTGAGGCTAACCTTTTCCGGAGTTCTTTCAAGGTAGATTTTTGATAGAAGTGCGTTGTAGACCAAATGTTTGGCGGAGCCCTCACTCCAAAACCAGTTCAAAGGCTCACTTTGTCTGGGTCTGAGGGAAGGTCCCAGGAGTTCACAGAGAAAGCTGTCTGTTGTTCGCCATCTTGGCTCCGCCCCCCATAATCATTATTAAAGAAAAACTCTATTCTTAATACTCTCATAAACCATTATTTCAGCATTTTCTGCAAGGTTTGTGTGTTATCCTAGAGGAGCTGGACTGACTTCTCATCTTTAGCAATTAATTGCTCTTATCTATTCCTCAGATGCCAGTGAGTTTGTATATCTGGGTCCCTCTAAGTAACTTCAGGATGCAGCTGGGACATTTAAATTCGCAAAAGCATTCCTTAGAGAGAGGTTGTTTCTATTTCACATGTGGGTTATGCCCACTTTCTTTGATGTAATCAATAATGATCCCTCATCCCTGTAATGGTGGCCGATAATATGATTTCTGTTCTTTGTTCTATGCTTATAAAAATGAGTTGTATCTTTAATTTAGGATCCTTTGGCCAAAAGTGGTGTCATCTTTTATTAAATTACTTCCACCTTTTATTATCAGGTTGCATCTCCCTCTTAATATATCTTGCTTAAAGAATTGCTTCAGTTTTCCCTTTTGTTAAATTTTACATGTGATATATGGCTGATTCTAGTATTACACATTCAACTGATATTTATTGAGGTTCAAGACTATGGGTGACAATGCAATTTGGGTGCTTAGTGGGTGTTGGCTTGAGCCACAAATTTAATTGGATAAATTCATATTAACTCTCCCATTCTTTACTAGAGTGATTCATTCAGGAAGCAGTTGTCACCCGCAAATGGAGCAGAACTGGGGACAGAGGAAGTTCTCAATAAAACGAGAACTTGACATCTGACTGGTGTGGGTTGAAGCATATAACTGCTAGAGTGGGTATGAGCTAGCCAGAACTTAGCTCGGTGGTGCAGAATATAGAGTGTGGGATCTGGAAGACCTGTACTGATGGGTTTAAATCTGCTCTCATACACTTACTAGTTGTATGAACCTGAGCAAGTCACTTGACGCTGTTTGCCTCATCTGTAAAATGAGCTGGAGAAAGAAATGACAAATTTTGCTAGTATCTTTCTAGGAAAACTCCAAATGGGATGATAAAGAATTGGACATGACTGAAACGAATGAATAACAACTGAAGTGTTGGGTAATTGGGTAGTAGAACTGTTAGTGGTTAAACCCTACTCTATAATGAACATGATTAATAAGAAATCTTTTAATCCTCAAAAATTATCCTCTCCCTCTCCTTTTTTCTCCCTCCCTCTTTTCTTCCCTCACTCTCTTTTTCCTCCCTTCCTTCTTTCCCTTCCTTGCCTCCCTTCTGTTCCTTCTCTCCCTCTTGCCTTCTTTCCTCCTTCCCTCCCTCCTGCCTTCTTCCCTCCTTCCCTCCCTCCTTCCCTACCCTTCCGTCCCTTCCTTTTCTTCCCTTCCTTTCCTTCTCTTCCCTCCCTTCCCTTCCCTCACTTCCATTCCTTTCTTCCTTCCATTTAACTCCTATTTGTCTCAAGTTTCTTCATTTGCAAAATGAAAATAATGCTAACACCTATCTTCCAGGGTTGTTGTGAATATCAAGTGAGATAAAAATTGTAAAGCATTTGGCCCAGTGCCTGGCACTTAGTTAATGCCATGTAGGATGTTACCTGTTACCATTATTATTATGATGGCAATGAGGTGATTCAATATATAGAGTGCCAGTCATGAAGTTAAATACTAGCTTATTGTGGATTAGGTGAGTGGGATATCTGAAATCACTGCCAAAATTGGAAGTAATATAATTTTGAGGTCCTATACATATTCTAAACTGGATATACAGACCAGTCGTGAAATTAGATACTAGCTAGGCAAGTCACTTAGCCTGATTGACTCAGTTTCCTCATCTGTAAAATGAGCTGGAGAAGGAAACCCTTCTAGCAGCTTTGCTAAGAACACTTCAAATGGAGTCATAAAAATGTAGATGCAATTACTCAACTAAACAAATTTTTATCATTATTGTTAATACTTATTCCCTTCCTTAAAACATATTTAAAACATTAACAATAATGAAAAAACTTAATTTGCTTAGTGAAAAAACATAGATATTACCTTTCCTCATGAATGGGGACACAGAATGATTCATTAGGGATTCAGTTGTGTAGTTTGCCATGGGATTTTTCTTCATTACATTAAATGAAGTATAATGGATAATTTTATCTAAAATTTTTTCATCCAGGTTCTTCCCCAAGAATTCCATCACCTTCTTAATTTCACACCTGGGATCCTGCAGAGAAAATTGAAGGAAAAATGAACTGCTTCATTTTATATTAAAATTGAATGTCATAGCTGGTATGACAGCAGAGCACTAATCACAGGAATTGTGATGCGTCTCTTTACAAACACGTTGGTTCTACTTACATATTCCGAAGACCTAAATCAGTTTTTTAAAATAGCTTTTTGTTTTTCCAAATACATGTAAAGATAATTTTCAAAATTCACCTTTGTGAAATCTTGTGTTCCAAATTTTTCTCTTTTTCTCCCTGTCCCCTCTCTTACTAAGATTTAGAAAGGTTATTTGACTTGCCCTCAGTCACAGAGTTAGTAAATCAGAGGCAGAATTTGAACTCAGGTTTTCTTGACTCTAAGACCAGCACTGTGACATATTGCTTGTCTTTAGTCTTCTTCATTACTTTTATAAAATTGAAATGATAGGTAAAATAGGCAAATAATAACAATAAAAATTATTATGTACTTTCTTAATGTCTTCATAGAAGAGGTAGAGAATGGGGTAAATGTCCTTTGCTTCCCACCATCCTTTTACATGGTCATACCAGGATCCCCATAGACCTGAAAGAGAAGAACATAGTTATCTTGGTCACAAATAAGTAAGGACAGAATGTCCCCTACCACTTACTTTCAAGGATATGAGGCTTGTGCTTTCCATAAGCACACTTTTAGTATACGGTCTGTTTCTGCTTTACATAGGAACTGACCTGGGCCTTAGCCCCCAAATTTGTGGACTCTACTTCCTCAGACTTTCTGGTTTCAACATTGGTCTTAATTCTGACCATCCTGTTGCTTTTTACTTCTTTTTTATTCTGACATTTTTCATCCCAAATTCTGTCCAGCTAACACCTATCTCCTGGCAACCTTGGTGGTTAAACTTAGCTTGCCTGATGCTAACTGACTGGACTTCACTTTTGGAATACCTATGTCAGGGAAGAACTGAATACAGCTAAAGCTATTAAACAAGAGATGCTTGATTTTTATTTTATCTCTTCTCACAGAACACCTCACTTTTCTCATGGCAGTACCCAGAATTTGATACATACAGCAATTTTCCACACTTACTTCTATTAAAATGTCTGTTTTGTATCTTGAAGGGTCATTTAAAATATTTTTAATAGTATTTTATTTTTCACATACATGTAAAGATAGTTTTCAACCTTCAGTTTTGTAAAACTGTGTTTCAAATTTTTCTTCCTCTCCTACTCTCCCCAAGACAGTAAGTAATCTGACAGGTTAAATATCTGCAATTTTTTTAAACTTATTTCTATATTCTTCATATTGTATGAGAAAATTCAGATCAAAAAAGAAAAAAAACCCATGAAAAAGAAAAGAAAACAATCAAACCACAACAATAATAAAGGTGAAAATACTAATTCACATTCAGTCTCCATAGTTCTCTCTCTGGAAGTCTATTGGAATTGCCTTGAATCATCACATTGTTGAAAAGGCTAAGTTGATCACAACTAATCATTCCATAAATCTTGTTACTGTGGACAGTGTTCTCTTGGTTCTACTCACTTCACTCAGCATCAGTTCATATAAGTCTTTTCAGGCTTTTCTAAAATCAGCCTGTTCATTTATTCCATTATGTTCATATGCCATAATTTATTCAGCAGTTCCCCAACTGAGAGGTATCCACTTAGTTTCCAATTCTTTGCCACTACAAAAAGGGCTGCCACAAACATTTTTGTACATGTGGGTCCCTTTCCTTCCTATAAGATCTCTTTGGGATACAGACCCAGTAGAGACCACTAGATCGAAGGATGTGCACAGTTTGATAGCTCTTTGGGCATAGTTTGGAGAGTCATTTTTAATTGTCATATTAAACAGCAATATTATACCATTCACACTAAGATTTTCATGACATATTAATGAGTTATCTGTCCCAGAGGGATTTGCACTATTTTTAATAGGTTTGTACTATTGAGTTCACCATTAGTGCCTTTCTTCTGAGATTACCTCCAAGTTATCCTTCATCTATCTTGCACAGACATAGTTGTTTGCATGTTGTCTTCCCCTTTAGAACATGAGCTCCTTAGGGACAGAAATTGAGTTTTTGCCTTTCTTTGTATCCACAGCACTTATTATAATGCCTGGCATAAAGTTGTCGGTGTGTGTCCTTCGTTCTCCAAGAAGACCATGACATAAGGGAGGTGATATCATGACATGCAAATGAGTTGGATTCAAATGGGAGAGCAAGGTCACCTGCCCCACTTTCTCCTCTGATGCCATCTGGGTCTAGTGGCCAGATAAAAATCTGGATGCCTGGAAATGGCCCTGGTTGCAGGGGGAAACCTTGGCCTTTTTAAGCTAAGGTCTTCAATATATCTCAGTTAGACTCAGTGATTAAGGATAGGTAGAAATCAAGGCAAGGAATGGCCTCTTTCATCTAGTCAGAAAAAAAAATCCAAATAAATAAATAAATCCAGGAGGGAAAGACTCTCAGATTTTCTGGTCAAAATAGAAATGATTGCTATTTACATTCCCTCAGAGTTTATCAGGACCTAAACAATGACCACTTGGGGCTTAGTTTGAAATCCATTGTTGGCCAGTCAATGAGAGTCAGAGTGGTTTTGGTTTAAGATATGTCCATAACATATTGTAAATACTTAAAAACTCATTGAGACATCCCAGGAGTGTGTGATATTTTGAACATGGGAATTTTGGCCATATCAAAATCAGTGGCATTCAAATCAGTGGCAAGTCGTAGAGAAGCAAGAATTGATTTGGCCAAAACAGTAATCTGTCAATGGTCATTGCTCTGGGAGAGCTTATTAACACCTATGCAAGGAAGTTATGAATTGGGAGTAGTTTTGAAAGCATGTTTGCCTGTTAAAAAATTAATACAGATTAGAAAGTTGCTGATTTTAAATCAAATGCTGCCTGTTGAAATTGTTAAATTCATTCATGTTAAAAGATGTTCTCTACAATTTCTTGTAGAGAAAATGAAAGTGGTCCTCAAATTGTATTCTGCATGCAAATAGTCTTGAATTCCCAATTCCTAATACAAGATTCATTACCCATTTGCCAGCAAGTTTCAGAGCTCAGGTGTGTTTGTTTGCCTCATTGTGGTGCTTCCTTTACAACAGAAGCTGGTGTTCTTGTACTTCACTCACCCTTGCCTTCCAAGAATGTTTGAAAATATTCTTGCCAGCTTCCTGGATCTGGAAGCCCTTTATTCATTCTTTGGAAATGGAAAAAGGAGACCATGTTATCCTTGGCATTTCTTGCCACATAGATGATCTGGAGTAGGTAGGAAGAAAGGGGAAAAAGAAAATGTAAGAAAAAACAATCAACACAAAGTACTGTATTTAGCATATCTATCATGTAGTCAGAGAGACATGTAGGAGTGTGCTGGTAAATGTTTAAAGTATACTAGACAAATTTTTTTGTGTTTAATTTGTTTTATTAATATTTTCTCCATTATCTTCTTTAGCCTAGAAAATATACAAAACAATCATTCAAACCTCGACAGTAGCCTTTGTTGATTTTTGAGGTGTAAATGGCCACCCTGAAAATTAAACAATCATTATGAGAAGGAATGTGCAGACTCCAGTACATGACTATATAGAGCTGTTCTTGAAGTCAGGAACACTTGGATTCAAGTCCTGCCTGTCATACTTATGGACTATGAGACAGTAAGGAGGTCACTTAAATTGAGGTGTTGATCTGCATTGGAAGAGTAAATTGTCTGTGTTGATGTAATCACTATTTCAATACCCAGGATGTAATCATAACTGAAAACTTTTTGTTTGCTTTCAAATTGGGTTCCTTGACATACTTTCACATTACATTTATTCATAATTAGTTAATTTTTTTCTAACATAGACATCAGTAAATTTGCTGAAGTAGTATGCCTTTCACATATACCAAGTTCAAAATTACTTGTAAGTATAACATAAATGTTTGAAAAAGTCTTAAGCTAAAACTGATATCTTTTGTCAGTGTATATTTCTGTAAATGAAAGCAGAGTCTTTCTTTTAATTCTTGTTGTAGAGTTGAGATAGCTGCCTTTGTCATTTATATCTGAAAATGGTTAATGCTAATTTGATTATGGGTGTGATCATGACATGAGTGAACAGTTTTCTATTTTCAAGAGAAGCTTGCAGCTCTGTTTCAATTAGAATTTAACTTAATATTTTGTGAAAAAATATAGCCACTCTATCTGGGACACCAAAAGTTGCATCATATTTTCTCTGTCAAATGGGACATTAACTTGGGGCCATCTAGGTACCAAGCAGTTAATTTAGTATTACATAAATGGTTAAGTTGAACCACATGTATGTTATGTTCTATTTAGCTTTGCTTAGGGTGAGAAACAAGGTATTCTAAGGTGATGACCAGCATTGACTTACATGGGAAAGTGGGGCCCTGAACATTGTGGGTCGGTCCAAGGTGACAATGGATGCCTTCTTATTTTTCCACTCTTATATTTATTTTCCTCTGTAACCTCTATAATTCAACTACAGAGGCCTATTTGCTGCTCTTCACATAAAACTCTATCTCTGGATGGTCTATTTGCATGGTTATTTCCATGACTAGAATACTCTTCACCTCCAACTCATTTTTCTTGGCTTCCTTCAAAATTCATATCAAACTACATCTCTCTTGCCTTTACTGTATCCCAATAGCACCTTCCCTCTGAGATTACTTTCTTTTCTTTTTTTTAAATAAAGCTTTTTATTTACAAAACATATGAGTGATTTTTCTACATTGACCTTTGCAAAAACTTTTTTTTCCCAAGCTTTTCCCCTCCTTCCCCCCATCCCCCACCCCTAGATGACAGGTAATCTAATACATGCTAAATAGGATAAATTATATGACAAATACAATACATGTATACATATCTATATAGTTATCTTACTGCACAAGACACATCAGATCTAGAAAGAGAAGAAGAAAAAACAACTTAAGAAGGAAAACAAAATGCATGGAAATATTCAGAGAAAGCGTTAAAATGCTGTGTTGTGGTTCACACTCAGTTCCCACAGGCCTCTCTCTGGGTGTATATGACTATCTTCATCGCTGAACAATAGGAACTGATTTGAATCAAATCATTGTTGAAGAGAACCATGTCCATCAAAATTGATCATCGTATAGTCTTGTTGCCGTGTACAATGAACTCCTGGTTCTGCTCATTTCACTTAGCATCAGTTCATGCAAGTCTCTCCAGGCCTCTCTGAAATCCTCCTGTTGGTCGTTTCTTACAGAACAATAATATTCCATAACATTCATATACCATAATTTATTCAGCCATTCTCCAATCGATGGGCATCCTTTCAATTTCCAGTTTCTTGCCACTACAAAAAGGGCTGCCACAAACATTTTTGCACATGTGGGTCCCTTACCCTCCTTTAAAATACCTCTGAGATTACTTTCCATTTGTCCTGTATTTAGCTTATATATATATATGTGTGTGTGTGTGTGTGTGTGTGTGTGTGTGTGTGTGTGTATGTGTATAGTAGTTTGCATCCTGCATGAACTTCTTGAGGCAGAGACTGTGTTTTGCCTATCTATGGTTTCCTTAGCACTCAGCACAGTGCCTGCACATTTTGTACAATAAATACTTGCTGACTGATGGGCTAATCTAAGCTGAAGCTTCCCTGTGTGCAGCATCTTGGAATCAGGAAAAAATAACTTTTAAAGGTGGGAGAAGGAGCAGTAGACTTCTCTTAAGTTAACAAACGGGTCAGAAGAAAAAGACATTTCTATAAAAATTCTGGTATTAGTTACTTGAAGATATCCAGGATGCTTTTCTTTCTTTTTCAATGAGTTCAATGTCTGGCTCACATATTTTCTTTCCTCCCAAACTCCTGCCTAAGAGACTTCAACATATTGTCAATACTCCCTCAAACACTCTTGCTTCCCAGTTCCTTAATATATTTCTCCTACTCTTACTCCTTTGCCCCAGCTCAGTTCTACACAGAGATTTTTACCATTACTCATGCATGTTTCACTTCCATATTCATGAAGTTTTCAATCCCTTTATCCTAGCATATTATCATTCCTCCTCTCCCTCTGCTTTGCAGCTCCTAACTTTATTATTCATCTTTGCTTGAATCCTTACTCTCTTATCCTTTTTGCCAATCTTGTCCTGCTTGTCTTCAGTCTTGGATTACACTGCCTTTTTTCAAATTTACCACACCTCCTTCTTTCCTTTCTTTCTCAGCTGAGAATGTTCCTTCATATTTAACTGAAAAATTAAGGCTATTAACAGAGTTCCTCTTTATCCCTTCTTTCTTAACTCAAATTTCTTGGTTGCTTTTTTCAGTTATCTCCTCTTTCATCTGTCACACATGACAATGTCTTTTTCTTTGCCAAGATTAACTCCTCAATATGCACAAGCCATCTCATTTTCTCCAGCAGTTTGCTCCCTCTATTATCCTCACTTTTACTAATCTTTAATTTGCTTCCCTATTATTTACAACCTCCCCCATGTTTTCTTTACCCCCAAAGTAATTTCACTTGATCCATCCACTCCTACTATTATTTTAGATTTCTTTTCCTTTTTGTGGCTAAATTCTTTGAGAAGGCCATCTATAACAGATAACTCATTTTCCTTTCAATTTCTTAAGTCTTTATGGTCTGTTTTCTGACTTTTTATGATACAACCTATACCATTCTCTCCAGAGCTACAAATGATCTTTGTTAAATCTTTTGTTAAATCTTTTTTCCCCCTGAGGCAATTGGAGTTAAGTGACTTGCCAGGGTCACATAGCTAGGACATAGTTTGTTAAATCTTAATGGCCTTTTTAAAATCGTCATTCTTCTTTGATCTCTATTTATTCTTTGACAATGTCAATCACCCTCTCCTTTTTGATACTCTCTCTTGTATAGGTTTTTGAGACACTGTTTCTAGATCTCTTTCTGTCTACTCAATCTTCTTTGTTGACGCTTCCTCCAAGTCATCCTCACTTATTTTGGTGTCCTCCAAAGGGCCTGTTCTGGAGCCTATTTAATCCTCTTTCCTATTTAGCTTGGTGATCTCATTAACTCCCCTGGTTTTTGTATGTTCTTCTACATGCAGATGACTCTCAGATTTACCTATTGAGTCATAATCTCTTTCCTCATCTACAACTCCTTATTGGACATCTCAGATTGGATATGCTATAGACATCTTAAACTCAACATTTACGAAACTGAACTCATTTTTTTCCTCCTCAAATTCTTCCTTCTTTGTATTTTCCTTTTTATTGTAAAAAGTATCACCATCCTCTGAGTCATCTGACTTGTGAGCTAGGTATAATCCTTGATTCCTCACTCTCTCTCTCTCTCTTACCCCTCATATTCAATAATTTGCCAAATTCTACTGATTTTACCTTCACAGAATTCCTTACATAGTCCTCTTCTCTATGTCCCTCACACATGGAAATTTCTCATCCCCCTTTTTCATCTTCTGGCTTTTCTGGCTTTCTTCAAGTCTTATTAAAATTATTAAAAATTAAAATTACTAAAATTAAAAAAATTCAAGGCTTATTAAAAAAATAAGTCTTATTACAACAGACTTTGTACAACAGTCTTTCCTAATCCTATTCTAGTGTCGGCCATAAGAGAAGACTCCACTTTATCTTGTTTATATATTTTCTGTACATAGTTGCTTTTCCAGTAGTCTTTCACATCTTTGAGGTGCTAGTTTTGCCTTTGTATCTCTAGGATGTATAGCATTGTGCTTGGCACAAAGTATGTTCTTGTTGACTTGATTTAACTATTTTGTGTGACTTGGAAAAAGGCCAAAGAGTCAGACTAGTGAGTGTACTGTATCTAGAAATCAGAGATATATTTAAAGTAGAGGTCACTAGGATATAAGGAATACCAAAAGGCAAAATTCTGGAGCAGAATCATAAAGTCAGAGTATTGGTAGAGTGGAAGAAATCTAGGTTTGAATTTTGGCCCTGTGCCTTGCTGTATCTAGATAAGCTGGGGCAAATTTTTTCATCTTTCTGGACTTTGCTTTTCGACAGATCTTTAAGCTGCCTTCCTCACCTAAATATATGATTTAATGGTCATAGTCTCTCTTCCAGTTAAATACAATGAATTGGTTGCCTTTTATGCCTGAGAAAATGGGGGAGGTGGAATAATCACATTCTTCTCTCACTTATGAGATGGGTAGTATTAAGCTAAGTCAAAATAATTAAAGACATCAAACTGGAATGCTCTCTAAGGTCCATTCTAGTTCTAAAAATTCTGTGATTCTTTGATTTTAGATACTAAATAAACTTAGGGAAATTGGTTGAGAATTTCATGGATGACAGAGCTAAAACAGATTAGTAATGACATTTAAGGATGTATGAGGAGTACAAAGGTAAAATAAAATAGTTCCTATATTCAGAAATTTGGATAGGAGAGTGTTATGGTCATCCCTGTTCTTTGGGATGGTTATTTTATCAGTTGTGGAAGACAGACTGGAAAGAGAAGAGGGGGAAACCAGGAGTATAATCAGAAGACTTTCCATTGTCTAAAGAGGAATGATTAAAACCTGAGCACACATATGATTAAAGAGAAAGGGACAGATATGAGATATATCAAAGAGATGAAATCTCCAAGTGATTGCATGTTAGAGATGAGAGAGAGAACAGAGTAGAGGACAATGCTAATGGTATGATCATGGATGATGGGAAGGATGAGTACTCTTAATAGAGATAAGGAACTTTGGTGGAAGAATTTTGTCAATGAATTACATTTTGATCATAATGAATTTGAGATGTCTACAGAATATCCAGTTTGATATGTCCAAGTGGAAGATGGACTGGAACTCAAGAGAAGATTAAAGTTGTATGTATAGATCGGGGTGTTATTTGCATAGATGTTACAATTGAAGCAGTGGGAACTGTTTGAGATTATCAAGAGGAGGATAGAGAGAGAATAGAAGATGGCCCTGAACAGACTTTTAGGGGACACAATTATGATTAGGAAGCAGGACAAGGTTGCTGATTCAGCAAAGGAGATTGATAAACCGCAGTCAGATGACTAACAGATGAACTAGAAGAGATCTGCATAGGGAAAGCAAAGAAAAGAGAGAATACCTAGAATGACAGAATGTTGAAATGCTGTTGGATTCAGGAATTAAAAGATTGTTGGTAGCCTTGGAGAAAGGAATTTCAGTTAAGTGGTAAGGTTGGAAGTCAGATTGCAAATCTGAGGAGAGAGTAGGAAGAGATGAAGTTGAAGTATGAACACAGAGTTTTCCCAAAAGGAAGAATTGATATAGGATGATGGCTTGCTATTTGAACTCCTATTGTTAACTAGATGCCAATTAGCTAAGTTTGGTGGCCAGTAAAAGGATGAAGATCTGAGACCTTTCCCCCTATATACCTTCATCCTCTACTATCACTTTTTCTGTCCACAGGCAAGAGTGATTAGTACATTTATCTCATCCTCTTGGATCTGATGGTGGACTAGGCTTAGTCCCAGACAAGGTATAAAAATGTGAGATTCAATGAAAATGAGAAAGTTTTAAGTGGTTAAGTGGTCCCAGGTAATAAGGTGTGTATGTGTGTGAGATCATGGTAGAAGGGAGAGAATTATATTTAGATGAGGGATTGACAGTCTATGACACTGAAGCCTCCATGGCTAGAGGATGCCCCCTCCTATCTTGCACTTTTTTCTATTGGGCTGGGAAGGAAGTCATGATGAACCTGTTTCAGCTGATTCTAGTCTACCTCTCTACCCCTCCCACATCTATCTTTCAGTTGTATTATTATATATATTAACAAATCCCTTCAAGTCTAGAATACCAATTTTGTATTCTCTAAATTAATCCATACTGGGGCAATGTCCTATTTCCCCACTCTGGTTATACCTCTGCACAGGATATCTCTGCAGACAGCACAATCACAGTGGACTGGTTTCCTGGTTGTAGCAGCCCTCTGGCTTAACTGTGGCATAGTAGACATGTAATTTGATCAAGTTTTCTGAATGGATAACACATAGAACCATCTGCCATGCTTTTCTGGTTTCTACTTCTTTTTCCCCACCATATTGACACTTACCTTACAGTTTTCTTCCCAAAAGGATGGAGGCAGTAGTTGCACAGGAAGATGGGTTTTTAGGATTCTTGGTGAAGGCATTTCATTAGCCCTATCTGGCCCTGCAAGATAGTTTATTTTCATTTCTTCATTGCTTTGCTGTTTACGGTTATTTACAGAAACCCTAAAGAAAGTTGTTTGTATATTTTAGGCAAGCAAACAGAAAGTCAGTCCTACTCTTTAGACTCATTTATTTTCAAGATATTATAATGTGGGAAGGGGAAGGGAAAAAGTTTACATAATTTTCTTATGGATTTGGAAGGAGTAGCAAATTGCACATAGTTATTTTGCAGTTTCATGTGCAATCATCTTTTTTATTATGTAATGTTATGGAAATGTTTATTTTACAAATTAAAAATAAAATAAATCTTAAAATATAATAATGTGCTTCACTGGAGTTTGCCATAAATGAAATTCCATAAAATCCGTTCCATGTAATTTTTGATTGGTGAATGAGTCATGTTCTTGGCTAAGACTTAAAGATTTAAAACAAATTTAAAACTTGAAGGAACCTTAGAGGTCATTTAGATCAACTTCATGATTTTTCAGAGAATTTCAGAGAAAACTGAGGCTTAGAGAAGTTCCATAGTTTGCTCAAGGCATTAACTTGCAGAGTCAGGTTTCACATTTAGGTTCCATGATTCTAAATCTCCATATTTTCCATGATACCATACTCCTTCAGAAATTCATGTCTTTGGAATTTGGACTATTGAAATTGGGACTTTTTTCCCCAAGGAAATAATTTGCAAATGTTGGTTAGCTTATTAAGTCAACCTCTGGGAACTTATTCAGCCCAAAACATACCAGAAACATGGAAGTTATATTACATTAGTATGGAATGGAGGATAGAGAGCTAGTTTTAGAGCTAAGAAGACCTGGATTCAAGTCTTACCACTGATACTTCTTGGCTATGTGAGTCTGTGCATGTGAATTAACCTCAGTGCTCTAGACAACTCTCTAAAATAGGGATTTTTAAGCTTTCCTGTGTTATTGACCCCTTTGTTTGTCTTCTCAGAATAGTAATTCTTTATTGATCAATTTTTGTGGTAGAGAGCAAAAGGGGGAAAAACTTGTAAGAAGGTTATAGCAATAATTCATGTACACAATAATGAAGATCTGCTGTAGGGTCAGTTCAGTGGATAGAGTACTGGACTTGGAGTCAGGAAGATTTGAGTTCAAATTTGGCCTCAGACAACTTAATAGGTGTGTGATCCTGGGCAAGCCATTTAACCTCTCTTTTACTTAATCCACTGGAGAAGGAAATAGCAAGTATTTTTGCCAATAAAAAACTCAATGGCCAGTATGATCTTAGATTGGATATAAATGAATAACAGACAACAACAAGCTGTAGGGCTTTGGCAATTAGAAAGGAGATGAATATGAAGGATCTTTTAAAGATGGAAATTACAGGATTTGGTAATTGATAATAATATTGAATTTTTAAATTAATTAATAATAATGATGATAAACAAATGATAGTCAACAAGTTAAGTCAACAAACCAACTTAAGTGTCTACAATGTGCCAGACATTGTGCTAAGGGATAAAAAGCAAAATAAACAAAACCCAGCAAACCCCTGAATTCCTCTTCTCAAGGAGATCAGTCTAATGAGGAGAGATTCAAACATTAAACATACAAACTAATATGTACAAGCAAGCTATATAATGAATAAACTAGAGATAATAAAAATGAAGGCACCAGCTTTAAGAGGAATAGGGAAAAGTTTCTTTTAGAAAATGGGATTTCAGCTGAGATTTTAAAGGACTTGAAAGTAATAGAGAAGAGTCAAAGATAACCCCAAAGTTAGAACATTGAATACCAGGAAAACCACTATATAGATAGAAATAGCCAATAACATAAGTCTTGAACATGTTGAGTTTGAGGTGCTGGTGGGATATCTGATTCATATTGTCCTATATAGTGCTGGAAGTATGGGCTCTGGAGCTCAGAAGAAAGCTCAGAATTGAGGATCTAAATTTGGGAGTCATTTACATAGTCATGGCAATTGAAGCCCTGAATAACATTGCCAAGGGAGAGAAAGGATAGTAGTAAAGAAAATTCAGGATAGATTCTTGGGGAAACATTTATGTTAAGGGATATGAGAAGCCAGTGGAGGAGGCAGAAAAGGAACTATTGTAGAAGTAGGAGAAATGTTAGCTCCTAAATGTTGTTATTGTTATTCAGTCATTGTGACCCCATTTGGGGTTTTCTAGGCAGAGATACTGGAATAATTTGTCATTTCCTTTTATAGCTCATTTCATAGATGAGGAATCTGACCCATCCAGGGTTACATAGGTAGTGTCTGAGGTCACATTTGAACTCAGGAAGATGAGTCTGACTCTATACTCTGTGCCATTTAGCAGCTCTATTTAGGAGGAAGATAATTGCTAATAGGATCAAAAGCTATAGAGATTTTGAAAAAAGAAAGATATTTTTAAAAGATCACAGGATCTGGCTTTTAGAAATTTATTTTTTACCTCAAAGAGGGAAGTTTCTGTAGAGTAGTAGAAGTGAAAACCTCTGAAATTCCTCTGCAATTAGAGGAATGAAGAGAAAATGTATTGTAAGCTTCTGAGGGCATTGATTATAGATAACACTTTCAAAAGGGGAGGTTCATTACTGACAGATATTTGTGTGTATATATATACACACACAAAAAAAAGAATGAAGCATTTAAAAATTCGTAGAATAAAACAACAAAGTGCAGAAGGGGACATAAAACAGTTTTATTACTACTTTGCTACATTACATAAGTATTTTTTTAAAGAAAACAAACAATAAATTCACAGCTTCTTCTATGAAGTTTCCTTTTTTCTTTGTACATTTAAAAGTTTGTATTTGTTGGTGGATGTTAGACTCACAATTAAAAAATTATTATAAAAAATTTTATCAGGGAAAGGGAAGAGAAATCTGGAATACTAGCTGGCTATAGTAGAAAGGTCAATATAAGATGTTTTTTTCCCCCCAAATTGAAGCTACTAAGTCCCCATTGTAGGAAGATGGCAAAGGATACTTCAGAGAGAAAGAACAGGGGGAACAGGAGCAAGAACCTGGAGAAAAAAGAGCTGATAGAATAGATAGCATCAAGGGCACAATTAGAGAGATGTTTTATTTGGAGAATGGGATAGCTTTTCTCTGACCAGGAGAGAAGAGAAAATGAGTGATCATGCAGAGCAAAGATATCAAACACCTTGCTCCTTTACCAGCAACTCTCCCACTGTTTCAACAAAATAAATAAACATACAACAAAACAGATACAACATTGCATTTCAGAACTAAGTTATTCTATAAACAGCTGGGTAATTTTCAAAGTGATTAGTGAGCCCCACAGTTATTTGATTTTGATACCACTGCATTAGAATAGTTATGAAGAATGGGAAGGATAGGTTTGGGGCTTCCCCAAAAGTCTGTCTTCTCAGTGGAATGGTAAGTTATTTAATGTAAATGTGGGGCAGAGAGTGTTTCAGGTAGTAGTAAGAGAAGAGAAGATATGTTATAATTGCTGATGGAAATGAGAGAGTCCATAAACATATTAAATATTAAATTGCCAGATTTGGGAAGTGATATAATTCTGAGATGATAGGATCTAAGTTGTGAGAATATTAGTCTATGATTAAAGTAGAGTAATGATGGTTATTGAATTTATGGGTAACTTGTAGGTTGTATTCTTAAATTGTTTATATTTAACTTACCAACATAAGATAGGTTTACCCTTTCAAGGAAAGGATTCCGTATGTTAATTGGAGCTCTTCTTGTTTTTTCAACATCTCCATTGTTCTGTATCATATCTACAATCTCTTGTAGCCATGTTGTTCCTGGTAGAAAAACAGAACAACAACAACAAAAAAACAACAAACCAAATAAATAATGCATTAATATTCAGCAACTGTTTTTCTATAATATTTAGAAGCATGAAAAAAATGAATCTGTGTTTATAGGCAATGGTGATGACAGAAAATGTCAAAGAGAGATATTTGATCGTGGAGATAAGAGAGAACTATTAGAATTTATTGAGAAGGGGAGGGTGACATAGTTAAGACAGGCCTATGTTTTAAGGAAAATCATTTGACAGTGATGTGATTGAATTGGACCAGAGACATATGAGTCAGGCAGATTGGTTATGAGGTTATTGCAGTAATTTAAGTAAGAGATGATGAGAGACTCAATTAAGATTGTGGTTGTTTGATAAATATGGAAGTAGAAACCATAAGATTTGTAGGGTGAATGATAGTAAGGGATCAAGGTTGATGATGAACCCAAAATGCCAGAAAATGGAGATGTTCTTGATAGTAATGAGAATATTTGGAAGAGGATTGAATTTTTGGGATAAGTTCTGTTTTGAACATGTTACATTGGGTTGCTTTATGACATCCAGATCATAATGTCACTAAGCAGTTGGTGAACTCAGAGTGGTGTTCAGGAGAGAGACTAGGACTAGAGAGAGAGATAAGTAGGATAAAATTCAGTAATTGGACACTTCTGGTCAAGATGGCTGCCTGACAGAGGCAGTCAGCTTGCCCAATACCCATACCCCTACTCCAGCAAAACAAACAAACAAACAAACAAACAAGAAACCAACAACTAAAAATAGTTATAGATTGCATAGTGTTCAAGAAATCCAATGAGTAACTACAGTGAATTCTTCTACCTCAGAACCTATGCAAAAAATCAATCAGAACCTATAGACAACAGAAAAGGGAGCTCATTATCCTTGTATTTAGGCAAATAAATCAGTAGCATCTTCCTAGAAAATATTCAGAAACATGTTTTATGTTCAGAGACAGTAAGAGTAGCAGTTTCCTCTGAGAATACTCCACAGTGATTGGAAACCTACAGTGCAGAAGTCAGAAGTGACTATGAGAGGTGAGACATAATATAGAAACTTGAATATCTATTGGAACTTCAAAAATCTAAGAGGTCAGTGCAGGAACCCTGATGATCTAGGATGAGACCAAGGACTGTCTAGTAAATACATGGCAGGAGGTAAAAAGTTTGGCACTGGAATGAACTCAAATTAGGAATTACATCTGGAGAGAAGAGTAAGCCTAAGAATATATACACAAACAAAAAGAATTGTAAAAGGTCCAAAGATACTAAAAAAATCCAATCCAGAAAAAGAGAGTAACTTCATAACAATTTTAAGTAGAGAGTTAGAGGAAAACAATTATTTTTCTATAAAGATTACATGAATACTTAAAAGAAACAAGATTTGAAAAATGAAATAAAGTCTCTAGAGGATATGCTGAAAAAAGAATAAATAGCTTAGAAAGAAAGTGACAAATCTTTTTTTAAAATATTTAATTTTCCCCAATTATATCTCAAGACAATTTTTAGCATTCATTTTTTTTAATTAAAGCTTTTTATTTGTATAACATATGTATGGGTAGTTCCCCAGCATTGATCTTTACAAAGCTTTCCATTACAAATTTTACCCCCAGTCCCCTCCCCTCTCCTAAATGGCAGGAAGTCCATGACATGTTAATAATGTTGAATTACTTGACAAGTAATGCAACAAAAATCCTATCTACAAGAAAAAAAAGAAAATCAGAGAAAGGCAAC
>JAJPUD010001361.1:36778-91441 GCA_023553655.1 Myrmecobius fasciatus
AATTTTTGAGGTACAGAAAATAGAATTCTGGTACATTAAAAACTCGAAATAGAAATTCTATATCTTTTGCAATCTATTACCTTTTTTCATTTAAAAAATCTCAAGAAGAGAGGGAATTTTTTTCACTCTACATTCTTTTTAATATTTATATCTATGATGCTGCAAGCCCTTTTTTCACTTTGCATTATATTATATGGATTATTTCATACATTTAATACAGTTTTTTTTTGGCTTGGCAGTTTCCATTGGCTTGCTGTGTCAATTTCCTTGGTCATACAGAGAGAAAATTTTCTTTTTCTTTTTTTTTTATTAACGCTTTTTATTTGTATAACATATGTATGGGTAGTTCCCCAGCATTGATCTTTACAAAGCTTTGCATTACAAATTTTACCCCCAGTTCTCTCCCTTGCCCTAGATGGCAGGAAGTCCACTACATGTTAATAATGTTAAAATACTTGACAAGTTATACAAGAAAAATCCTATCTGCAAGAAAAAAAAGAAAATCAGAGAAAGGCAACACAATGCAAGCAAATGTCAATAGAGATCATGAAAATGTTATGTTGTGGTCCATATTTCATATCCCTCTCTCTGGGTGTATATGGTTTTCTTCAGTGAACAATTGGAACTGGTTTGAGACAATTCTTTGTTGTAGAGAGCCATGTCCATCAGAATTGATCATTATGTAATACTGTTGTTGCCGTGTATGATGATCTCCTGGTTATGCTTGTTTCACTCAGCATCAGTTCATGCAAGTCTCTCCAGGCTTCACTGAAATCGTCCTGCTGGTCGTTTCTTACAGAGCAATAATATTCCATAACATTCATATACCATAATTTATTAACCCACTCTCCAATTTAGCATTCATTTTTACAAGATTTTGAGTTCCAAATTTTTCTCCTTTCCTCCTTCCCTGTGTCTCTTCCTTAAAATGGTAGAGAATTTTACATAGGTTACATATGTATAATTATATAAAACATTTCCATATTAGTTACATTTGTGAAAGAAGAAAGAGACCAAAAGGAACACCCCCCCCCTAGAAAAAAAATAAAGTGAAAAAAGTATGCTTCAATCTGCCTTTAGAGTCCATTAGTTCTTTATTTGGATGTAGATTGTATTTTCTACCATGAGTCCTTTGTACTTGTCTTGGATCATTGTGTTTCTGAAAAGAGCTGTCATTCATAGTTGATCACCACACAATGTTATTGATACTGTGTACGTTTTACTGGTTCTGCTTATTTCACTCTGAGTTAGCTCATAAAAAGTTTTCCAGGTTTTTCTGAAATCTGTCTGATTACTATTTCTTATTGTACAATAGTTTTCTATGTGCAAGTGAACATTGCTATATTTATTCATATATATATATATATAAAACCAAAAATGTGGGGACAGCGAGGGGCATAGTATATTGATCACAGGTCTAAAGTTATCTTCCTGAATTCAAATCTGGCCTCAGATCTGGGCAAGTCACTTCACTTTGTTTGCCTCAGTTTCCTTATCTGTAAAATGAGTTGGAGAAGGAAATGGCAAACCAGTCCACTATCTTTGCCCCAATGGGGTCACAAAGAGTGGGACACAATTTAAAAAATGATTCGACAACAATAATAACAAGTAGAAAATAGAACTGTCAGAATCACATAGTCCTAATTAATCATGTTATGGTGTCAATAATGTATATCAAAGTATAAACAGCACCTATAAGTTAGGATGTACAGTGCATTAGAAATCTGTGAAATTGTGGGGAGCTCCTGCTGGGCTCCCAATACCATGTAAGTTGTAAGAACCCTCCATGCTTTCTGTTTCATAAAAAAACAGACTACTTTCACACAATTAAATTGAATGAGCAGACAAATATCCATTGTCCTACCTATCCCCTTAAAAGTCTGCTGCTTCTGGGAAGGTTTTCCTGTCTTAAAGTTTTGATGTTGGTTACCATCCAGGCTCCCAGGATCAGAAAGTGGAGTTCTTTGTTATCCAGACTAGCCCAAGTCTTGTATACCAAACTCAAGGCAGGAGGTCCGAAGTAGCCAGAACTATTTTTATTGATCTGCATCTTGAAGCCTTTTAGTGATGCTTTCATTCACATTACTGTGTTTGTGATATAATTTTTTCTTTAAGATATCTTTTACAGATATATAAAAGCTCTTTCCATTCCATTCCATATTTTTGGTTCATTCACCTCATGACCTTATGAGCCCCTCAGAGGGACTATATTTTGCCTTTGGAATGTGAGGTGCAGTCTAGCAAGCTAATTATGATCTGTGACCCATTAATAGCTCCATATCAGCAGTCCCACTATCCTTAGTTCTTTTCTTGAAACGCTCTTTTTGTGAAACTATAAATATACCATCCAATACACCACAAGTCTCCTCATAGCAACCAGTCACTCTAAGCTGAATGTGCCCTTTCTGTGAGAAATCAAGTTTAGGGCCATCAAGGAAAATGGAGGACTGAAAAGTTAACAGAGAACATAGCTCCTTATTTTTCTTTTATCTACAGTAATAATTTCTATATGTTATAGGGAACTCCCAGGATGAATATTCCCTCTGCTAATTCAGATAGATATTGTTTTTCAGTCATTTCAGCCATGTCCAACTCTTTGTGATTCTTTTTTTTTGGTTATTGTTGTTTGGTTTTTTGGGCAGTGATATTAGAATAGTTTGCCATTTCCTTCTCCAGCTTATGTTACAGGTAGGGAACCAAGGCAAGCAAGATTAAGTAATTTTTTCCCAGGGTCACACAGCTAGTAAGTGTCTGAGGTTGGATTAGAATTCATGAAGATAAGTCTTCCTGACTCCATTCTGGCATTCTATCCTCTGTGCCACCTAGTGCCAAAACATATGGTAACTTTTCTGTAATTTATAGTCTTCAAGAGTTGCTTGGGATATGATGAAATTAAATGAATATTAAGTGACTCATGCATGGTCACACAACTAGTATGATGTAAGAGGCAAGATCTGAATCCAGGTTTTCCTGACTTTAAAGTATTCTCCTCACTAATTCCATGCTGCTAACTTATTATCTCCCTCCAAAACACCATTGGCAACACCAAGAAGCAAAACTTCTCAAAAAAGATTAATTTTTTTTGAGGGGGAAAGGAAAAATGAACAAACAAAAGCAGAGTGTGAACACAATGAAAAATATTAAGAAATTAAGAGAAGCAAAAATATTGTCAAACAATACCAAGAGAATAACTTGAAAAAACTCTAGAATTTCCTTGGAATCTAATAAAATGGAAAATGGATGCACTGAATAAATTGAAAGAGGAAATGAAATAAGCAAAAATACCAAATGATGAAACATATTGTGTGTGTGTGTGTGTGTGTGTGTTTAGCTTTACTTAGTCTAGTTGTTTAGAATTGACAAACTGAGTATGACCCAAGGATGAGATTTGGCCTGTTTCTTATTTATATATGATTTGTTAGCTGAGAATGTCTTTGTTTTTTTGTTTTCTTACATTTTAATCTTAGCTTGTGGGCTATACAACAAAAAGCAGCAGGCCAGATTTGGCTCTTAAGCCATTATTTGCCATCTGCTGAAAGAATGATCTGAGTAAGGCTAAGAAATCAGAATAAGAGATGATGACAAAAATGGTTAAATAATTACTCTCTATGTAATCATTATAGAAAGACAAAAAAATGACCATTCTGGTTAAAAATTGAATGTCACTATTAGACTTCAAAGCAAAGAATAAGCTGATGAGGAATAAGCTAATTATGGATATCTCACAGATGAATAAATAAAAGAAAAAAAACACAGGGTAAAGAATGTGGGTTAATACTAAAAATGAGTCATGTCAAATGGGAAGAGTAAGGGGAAATCAAATCTTTGACTCCTTTCTTCTGGACAACAGTCAAAATTTTCTTGCTGCAGCTGAAGATTTCATAATTATCAAGCTATACTACTGACATATAGAGCTTGCTGTGATTTAAAACTCTCAGATCTTTTTTTTCACAGTAACTTTTGTCAAAACGTAATTTCTCCTTCCTGTTTATATAAAGGTTTTTTTTCCTTCTCCAAGAATTGAATTTTACATTTATTGCTATTCATGTAATTTTTTTGTTCAGTTGTTTGTCTCGTCTAACTCTTTTCTACTCCACTTGGGGTTTCCTTGGCAAGGATATTGGAGTGGTTTGCTATTTTCTTTTGGAGCTCATTTTATAAATGAGGAACTGAGGTAAACAAGATTAAGTAACTTGTCCTGGGTCATGAAACTAGTAAGTATCTGAGACCAGATTGGAATTTAGGAAGATTCTTTCTTCTCCTGTGTCCCTCAAGACTTTATCAGAAAGAGTAAGTTTGTTAGTATTTTATCCTACATACTACATTACTTGACCTTAGTTTTTAAAATTTGCTTATCAGTTGACAGGAACTTTTTCATTAGTTCCAGGAAACAAAATTACATTATATAAAGTTATAGAAGATTGTCAATACAAAATTAAGCCACCTTCAAAGCTCACTCTTTGTCATTCCTCTCTTCCCCTGCAAGAGAATTATCCTTAAATGAATATTTTGATAAGTATGGGACAAATCTCAATTTGTGGGGTCTCTTCCTTCCTCTTTGAATATTCAAATGGGCAACATTTAGTTAAAATGGATATTTAGGACAGATGGGAAAGGAAAAAGAAGTCACAGAAGGGTTAGTGACAATGGTTTAGAAATGGGGGAAAGGGACATTTACCTGAATTTGTATTCGTATAAGCTAAGGAAATTTATAGGATGATCATATGGATTTGAGTCTTTGGAAATTTTTAATAAAAACTGGTGTAAACACCTTATTTTTCACATGGGTCATCTCTCAAACTGTCTAGTTGTGGGTGTCCAAAATGTGGAAACTTGAGTTATCACTGCATTTTATCACATCTTAGAGATGTAATCTAACACTGAAGGAAGAATTCAGAAGAGAATCCTGTTTTTCTGAGTATCCATGAAAAGCCAAAACTGTTTCACAAAGCAAACATCTTCCTTCTTTCCTGGATCTTAATCTCCAAATTTCTATGCAAATGATGTGGTTTAGAGAATGTTTTCAATGTTTTATAGTGCCAAGTAACTTTATTTGTAATGTCGATACTCAGGCTAAGGCAAATACTTAGATGGCAGAGACAGCTCAATCCCCCCCCCCCCCACAAATTAGTCATAGGATCATAGATTTAGAGCTAAAAGGAGTCTTAGAGAGCTAATTCCCCATTTGAAAGACAAAGAAAGTGAGAAGGCAAAATTTAAGGTAAAATAACTTTCTCAAGGTCACACAGGTAGCTGAGCTGAGATTTGAACCTTTAATTCACAATTGCAGGGCACTTCAAATTAGGCACCATTCTTGGACTATACCATCCTGAGTAAAATCCACTTTGTTTTGAGAGATTTGCAGAACACAATGTGTGGAAATGTATGTTTTCTTAAAAGCCTTATTTTTAGGGATGTGTCTAGATAGCACAGAAAAAGTGTTGACATCTAATTAGAGTAAAATTTGAAGTAAAATGATTTGGTCTCCAATTTGAGAAATCTATGTTGTCCATTTTTTTTATTAAATTCATTAGACTAAGAAGGAAATATTAATAGATTCTTAGATAAGCAAAATATAATGGCCATGTAGAGAAAATTGAACGGGAATAGAAAGGAATATATCTTCAGTGGTCCATGATGCAAAACTTTTGGTATGTTGTCTCATTGATATAATTTTTTTTCCTGATGAAATTTACATAATCCAATAACACATAAGAAACGGGATTAAAATGTAGAGTTGGCATAGAATTTGTTGAAATTTGTTTTCTCTTGCTTTGGATCACTTGAAGAATTAACTTCACCAAATGTTTGTCTTTCTGGTAAATAACCTGTATGTTCTTGCTGCTATTCATCCAACACTATATTTCAGACAAAATGAGGCAATAATTGTTTTCTAATCTTGTGTAATCTTCTACCCTTGTGCATCTGTACAGACTGTCCCCAATACTTGGAACAAGTTTTCTGTACATCTTTGCCAATTAAAATTCTACTCTAAACTGCAAGGAGAAATTTGAGTTGCAACTTCCTTAAGTTTTCTACTTTAACTTATAGCAATAATGTTAATAAATGGTTTGGGTGATCTACTAATGTTATCTCTGATACTGGATTAAGTTTCACACAGGGGACAAACAGATATATAAATGGAACACTATAAAACAAACATTTGTTAATCAACTAACAAGCTTTTATTGAACATTCCTAGACTATGTGCTGAAAAAGATAAAAAATGGAGGAGACACAATCCCTTCTCTGGATGAATTTTTTTCTGATAGCAGAATACTACACTAGAATAGTTAGTCTTAATTAATTGATAAATACCATACATCACTACAAAATCAAATGTTATGTGAGATATGTAATGGAAGGTCCCTCTAATTAGGGGGACCTGAAATTATTTATCCTGTACATGGCTTGCTTTGGATATATTTGCTTACATGCTGTCTTCTCCCTTAGATTGTAAACTGTAGCAATAGTTTGAGTATGAAAGATGATGGTGAGTGAGGAGTCAAGGATAATACCTAGGTTGCAAGCTTGAGTAAATGGAAGTTTGTTGTTCTAGACATAAATAGGGAAGTTTGAAAGGGGGGAGATTTGGGAAGAAAAGTAATGAATTCCGTTTTTGACATATTGAGTTTAAGATGCCTATAAAAATAAAGTTTGAGATATCTAATAGGCAGTTGAACATATAAGTACAAAGGTTAGGAGAGAAATTAGGGCAATTTGGGTAGAACTAAGAATCATCAGCATAAAGCAGTCATTGATACTATAGGAGCTGATGAAATCACTAGTCAAAATATTAAAGTGGGAAAAATAGTATATTTATGTCCATTCTCCTACTTTTTCTTTTATTTCTTAAAAAAGATGTGTATAAGGGAGATTTTTACAACAGTGTGTTTTTATTTGTTATTATTATTATTATTGTTATTATTTCTGACATATAATATGTCAGACTGCTATGACCCTACCAATGTTCTATAATATGTAAGACTCAAATTAACACAGCTTACTGTTTTAGGTTACCCTTTACTTAATTGTAGAATGTTGTGAATTTCAAGGAAGATTTTTAGTAGTAACTTTAACTTAAGTGGAAATTTACATCTACACAGCTCTTAGGCATATCATCCCATTTGCAGTTTGGTGTTATGGAAAGAATGCTGAACTCGGAATCAGGAGCTTTGTGTTCAAATCTCTATTTTGCTGCTTGTTATGTGTGGCCTTGGGCCAATTACCTTTCTCTTATTCAGTTTTCTCTTCATTAAAATGGAAATGATAATATTTGCACTACCTTCCTTACAAAATTAATATGAGAAAAGCACTAGAAAAGTTCTAGAATTGAAAAAAAATATATTTGCTTTACTCGGTCTTTGGAAAGGGAATGCCAAGAAGCCCTTAATTTTTCATTTTTCCTTCTTAGTCATTTTTCAAATGAATGTGGAAGAATTTCTCTGGCATTATTAAAGATCTTATATTCCATGAGAAAAGGACCCAAACAAAGAACTTAGTCCATTTATTGGTCCTTTGCCAGTGAAACTACCTGGTAGTAGGTCTCTTTGACACCTGCAAGGAACCCAAAACTTCCTAAATCCCTTAATTCCATGATGCCCTTACCAGGACTTAATCTGGTTTTAAAGTAATTATAGAGATGTTTATTACTTCTTGCTGGGGGTAGATTACACTGGAGTAGCCTGTGAACTCAGTTATATTCTAGGCAACAGGAGGAAAATCATTTGATTCCCTTCTTCTTGACACCCTATGTGAGGTGCAGCAAGGTCATAGAAACAAAGGAAAGAGAGTATTGGGGGTATGGTGGTCAACAGTGTGCAAAGCTGCACAGAAGTCAGGAAAATTTTGGATTGAAAATGATCATTGGATTTGGTATTTTAGGAATTAATTGATATTCCTTAAGAATAGAGTATTGTGGTAAAACAACAACAGATTGCAAGGACTTAAACAGGTGATAAGGAAACATTAAGCAAGTATAGATGATTTTTTTTCTAGAGATGGGCAGTAAAAGAGGAAAGAGATAAAACATGATATTTGAAGGAGATAGTGAAGTTTTATGGATGCAGGAGACCTAAGTATGTTGCTAGGCTGCAGGAAAGAACCTTGTAAAAAAGGAAATATTGAAGATAAAGAAATGAGTGAGTCATGCTTTCAAAAAAGATCAGAAGGGATGGCATCAAGGGCATGAATTGACCTAAGCAAGAAGAAAGGGCCACTTCTTTCTTAGACATTGTCACAAAGCAGGAGAACCACAAAGGTCAGAGGGATAATGAGCTATGGAAGAGAGGGGATGGTAGATTTCACAAGGATAGCCTAATTTTCTTGGTAAAATAACTGAGTTCATATTCTGAGACACAAGAAGGTAGGGTTGGTTTGGGGACTTTGAGAAGGGAAGTCCTAGAAACTCGGGAGCAACCTCTGCAAGGAGAGTTATAATTAATCAGGAAAGAATAATTTATGTAACCAAATAATTGTGATTTCTCTTCTTTTCAAAGTTGTCAATAGCTTAGGTCTTTTCAAGTCCTATCTTATTTTAGAATGGTTCCTTTTTTTCTCCCTTGGGCCTGAGAAAAACTGCCAAATTTTCTGTCTCCTATTTCTTACTTCCCCAATCCAGAGACATACCTGCTTTAGGATAAGAAGAAATTAATAGATCATCAGGTTTGGCTTGGAAGTCCCAGATTTTATTCCAGTAGTCACAGGTGCTCTTCAGCAGAACAACTCCTCTCACTTGGGAAACTTCCTCTCGGTGGATCAAATTCCAGTCTACCTCCATTGTTTCTTTTTTCTTCTCCTGGGACACCAAGCCAGAGAATTAGCAAAGGAAAATGTACAAAATAAATTCAGGATTCACCTAGATTTATGTGAATTCTCAGAATGTGGAATCATGCAAATCTTTGCTTGTTTTGTATTTAATGCTACCTAAGTAATCTTGGCATTGGGAACTCGGAAGGAGAATGAAGATGACAGAAAGCCAAAAAACAAACAAGTAGGATCATTTCTTTATGGACTCAGGGCCAAAAGTTTTATACCCTGGTGTTCTTCACTTGTCAAGTGAGTGAGTGAAACTTGCTTCTAAGGTGACCAAGACCAAGGGTGTTAACTTCCTCTAAAATCAAGCAAATACAATGAATAATTCTCTGCGTTCTTAATAAGTATATGATTCTTTCAGAGACTGGGCAAAATACTCTGACAAAGGTGATTTTCTATGATTTTTTCATTATTTGATTTAAGAAAGCAGTGGACAAGTCAAGAATTAGGTTCAAATCTTATCTCTGACAGTTATTATTTGACCCTGAGCAAATAATTTAACATTTCTGAATTTCAGTTTTCTCCTCTATAAAATTAATTGGATTAAATAGTCTATAAGTTTGCTTCTAGCCCTAAACATAAAATAATGTGATTTTATGATTAATAAGGATTTCAGTCTCTGAAGTAATTCTGATAATTCTAGTCTTCTCTGTTCTCTGATAAGATCTAGAGAACATTTCAGGTAGGGCAATTTCTCTCTCTCTCTCTTTCTCTATGTCTCTATCTTTCTCTGTTTCTGTCTGTCTCTCTATCTGTCTGTCTGTCTCCATCTCTGTATTAAGCCAGGAAAAAAAAGACATGTGATAGATATCTGGCACATGTTTTCCTTAGCTCAGTAAAGTGGTTATGGAAGCATTTCTTCCTTTTTCAGTTGCTCAAGGAATTGTGGGTATAATGAGTAAAGTCTTCATACAGGGGATAGACTTGTAATTTCACTACTACAGGGAACTCTTCAGTGAGAAAACCACCTATATCAATGCAATGTGGTACCTTCTCTATCACTCATACTATTAGAGAATTGTATAACACACTGAGTGGTGAAGTGCTTTGCCCAGGGTCCCACAACCACTGTCAGAAATGGTACTCAAAGGTCTCCATAAAGTTGTAGTCATTTTAGTTGTGTCTGATTGTGACTCCATTTGGTGTTTTCTTGGAAAAGCTACTGGAGTGGTTTACCATTTCCTTTTCCTTTAAAGATGGGGAAATTGAGGCAAAAAGGGAAAAAATGACTTGCATCTGAAGTCAAATTTGAACTCAGAAGATGAGTCTTCCTTACTCCAGATTTGGTAATCTATTCACTGGGCCACCTAATTGCTCCCTCAGAGTATAAAGTTTTCAGAAATTTGTAGCTGATAAGATTTTTGCCAGTCAGGGAAACAATAGAGTAGAAAAGTTGTAGTCATAATTCTCATTTTTATTTTCTTAAGCCAAAGCAAAGGTGTAGTAAGGATAGCATAATAATAAAAAAAAATCAATTGGAGACCTTTCCTGCTTCCTGTTTAGCTGAGGATAGCTTGGGAATGGAATGAACCATAATGTTACTGCCAACAATTTCTTGGAAGTAGTGATCTCCTGTGATTTTTCTTGAGTATTTCTATTGCTCTTTGTCTTCATACAATGAAGGTGGCTCCATAATGCATAGAGTACTGGTTAGGAAGTTAGGAAGACTGATTCCTGAGTTAAAAACTGGCCTCAGACACTTACTAGCTCTTTGATCCTGGACAAGTCACTTAAATCTTGTTTGCCTCAGTTTCCTTATCTGTAAAATGAGCTGGAGAAGGAAATGGAAAATCACCTTAGTTTCTTTTAGAGACCCTCAAGTCCTATTTCTGACATTCTATTATATATGCCAAAAAAAACCAAACCCAACTGAAGTCATGTACAGTTGGACATGACTAAATAACAACAGCAACAACAATAATTATATCTAGCTTGGTAGATATATTTATACCACATTCTTCCTTCCTGTTCCTTTTTATTTGCATTGCCATTTAAAGCCAATTTCTACTTGATTTCCACTATCAAGCTTCAGGATTAGACCAATTTATGTTCCCTCTCTACTTTCTCATTTCTATCAACTCACCTCTTGACTTTGTTTCTTCAATTAGTTACTCTTTTGTAGAAGATGCAGGCCTTCCTCCTTTCCTTGGAACAAAATAATCTTTCTTTAGTAGTTCCTTCTCCATTACTCCTGCACTCCCCAGAATCTTAGCTCTAAACTTTATGGGGAAATAAGTTGGTGTTGGAAGAGAAAGGAGTAAAATAAGGAATAAAGAATGTATAACTGTATAATATCTTAATAAATAATCTCTGTAATAAACATGCCAGGAATTCCTCTTTGTCTCTCATTTCCTTTTCTCCTCCATACACATACACTGATTTATGTTTTTTGCTTCTAGAACTATCTCCACTCAATTTGGTTACACAATTTTCCTTCAGAATAAGTTATTCAGAAATGTTTCCCTTTCCTTGATGAAGAAAGCAGAAGGAAAGAGAATCTTCAAGTCTTCTTTTTATACCTTCCCCCCCCTTCAGATAGTATCTCATCTCCTAGATCTATTTCTTCCCTCCCAGAAAAAAAAAAGGCTGATTAAACTGTTTAAATTGCACCTATCCAGGACTACACAGAATTTACATCTCAGAAGGACTTCCAGCCTGATTCTCTTCATATTTATCACCCCTTTTACCTAAGGTGAAAGGCAAGCTAACCAGCATAACTAAGCAGTCTGAGTGGAGATTTCATCATACCTAGAAGTACAATGACAAAGTAAGTCATAAAGCTGTAGAACTTTAGATCAGGAAGTTATTTAGCTCAACATTCCACATCATCTACATTTTCATCTACAACTGTAAAGCTACAGGCCAGTACCAGGAAGTGAGTGGTACATTTGGCAAAGATCTCATCAAAAACAGCCAATAGAAAAGTTGGAGTGTAAGCCCTTAGTTTTTTTGTACTTCTTTTTTGTTTGTTTCAGTTTGACTTATTTAATAATGGTAACAAACACAGAAATGATTCTACATGTACACATACTGTTTCCAGATTATTTTACATTGCTCCTTTACCAAATAAAACTAATGATATCTTCTTGTTGGCTATTTAATAAAGTATATATTCCTCAGCTTAGCATTAAATCCCTTCACCATTTGAATCAAGCCTATCTTTTCTGCCTTATCTCTTTTGAGTTATTAATAAAAGGATGTTCATTTGGCTGTGTCTCTTAGACTAAAGGCAATTAGGGTGGCATAGACTCACAATTCTTCAAAATTAAATCTAATTGATTAAGGTGATTGAAGGTGGGTAAATCATTGAGAAATCCTGAGTCCCAGTGCAATGGAGCAAACACTAACACCAGAATCTCCCATATGCCTCTGTATAGCTAGAATAATGGTGTGACTTCAGCTCTGAGAACCTCTGTACCTCAGTGTAGCCTCAGGTAAACAGGCTGCCACCAGGTGGTCAGCCCCGTGCTTCAACATTAAAGTGATCATGGAACATGATATTTCAGAAGGCAGAAGAACTAGGACACAAACAAGAATCACTTACCTGGCAAAATTAAGCACAATATATCAAGAGAAAAATGGTCATTCAATGAAATAGAAGGATTTCATAAAAACACCAGAACTAAATCAAAAATTTGATCTCCAATATTAAGACCCAAGAGAAGCCTAAAAAGCCTAAAAAGGAGAAAAGGGAAAAGAAAACATAAGAACTTCAATGGAGCTGAATTGTTTATAATCCTACATGAGAAAATGATACTTGTAATTTAAAAAATTTTTAACATTAATAGTAGAGTTAGAAGGAATATACTTAGTGGGTATTGGGCTAAAATGAATGTGAAGAAATGACATAATTTTAATTAAAAAAATGAGAAAGAGGAGTATGTTGGATGCAGAAGGAGGAGATAGGTAGAATGGTATAAACTGATGGACTCTGAATGCAGATCAAAGCATACTTTTTTCATTTACTGTATTGTTTTTCAATGTTTTTTCTCCTGAGCTGCCTCTTCTTTCACAACTGTGATTAATATGGATATGTATTCCACATGTATAATCTATATAAGATAGTCTACCATTTTAGAAAGAGGGGAGGGGAAAGAGGAGGGAGAAAAATTTGTAACTAAAATTCTTTTTTTTTTTTGTTAAAGCTTTTTATTTGTATAACATATGTATGGGTAGTTCCCCAACATTGATCTTTACAAAGCTTTCCATTACAAATTTTACCCCCAGTCCCCTCCCCTCCCCTAGATGGCAGGAAGTCCACTACATGCTAATAATGTTGAAATGCTTGAGAAGTTATGCAAGAAAAATCCTATCTACAAGAAAAAAAAAGAATCAGAGAAAGGCAACACAATGTAAACAAATGTCAGTAGAGATCATGAAAATGTTATGTTGTAGTCCATATTTCATTTCCCTCTCTCTGGGTGTATATGGTTTTCTTCAGTGAACAACTGGAACTGGTTTGAGACAATTCTTTGTTCCAGAGAGCCATGTCCATCAGAATTGATCATCATGTAATACTGTTGTTGCTGTGTATGATGATCTCCTGGTTCTGCTCGTTTCACTCAGCATCAGTTCATGCAAGTCTCTCCAGGCCTCTCTGAAATCGTCCTGCTGGTCATTTCTTACAGAACAATAATATTCCATAACATTCATATACCATAATTTATTCAGCCACTCTCCAATTGATGGGCATCCCTTCAGTTTCCAGTTTCTAGCCACCACAAAAAGGGCCGCCACAAACATTCTTGCACATGTGGGGCCCTTTCCCTCCTCTAAGATCTCTTTGGGATATAGGCCCAGTAGAAACACTGCTGGGTCAAAGGGTATGCACAGTTTGACAACTTTTTGGGCATAGTTCCAAGTTGCTCTCCAGAATGGTTGGATCCGTTCACAGTTCCACCAACAATGTATCAGTGTCCCAGTTTTCCCACATCCCCTCCAACATTCATCGTTATCTTTTCCTGTCATTTTAGCCAATCTGACAGGTGTGTAGTGGTATCTCAGAGTTGTCTTAATTTGCATTTCTCTGATCAATAGTGATTTGGAGCAACTTTTCATATGACTAGAGATGGTTTTAATTTCATCATCTGAAAATTGTCTGTGTAACTAAAATTCTTATAAAAATGAATGCTAAAAATTTTTTTGACTTGTAATTGGGAAAAATACTATAAACAATAAAGTATATATTTGGAATCTTGTGAATTTAATAAAGAAAACTTTAAATTGGAAAGTAATGGAGGGAGAGAAAGTACTAAATATATTACTTATAATGTAGGAAGCTGAACATCAGGCCCAGAAATTGACGGAGGTAAAGGAGACCACAATAAAAATATATTTTTCAGAGAATCTACACAAATACAGAAAATATTGGTAAGAAGGAAGTATCTAATTCCACAGGTAAGGAAATATTTTAACATTCAATTTTAAAAAAACATTTTGAGTTCCAAATTTTCTCCCTCTTACCATCACTTATCCCCTCCCTAAGACAGTAAGTAATTTGATATCAGTTATATATGTACAATCACATAAAACATATTTGTATATCAGCCATTTTGTAAAAGAAGAAACAGACCAAAAGAAAAAAAATGAAAAATATAAAGTGAAAGATAGTATGTTTGATCTGCATTCAGATTCCATCAACTCTTTATCTGGAGATAGGCAGTATTTTTTTTTTTTAATCATGTGTGCTTTGGAATTGTTTTAGATCATTGTATTGTTGAGAATAGTTTAAGTCATTCATAGCTGATCATCCTACCGTACTGCTATTTCTTTCACTCAGCATCAGGTTAGATAGAAGTTCTTTCTTTCTAGAAGTTCTGTGCAGGAAAGTGACCTAGGTTAATGCAGAGGCAAGGGACAGTTACTTTTCTCTGAGTAGCAGAGAGGTAGCATGAGATGCTGTAGAGAGCTGTAGAATTAAAGACAAAAAAGCCAGACATTTGTAGCTGTGTGACTTTGGGCAAGTCAATGTTTCTGAGACTCAGTCTCCTCATCTGTAAAATGAGGATAATAGTTGTATCTACCTCACAGGGTAGTTACAAGAATAGAATTAGGTAATATATGTAAAGCAATTTGCAAATCCCAAAAAGTTATTTTTATTATCATGCAGATCAGAGTATTAGAAAGTATGAATATTAGCGTATGAGATGCAGTGGGTGAGCACAAGAGCACTGGACTTAAAATTAAGAAGATCTGAGCTCAGATCTGGACTCAGATACTGGCTATGTGACCTTGCAGTTTCCTCAACTGCAAAATGGTAATAATAATATTATCTATCTCCCAGAGCTGTTGTAGGTATTAAACGGTATAATGTTTAGAAAGTGCTTAGCACAGTGTCTGGTGCTATATAAATAGGTGCTAGCTATTATAATTACTACCATTTTAGCATCAGGAGAACTGCAAACAGATGTAGACACAAGGTTACACATTGCAGCTGGAATATGATAGAGATACAGCAAGTGATGAAGACTCCTCAGAGTAAAGTTGGATTGGAGGAGGGGGGCTTACTGGGACTGTGCATCAATCATATGAACTTTGAAAGAGAGGGAGAGAGCCTTAGCAGGACACAAGGGTTCCTTGTATAATCTCGGGACTTAGTTTTCTTATCTGTAAAATGAAGCAGTTTGAACTAACTTGTCTCTGAAGCCATCCCTGCCCTCTCTGACAAAGCTTCTGTTTTATTTATGCATTTCAGAAGGCTGAGTGTATGTGTCTGCCTTTGGGACGAGTTGGCAGCAACCTGTTTCAAGAAGAAACCGAATCCTCAATCCTAAAATGCAGCTTTCTGGAGATTCTAAAGCTACCCACGTGGCATTTTGTTTAGTTGTGCCCTAGATCACTAAAATTTCTATGTCATTTTCTATACTGATCCTAAGTGAACCACAGGTATTTTCCTCAGCCGTCACAAATCATTACCATCTAAAGAGTAAGTTTCAAATTCCATTGCTGCTTATTCAAAGCCTTCCACAATCCAGCACCAGAATGTTTTCTCTTTGGCCCCTCCACACTCTCAATTTTCCAATCAAGGAAGGCACCATTATGCCTTCCAAAGAAATACTGTCCTCTCTCCTGCTCTGAGACTTTGCTCATGTTCCTTCCTGTGTCTGGAATGGTACCTCCCTTACTTTTTACATTAAATGCCTCCCCATTCTTTAAATTTTATTTCCATGTAGTTGTTAGTATTGATTGACTTCACTTGCCCCTTTAACAGATTTCACTTGACCTTTATTATGCCCTTACATGAAGGGCTGGTAGGCAAAGCAAGAAACTTAGAGAACTCACTCCTTACAGAGGCTCAGAACTTTTCAGCTAAACTTCAAATTTTCCATCAGTTACTATACTTAGTTTGGACTCCCAAGCAGCATACCCCCAGCCATCATGTCCACTTTTTTTCGTGTCCTTTTATATACTGTTTTCCGTCATTAGTTTGTAAGCTTCTTGAGGTCAGGGACTGAATTTACTTTCTTATTTGTATACCCAAAACTTAGTACAGTGCTGGTTTTTCAGATGTTCAGTTCTATCTATCTCTATTTGATTCCATGTACTTTTGTCTATAGGGTTTTCTTGACAAAGATATTAGAGTAGTTTGTTGTTTTCTTCTCCAGTGTACCTCAATTTTACAGGTGAAGAATAGCAACAAATATGACTTTTCAGGGTCACACAGCTAGGAACTCAGATCTTCCTGATTCCAAGTCCAGTGCTCTATCCACTTTCTCATCTAGCTGCCTCACACAGCATCTAATAGGTGCTTAAATAAATGTTTACAGACTGACTGACTGACTGCTTTCAGTGGGAAAATTTCAAGAGAAAGAGGATTCAAATTTTGAGCAAATTATTAAATCCTTGTGAGGATTTATCTGTAAAATGAGGAAGTGGGCAGGATGAATTCTATGTTTTGTTATAGTTCTTATGCCATGATCCTAACATTGTTTATTATCATTATCAACATTTGTACTTTGGGGATAGAGCCAAGATGGCAGACAGGAGACATCTTTTTCTGAGCTCTTCCCATGTCCCTCAAATTAACAGCAAATTCAGCCTCTGAACTGGTTTTGGAGTGACAGAACCCACAAATATTCGGAGTGTAACAAATTTCCAGTAGAAGATAATTTAGAAGATCTCCAGAAAAGGTCTGCTTCATTTGGGCAGGAGGACAATTTGCTGACCACAGCTCCCCAGAGGGAGTCTGGGGCAAGGAGCTGGGGTGAGAAGTCAGTGTTGCAGCATCCTTGCACTGGGGAATCTTCTGTGAGGCTCTTTGGCTAGTCTATCCTGGTTGCAAGCAGGTGGATCAGCAGATTTGCTGTAAAACACCCAAAAGAAAATACAAAAGGCAAATTGTGAGTCACTGAGCCCCAGAAGAACTCATGACCTGGCTGCGATCACCCGGCACCAGGAGTCAGTCAGAAACACTGGCCACAGGGCAAACTAAAGCCTCTCCCTTTCCTAAAGAGCAAAAAAAAAAATAACAAGGATAAGGAGTAGAATTTATTAGAAAAAAAAATAAGGTTTATAATCTTTGATCTTTAAGTCAAACTTAAAGATTCAAGCAAGAGAGGAATCTACATTATATGTCAGCCATATTAATTATGTTCTAGGTGCATGTGTACATATGTGTAAATGTGTATATGTCTTTGGGTATATGTGTGTGTTTTTATGTATGTGTATATGCACACATGTAGTGAATGAATGGATATATATATCTCTGTGAGTTTGAATAAATATATGTATATATGTACATATGTATAATTGTATATATAAATATATCTATGCTTAAATGTAGTCTGATTTAGGGAATGGGGAGGAAGGGGGCAAGGAGAAGGGAAAAAAGAATAAAATAAAAAGCACACAGCAGAGAACTAGAGAATGATCTATAAAGAAACAAAGTTTTCTTTGCATAGTCATGAATATAATTTCTTCTATTACATATGTATATATGTATATATATTTGAAATGGAAATTTATTGTTACATATTTTGAATTTTCCCTGATGTTCTGCTGGGCACATGACAGTATTTTGTTCTTGTTTTTTCCCTTTCTGTCTTTCTTTTTCTATTTTGTTTTTTTCTTATTTTGCTTTTAGTTTTAAATAAATGAATATGTTTTTAAAAATACAATTTAAAAAGGAAAATTGGACAAATGGAAAAAGCTACAAAAATTCACTGAAGAAAATAATTTCTTAAAAATTAGATTAAAGCAAATGGAAATTATGACTTTATGAGAAATCAGAAAACAAAAAAAAATAAAACCAAAAGAATGAAAAAATTGAAGACAATGCAAAACATCTTATTGTTAAAAACAAAAACAAAAACAAAAAAAACCTTGATCAGGAGAGAGAATTTAAAAATTATTGGACTACCCAAAATCCATCTTCAAAAAACAGAGCCTAGGAATGATCTTTCCAGAAATTGTCAATGAAAACTATCCAGATATTCTAGACTAGAGGGTAAAATATAAATTGAAAGAATCCACAGATTACCTCCTGAAAGAGATCTCAAAATGAAAACACACAAAAATAAGGATTAAATATTGCAAATAGCCAGAAAGAAACAATTTAAGTATCATGGAGCCACAATTAGGATGACACAAGATTTAACACCTTCTACATTAAAGAATCAGAGAGCTTGAAATGTGACATTCTGGATGACAAAGAAGCTAGGATTACAACCAAGAATCACCTACCCAGCAAAATTGAGTGTAATCCTTCAAGGAAAAACATGTATATTCAATGAAATAAAGAATTTTTCAAGAATTCTTGATGAAAAGACCAAAACTAAATAAAAAAATTCTGACTTTCAAAAACAAGACTCTAGTGGAGCATTCCAATGTAAAAAGGACAGGGTTCATAAAAAACTTAATAAGGTTAAACTGTTTACATTCATACGTGGGAAGAGAAAACTTTTAACTCAAGAATTTTCTCGTTATTATGGCAGTTAGAAGGAGTATGTATACAAAGAGGACACAGGTGTTAGATGATTGTAAAGGGATGAGATATAAAAAATAAAATTAAAGGGTTAAGGAAGAATATACTGGGAAGGCAAGGAAGAGATAGAGTGGGATAAATTGTCATACATAAAAGAAGGAAGAAAAAGCTTTTATAATGGAGGGTAAGACTTTGGAGGTAAGTGGGAGTAAATGAACTTTACTCTTATCTAAATTGGCTCAAAGAGAGAATAACATACATCCTCAAGTGAGATATAGAAATCTATTTTGCCCTACAGGAGAGTAGGTGGTTAAGGAGATAAGACAAGGGGAGGTCAGGTGAGAGAAGGGAGAGGATAGTCAAAAGCAAGAACTTTAGAGGACAGAGTAAAAGAAGAGAGAAGGTGGAATACACAAGGAGAGGGGATGCAATTAACAAGACTCATTGTGGAAAAAAAATTGAAACAAGTTTCTCTGATAAAAGCCTCATTTCTCCAATATATAGAGAAATGATAAAAATAAGAGCCATTCCCCAATTCATAAATAATAAAAAGTTTTCAGATGAAGTAATCACAGTTATCTATAGTGATATGAAAGGTACAACTGTTTCAAACAATTAACTACTAGACAAGTATTTGTTGAATGGTTGCCACATGCCAACATGGGTGTTAATTGTACCAGGAACAGAAATAATTCATACAAAAGGACAATCCATACCTTGAGCTGGTGGCCTTGAAGACAAAGGCTTTATCACCCCTTCCAAGTTACTGAAATGAATGGTGATGAGAGAAACGTGGAATGTTAAAAAATGGTAAGCTTTAAGAAATGTAATCATTTCCTCTAAAATTAAACAGATTTAACCAACCCCTTGTAATAATTCTTAGGAAAAAGCAAGAAATTAATATAACAATGTTTCCTCTTCATTCTGACACCATTACATATGAGAATAAAATTTGTATCAATGAAAACCATGGGACCAGAAATCTGGAAAATGACATGGAAATGACTGTCCTTCAGCAAAATAATAAGGGATCCTTATCTTCAGGCATCATTTTGACCCTCTCTAATCAGAGCCATTCAGAGTTATTTCTCATTCAGTCATTGTCCTAATAATCAACCCCAAAACCCCGTAGTTCCAGGGAAAAGATAGAACTGCTCCAAACAATTAAGTACTAGGCAAACATTTGCTAAATGGATGTTATATTCCAGGAACTGTGTTAGGAATTGGGAATACAAATACAAACACATAGCAGCACACAAACATTCCTTCAATCTACTACACTTACAAGATGTAGGGAAGAAATATATAAAATGAATAGCCAATGAGTCATAACTCAAAAAGCCCGAGTCTGTCAGAGTTTCTTGTTTCCTTCCCACTCTTCCCCCAACAATAAACCATCCTTCTGCCAGGAATCTAGGGCTTTGTCTTACATTCTAACCACTTTCTGTAAATTAAAATGTACTCCACTTTGGGAAATTGGTAAATTTACTTAATCTCTATGAGCCTCAATATTCTCATCCATAAAATAAGGAAATTAGACTGTTTTTTTCCCCTAATGTCTTTCCATTTCTGTATCTTATCATTTTCCTTAATGGTCTGAGGAAACTGAAACTCAGAGTGAATTACATTAAGTGACATAGCTAATTAGAGGCATTTTTTTGGAATTTAAAAATTGTGTTACTTCTCCTCTTACCTTTCTTTGTAGGATAAAAAGCTTTGAACCCTACAAAGGAAATTTATCTTATTAGTAAAGGTGTTGAAATCATGGGAACTAAATGCTTCATCTTTGATAAAAACAAGCCAAGTTTATCAGATAATTTAAGATTATCTGGCAAAAAAACAAAACAAAACAAAAAACAAACAAACAAAAAAACCCCAACCTTCCTGTGTCATCCATATTTACTAAGAAAGGGGCTGCTAGAACTGATGACGGAAAATGACCAAGGTGTATATTTATTTTAAGGAACTGGCAAGTGTTTGTAACATGATGTCTTCAAAGAAAATGAGAAATGCTCAAGTACAGAAAAGTTTGTACAAGAACTGGAAGTCAAAGAAATCAGTGGAGTACTTATGACCAAGGCAATGAGTAATGATTAGGATGAAATATGGAACTGCCAACCCAAGCCCAATGACCTGTTCATTACAAGTTATTTAAAAGCAGGCAAATGTAAGGAAATCATGGGTAATCAGAATGAATCTAGCTTCATTAAAACAGGTATGGAGAGAGTGAACTTCTGATTTTCATGTTCACTCTAGAACTGACCCTGGGCAAGAAGGCAAATAGGGTCCTACTATCTAGCATTAATCCCAAACCCACATACTTGCTTTACTTACTTTCTAACAACTGGTTGAACTCTTCTTAATTAAGGGAATGGAACATTTACTGAAGAAGACAATAAAGAGGGAGAAATAATATTGTAATAAGGACCATTAGAAAATGAGTTTTGGGAAAACATTGAAGTTTATGTGAAATGATCATGGTAATCAGAGGATAGCATACCAGATTCTCTGGGACAAAGGGAGTGGAGGTTGAAATAAGGAGACAGAAAAGGCAGTTGGAGCTATCTGCAGTTTTGCTTAGGTTAGATTCTAGAATGAAGAGGAACACTTTGCTGCAGTGTAAAATAATTGCACTCTAATGTCTAGAATGAAATGTAATATAATGATGATGAGCATCAGGGCAGCTCTGATACTGTCCTACATAGCACTTCTCCTAATGACTAATGTATGGGAGAAATTAAAAAGGTTTCCCTTTTGTGGAAGGCTAGATACTGCTTGCTTGCATTAGAGCTTTTGGCATTTCATGTTTAGGAGGAAAGTCTCTATCATTTGGAGGAAAGGACTTCAAGCTTAAAATGGAGTTAAGTTAAAGGCACAAAGGGAATGGAATGTGTGAGGATGTGTGAGGAACTGCTGGATTTCTCTGGATCACAGAGTGTTCCATAGGGAGTAATATCTACTGAGGCTGGAAACATAATTTTGGGCTATGTTGTAAAAAAAGAAAAGAAGGAAAGGAGCTTATAATAAGAAACCAGTAGAGCTAGTTCAGAACAGGATTCTCATGGTGAGATCTGGAATTATAAAAAATAACTTCAGCAATACTGTGGAGGGTGAATTGTCGTTGAGAAAGACTTTAGGCAAGAAGAACATACAGGATGTTTTTTGCCATAATCTGGCTTTAAGGTGAATCAGAGCTTAAATTAAGGTGGCAGCTGAATAAGTGCACAAAAGAAATGGAATAAAAATCAGAGGATGCTTCCATTTTCATTATGTTCACTAAAGGAAAATGGATGCCTCCCATGGACCAGAGTCCCCTCACCCATTCTCCTGCAAGATGGCAAGAGGTCAGAGCTTTGGTCATTATTTGGTCACTGCTTCCTCTTCTGGGATGACAACTGTAGTCTCACTAACACAGTGATACAAGAGTCACTTAAGAGCGTGGTAGTTTCATAATGGCAAGAAAACAAGATTTAAAATCAGTTAGAAACACATCTGAAACTTGCCCCAGACACACTGACTATAATTCTTGGCAATATGTTTCCTCCTCTATAAAATGTAGACAGTGATAGCAGCTATCTCACATGGTTCTTATATGGATTCAATGAGATAATAAATATAAATAGATAAGAAAAAACACTGGATCTTTGATTTCATTGAAATAGGGACCTCTGAGATTAAGAAACTCCAGCAAGTCACCACCTTCTCTAGAACTTACAGCCTTAGAGAGATGTCTGGGAAATAGGCTCAGTCACTTGTCTAGGGTCATATAACCCATGTGTTTTCAAGGTGGGACGGCATGTGTATGCATACGCATATATATATATATATGTACATATATACACATATGTACATACACATAGGCTTATATGCATATATAGATGTATGGATGAATATTTATGTACATGCATATTAGTATATGCTATAAACATATGTATGTATATTCATGTATATGTATATATACCTATATTTATATTCATATGAGATAAGACAAGACAGGTAAAAGACTCTAATTTAGTCCAGCTTCCTCATTTAATAAATGAGGAAACTGAGGTTTATAGACTTTAAGTAACTAAACCAAGAGCACACAACTATTGAGTATCATCCAGGACAGAGGAGAATAAAGGATAATATAAGTTGGAGCCAGAAAGTACATGAGAGGACTTCTTGTCCAATTTCTCATTGTATATGAGAGAAAATGAGTCTCAGTGAATGTCAAACCAAGGCAAGATATGAAGATGATTGAGATTAGAACTAGACCCCAAGGCTTGTAATTGCCTAGATTTGAAAGAAAAAAAGAAATCTTTCCATTAATCTCCCTATCCAAAGATGGGAAACCATCGAATGGGGGTCATGGTGAGAAAAGGATAATTGCTGTTGTGTGTGACAGAGTGTGGACATCCTTCACCTGGAGGCAGATTCTCTTGACTAAAGGGAAAACAGACTGTCACTCCTCTGGATTCTGTCAAAAGCCTATCAGGAGGATGGGGAGAGTGGTGGTTAGCATTGCTTGATTGCTGTGGAGTTTGAAAAGAAATATGCCTTAGAAATCTGTTTCAAGAGACGAGTTCCTATGCTCAGAACTAGTTCCCATGGCATTGGATGATTATCTCGTCTGGTGTTTCATTTTGATGCTCCTTACCAGGATGTAGTATTCAAAGCTTGAGTCAAAGATTACGTCTGGCTGCGATACCTCAATTTTACATGGAATTGAGCCGGGCCTTTTCAGGAGTCCAGTGGGACCCCAAACATTAGCAGGCTCTGCCATGTGAGAGAAGCTAAGAGGGTGGGCCAGGTGCAGTATGGAGACACTCAACTCCTCAGTTCGCCATTGGCATTGGACGTTTTTAACCCACACTAACCATAAGCAGTGAGTAGTGATCTTCATTGCCCCTGATATGGAGGATATGTGCTGACCATAGTGGTTCAGCACCTTTTCAGAGTGGTCAGCAGTTACTCATTGGATTGACCCGATAGGGACATGTTTCATTTGATGGCAGGTACGTCAGTTAGTGAATGGAGGAAAGCACCTGGGGCTAGAGAACAGTCAGGGAAATCCTGGGAAGGGACACAATAATTGGAGGTGCTGGGATTGGAGGGCAGGACTGAGCCTGGGCACCATAAGGCCTATTTCAAGAGCTGCATGTTCCTGAGGCCACGCTGCGAGCAAGTGAGCCAGAGAGGCAAGGTTGGGACAGATGAAGGAGAGAGGGGCAGATGGGTGAGGATTTCATGGGCACCCAAGCTTCCAGGCTCAGTCCCTCAGTTGGCTTCACTTGGATCCTTCATGTGCCCATTTCACCACCAGTTACCCTTGGACCTTCTCATATATCTTTCAGTGACCACCTTTCAAGATAGTGAGGGGATTGATTCTGATGCAAACAAAGTGCAACTTACTTGTGTCTTAATGTATAATTAAAATGAAAAGTGTAAAATTCATCATAAGCCTGTAATGGTTTACAACTGATACAAATCCTGGGGAGACCTTGGGGTGTGGAATAACTTTTCTACTATGTATTTATATCTTAGCTTAAGGTCCTGTCAGCTAATGTTCTGTTTCAGACCTTCTTTCCTTACTTTCCCTTTATCATGCCATATAGCATGAGGAAAAATATGCTCCAATTAGAGTGTGTGTGGGGGCTGAATTAAAACTCTACCTCAGTCATTTGTTATCTGTATGACTGTAGGCAAAACAACTTACCTCCAGAGACCTCAATTTCCTTCTCTGCCCAATGAGGTCCTTAGACCATCAATAAACCTGTAAGGTCCTTCCCAGCTCTAAGCCATTCTTTAGTTCCTGTCTTTTAGTATTCTTAGTTTGTTCATCTTTCCTCCTGATAACTACAAGCCACTTGTGGAGCATTTGCTTTGACTGAACTGAATGTAGGTCTTCCTGGCACTGAGACCATCTCTATTCAATATATAATGCTCAGAGAGAAACTGAGTCAGTATCACACAGTGGAAATTAGGTAATGCTTTATTGATGTTAATTGATAGTTCAGAATCCATAGCTATGGTTCGGGACTGCTGGGACTCATGTCACAAAGCACGAAGTCCAGGCCAGAGAGTTAGACTGACAGCCATGTCAGCCGACTGAATAGTACAAACTATTCAGCATCTCATTGGTGGAGAACACAATTTTTATAATCTCTATAGCCCAGGGAGACAAAGAACTCATGGGAACAGCTGAGCACATCTGGTGTCCAAGGAAACCATAAATTCAGTTCTAGCAGCTAGGAACTCTTAACATTTCCTGGTTGTTGACCCTGGGCAAGTCACTTAACCCCAATTGCCTCAGCAAAAATAAATAAATAAAAGATCACAGGTCCTGCAATAATATGTACCAGCAATCAAAAGAACAAATCCTGTAGCCAAAAGTATCATATCTAATGAAATTATCCATAATATTGAATGAAAAAAAAGGACATTCAACGAACATGCAGATTTTCAGGACTTTCCAAATATCAACTTAATAGAAAATTTAACATATAAGAGCCAATGTCAAAGATTAATTTCAAGGACTGCAACATGGACAAATCGTTTGTCTGTTATAGATTTAAATATATATACATACTATATATATTTAAGATTGATATTAGTAATTGCACAGATCAAAAGAAAAATTGGAGCAGAGCTGAGTAAGATCTGATTCTAACAATCTAGGAAAAGATAAAAATAGTAATTATGTTATACAAATGAGATGCAATACAGAGGTATTATAAGGGGGAGGAGGGCTCCTAATTCTTAAAACCTATTCATGCCAGGAATGGGTTAAATCGGAAACACTACATAAACATACTATGAAGGATATAACACCCTCCAAAATCTAGAAGGCAATGAGGTGGGGAAAGGACTAGGATAAGGTGGGGTAAAGAAGGATGCGTAGAATTATGACAGTGGGACAAGGTGTTTAGATTAATGGGCAAGGGATAAAGAGAGAAGGAGAAGTTAGGGGAGGAAGCCAAGGGAGGGATCCATGGTTGGGGGAGATTAAGTAATAATAGCAAGTCAAATTAAGGAGCAGAATTAAAGTAGAAGAGTTAGCAGGGATAGGAAATAAGAGATATGCATAAATACTACAACAGGGAGCAGGAATAGAATTTATTAGGGAAAAAATTAGGGCTAGTAATCATTGATCTTAGACAAAGTCAAATTTAAAGATTTTATCTAGAGAGAAATGTACATTATATGTTAGCCATATTATTATTTTAGATGGATGTTTGCATACGATAAATGAATCTTTTATGTATTTGAGTAGATGTAGGTATGTATGCATGTAGCTCTGTGTACCAAAAGCTTCACCCTCCTACAAGTGCCTTGGCCCACTGCTTTTGCACTCATCAGTATGCTGGCTCCTTCTCACCCAGGGCCTCATCTCCACAGCACAGCTGGGCTTGGCACTCCTGATTAGCAAATGTTCCCTTAGTCTTCCCAGACTCAGGCCCCAACTCCCCACATTGTTCAGGAGATAAAAGTTCCTGTGATTCGGGCTGAGGCTCCAGCCCCAGGACTGTTCCTGTGGAGCAGCCCAGAGGTGTTTGCACTTCTCTCTGGTTAATCTCAGTCCTGGAAGTCTTTCTTCTGGTCATTTCCTGTTGTCCTAGGAGGGCCCTTGTTCTGCCCCAAGTCTTTGTTTGTCTGTGTTCACCCTGAGGAACAAATTTGATTTGTTTGTGGGAGAAATCTAGAGAGTTTGATATTTTCTAACCTATACTGCCATCTTCCCAGAACCCTCCCCCTCAAATTTGCTTTTAGAAATTATTTTAAGTGCTTCTAGGAGTTCTTTTTGTTCCTGAGACCAAGTTACATTTTCTTTGAGGGCCCACATGTAGCCATTTTGACCTTGTGGTCCTCTTCTAAGTTTCTGTTTATCCTCCCTGTCTTCACAGAAACTTTCTATAGTCAAGTTCTTTTCTTGTTTTTTTTGCTCATTGGAGTCCCTTCTTCAATATTTTCTCCCTACCATCCTCCATCCATTTACCAAAATGGAATCTTCCCGATTCCAGTGTTCTATCCACTGTGCCATTAGCCCCAAATTGATATTCTTAAAGCACTTGTCTGGACCATTCCTGATCAAAAAGTTCCAGTAGTTCCTTATTGCCCCTACATGATGGGAGTTCTTTTGTTTGCCATTTAAAGCTTTTCACAATAGGACACTAGCTCATTTTCCCATCTTTATTATGCATTACCCCTCATCATGTCAAACTGCTCCTCTTGCCATTCCTTGCCATGTGTTATTCCATCTTCTATTTCCATGCTTTTACATGCTTGAGATGCATTCCCATTCCCTTCTGTCTCTTAGATTCCTTCACTTCTGTCAAAACTCCATTCAAAAGTAACTTCTTACATAAGTTTTTCCTGACCACAGTTCCATCTACTAGTGTCCCTCATCCATTATAGTGTTATGCGACATTCTTCTATATTCCATTTACTTTATTTTGCATTCACTTTTCTATTCTCCATCTAATCCCCAATAGAATAAAATTTTTCTTGAGGGTAGAAACTATTATTTCTGTCCCTGTATCTGGAAGACCTGATAGAGCACCTACTAATGTGAGGAATTTGATGAATGTCTGTTGATTTGATAAATTAATTGCATGATTATCCTTTGTCCCTTCTTCTGAGGACTGTTAGGTTAAAGATAATCCTGAGAGAAAAGGACTTAGAGTGGACTTATTCTATTGAGGCCTTTCATTGATTGTTCCTTCACTTCCTCCTTGCTTTGGCATGAGTACAAGGTAGCCTGATGCTTTTTCAGTCTTAGCAATTCAGTTTTAGCAATATTTAGGAGGTAAGTGACAGGATTAAGATAAGAGGGTTTCTCCAAAACTTCTTCCCCAGCACCAAGATCCCCAAACTTAAAACCCTTAGAAGAAAAAGTGAAGAAATCAGGAAACCCAAAGACTGTTCAAGAGAGATGCGAGTGATCATTGTTTCAATCAGGTTCTTTCTGTTATCCAAGAAAAAACAGATGAGGCTGGAAGCTCAGTTTTTTCATAACCAGGCAGGCACCCAGAGCACAGTTCAGTAAGAGCTCCCAATTTCAGGAGCCTGAGAGTCTAACTCCCACTTTTACTCTTAGCTCTTAATGAACTGCTTTCAGTTTCTGCTTCCCTTCCCAGAAGCCTACTGCTTTACTGTCTAAAGCTGAGACACTAATTACTCTCCATGTTAGTTGTCTCTAACTGCCCTCAACTTCTGCTACTGCCTTCTTACTACTTTTAACTTGCCACTTCTCTGTTCTGAGGTCTCCTGCCTTTCTGGCCTTAAGCACTGGCACTTTTTTTATTGAAGTTAGACAAAAGAGGTAATTTGCCAGTGCACCAAGTACCCTGAAAGCAAGGTGAAAAGAAAAGTGGTTACATAACCAGTACATAATGGATATGCGCATGAGTTGAGATAGTCTTTATTACACAAAGTACTGTTGAAGTGTGAGAAGGGTCTTAGCTGCATGGGAAAGCAGCTTAAAAAACGGGAGTTTAATCTGGAGACCCCAATGCTAACCCAGTTTTAACTCTTTCCCTACGAAAAATTGCATGAACCTACCCTTTGATCCAGCAGTGCCATTACTGGGTCTATATCCCAAGGAAATCATAAAGGAGGGAAAAGGAACCACATATACAAAAATATTTGTAACAGCTTTTTTTTTGTAGTGGCAAAGAATTGGGAAAAAAGTGAATGCCATCAATTGGAGAATGGCTAAACAGGACGTGGTATATAAAGGCAATGGAATATTTTTGTGCTATAAAAATGATGAACAAGCTGATCATAGAAAGGCCCACATGAACTGATGCTGAGTAAGACAAGTAGAACCAGGAATACATTGTCCACAATAACAGCAAGAATGTGCAATGATCAACCATGAAAGGCTTGATTCTTCTCAGTGATTCAGTGATCTGAAGCAATCCCAATAGATTTTGGACTGAAAATGCTATCTGCATCCAGAAAAAAGATCTAAGGAGATTGAATGTAAATCAACACATGCCATTTTCACTTCTTCTTCTTCTTTTTTAATCCCTTTTATGGGTTTTCCTTTTGCTCTGATTTTTCTCTCCCAACATGATTTATAAAGCAATGTGTATTAAAAATAAACTTACTACAATAAAAAATTGTATGAATCCATAAAAGACCTCTTCAATGTGAGTTTTGTATGTATTATGTTTATTTGTTTTTTCCTCCTGAGAGCTAGAACATGAAAACAAGACTAAATATTTAGAGGAACATAGAACTAAATTTCATCATTCTATCTCAGAAAGAAAACACTTTCCTAAATTGAGAATAGAAAGCTATTCCTCCTATCTCTTCCCCCAAGATTTTCACTAGCTAATGAATAGATGCCAGAAACGACCTAAAAAAACAACCAAAAATTCCATGGAAAGAATATTAGGTTTTTCTAAATTCTTGGGCTCTCAGCAATAATTTGATGGAGGACTGCCTTCACTCTTCCTTCTGGTCCCCTGCCCAGTGGATGAGGGCCTCATCTTTTTCTGCCTATCAAAGGGATATTTGTTGTTGTTGCTTTTTGTTTTTTTAATTTTTAACCATAAGTATTAGGAAAAACTCATGGTGAACTAGAGAGCCAAAAGAAATTCTCTAGTATCACATTTGGCCCTCTTCTATTACTTCTTTTCTCTGACTGATGTTACCATCCCAATTAGGCATAGTAGAAAGAGTTAGAGACTACCTCTGACATTAACTGTCTGTATGACCTTGGGCAGTCACTTAAAAATGAGGGAGTTGAATTAGATTGATTCTCATATTCCATCAAACTACAAATCTTTGATCCTAAAAAAAATGCCAAGCAGCTAAACTACAGAGGAACAGATGACTTTATGAACTAGGCATGCCATAGTTGATAGAGATAGAATTGGAGTAAGAAGACCTAGATTTCAATTCCATTTCAGATTTCAGAAACTTGTCAGTTGTGCAAACCTGAGAAAATCACTTAATCTCTCTCTGCCTTAGTGTCTTCATCTATAAAATGTGAAGTAAAATAACATCTACTACACAGAGTTCTTATGAGAATAAAATAAAAATATATGTAAAGTATTTTATAAAACTTAAAACTTCATATAAGTGTTAGACATTGTATTAGATTCCATGGCTGAGTAAATGTGCAGGCAATAAACTCAGCCAGTCACATATTTATGCAAGAGAAACATGTATATATATATATATATATCTTCAATCTAAGCAACTGGGATAGAATGCTTAGACTAGCAGCAAATCCAGCCTCTGAATTAGTTGTGGACTGGCAGAATCCACGAATATTGGGAGTGTAACAAATTACCAGCAGAAGATAATTTCAAAGTTGTAAATAAGATGGTAGAAAATACAGAATTAATATTTTTAATTGTAAATGTGAATGGGGTGAACTCTCCCATAAAACAGAAGCAGATAGCAGACTGGATTAAAAGCTAGAACCTTACAATATGTTGTTCACAAGAAACACATTTAAAACAGAGTGATACATACTGAGTAAAGGGAAAAAACTGGAGCAGAATCTATTATGCTTCAGGTGAAATAAAAAAAGCAGGAGTAGTAATCCTGATCTCAGATCAAGCAAAAACAAAACAGATCTAAAAGAGAAAAGGAAGGAAACCATATCTTGCTAAATGGTACCATAGATAATGAAGCAATATCAATACTAAATATATATGCATCAAGTGATTTAGCATCCAAGAAGTTAAGGAGGTAAATAGAACACTTGAAAAGTTAGATTTGATAGATTTTTGGAGAAAATTGAATGGAGGCAGAAAGGAATACACTTTTTTCTCAGTAGTTCATGGAATCTATACAAAATTAATTAGGAACTAAATAATTTAATCCTAAAGAATGAATAGCTGAAACACTAAATCATAGACACAATAATTTCATCAAAGCGAGTCACAATAATGAGACAATATACCAAAATTTGTGGGATGCAGTCAAAGTAGTAATTAGGGGAAATTTTATATCTCTAGATGCTTATTTGCATAAAATAGGGAAAGAAGAGATTAATGAATAGAACTATTAGCATAAGTGACTATATCAATAACCAAACTAACAAAAATCATATGATTATTTCAATAGAAGCAGAAAGAACATTTGATAAAATTCAACACTCATTCCTATCAAAAACACTAGAGAGTTTAGTAATAAATGAACTTTTCCTTAAAATTATCAGTAGCATTTATTTAAAACCATCAGCAAGCATCATATGTAATGGGGACGAACTAGAACCATTCCCAATAAGATCAGGAGTGAAACAAAGTTGCCCATAACCATTGTTGAATGGTTGAATATTGTATTGAATATTGTATTAGAAATGTTAGCTTTGGCAATAAGAGAAGGAAAAGAGATTAAAGGAATTAGAGTAGGTAATGAGGAAACCAAATTACCACTTTTTGCAGATGATATGGTAGTATTCTTAGTGAACCCTAGAGAATTAACTAAAAAATGTTAGAAACAATTCACAACTTTAGCAAAGTTGCAGGAAACAAAATATATCCACAGAAATCATCAGCATTTTTATATATTACCAACAAAGTTCAGTGGCAAGAGATACAAAGAGAAATTCCATTTAAAATAACTGTCAATAATATAAAATATTTGGGAATCTATCTGGCAAGGGAAAGCCAGGAACTATACGAACACAATTACAAAACACTTTCTACACAAATAAAGTCAGATCTAATCAATTGGAAAAATATCAAGTGCTCATGGTTAGGCTGAGCGAATATAATAAAAATGACAATACTACCTAAATTAATGTACTTATTTAATGCCAAACCAATCAAACTACCAAGAAGATATTTTACAGATCTAGAAAAAATAATAAGAAAGTTCATCTGGAAGAACAAATGGTCAAGAACTTCAAGAGAATTAATGAAATAAAAAATGCCAATGAAGGTGGCCTCACTGTGCCAGATCTAAAACTATTTTATAAACTAGCTGTCATCAAAACCTTTTGGTACTGGCTATTGATAAGTGGAATAGGTTAGGTCCACAGGACAAAATAGTCAATGACTACAGTAATCTAGTGCTTGAAAAAAATCAAAGACCCCAGCTTTTGGGATAAAAACTCACTATTTGACAAAAACTGCTGGGAAAATTGGAAATTAGTATGGAAGAAACTAGGCATTGACCAACACCTAACACCATATACCAAGTTAAGGTCAAAATGAGTTCCTGATCCCTTTGATCCAGCAGTGTTTCTATTAAGCTTATACCCCAAAGAGATTTTAAGGAGAGAAAGAGACCCATACGTGCAAGAATGTTTGTGGCAGCCTTTTTTTATAATACAAAGAAACTGGAAACCAAGGGAATACCCATCAGTTGGAGAATGGTCGAATAAGTTATGGTATATAAATGGTATGAATATTATTGTTTTATAAGAAACGACCAGCAGGATGATTTCAGAAAGGCCTGGGGAGACTTACATGAACTGATGCTGAATGAAATGTGCACAATTAGGAGATTATTGTACATGGCAACAGCAAGACTATACAATGATCAATTCTGATGGATGTGACTTCTCAAAAATGAAATGATTGAGGCCAGTTCCAATGATTTTATAATGATGAGAGCCATATACACCCAGGAGAGGTTTGTGGGAACTGATTGTGGATCACAGCATAGCATTTTCACTTCTTTTGGTGGTGTTTGTTTGAATTATATTTTCTTTCTCATTTTTTTCCTTTTTGATCTGATTTTTCTTGTGCAGCAAGATAATTGTATAAACATGAATGCCTATATTGGATTTACATATATTTTTTACCATGTTTAACATATATTGGATTACTTGTCATCTAGGGGAGGGGGTGAAGGGAAGTGGGGAAAATTGGAACACAAGATTTTGCAAGGGTCAGTGGTGAAAAATTATCCTTGCATATATTTTGAAAATAAAAAGCTTCAATTAAAAAAATTATTTGTGCTATTCTCATCAACTAGACTTTAATGCATCTTCCCTTCCCTTCCCTTCTCACCCCTTCCCTTCTCTTTCCTTCCCTTCCCTTCCTTTCCCTTCCCTTCCCTTCCCTCCTGCACTTTCCTTTTTTCCCCTTCTCTTGTGCATTTCCCAGATTGTGATGCCAGTTTTCAGTTTCCTTCTATGCCTAACACAATGCTCTGTGTATAGTTTAGTCAAGTGTTCTAGATTTATGATCTTATGTTTAGATGACCTACAATGTCTAAATCCATGTTACTATGAGGTTAAGACTTGGTAGGATCCTAGAAATCAGTTAGAATTATAAGTCTAAGGTGAAAAAAGATGAGTCAATAACAAATGGTACCGGCAAAAATTAAAGGAATGTACTTTGAGTTTGAGCAAAGAACATTTGCAATCTGTCAGATTCCACAAATAGGTTCAAAAGTTGGGCCATGTGACACTAATTCTATTCAAATTAATCTTCAAGGTAGAAAGCAGTTACAAGCAGTTTCTATGAGCCTCCACTATCTCCTGAATGGAAGACAGCTGGAAACTTCCAGTGTGAGAAGCCAGCTGATGTGGTAATAATGCCCAGAGAGTAAAAATTGGCGGCAACATCATTGCTTTTTTTTTTTTTTTACATACATTAGAAAGGATGTAATTTTCTATTTTTCTTTTAAAAAGTTACAAACAGCTTCCATGATCTCAACTGTCTGCTCAGAAGATTATAGTCACAGACAAGTGGGCACTTTTCCATAGACGACAATCCATTTAAACAAAAATAATATTTTTTGGAACTTTTGCCATAATTATGATTTAGCTATTTCTTTAAATAAAAATTCATTTTTATGAAAACACTTAAATTTTGATAACAAATAAGAAAACACTATAGTTTTAAAGAAAATAAAACTTTAGGTACAATATTTAGGTGCTTTACCCATGATTCATTCTTGTTATTATTTTTTATTTCTATTCCTTCCTCTCCTTCCCCTATTTTGGTTTCAAAAAGAGAGGTCTTTGTCTTTTCTCTTTGAAAAGAAATCCTAATTTTTCTCTCTAATTCCAGGGTACTAGACCTTGTAGTTTATGCTACCCAGAGATGAGTAACTGGTATATATGACTAGCCCTGGTCTTTTTCAAACTTTATGGAACTAACAGGAAGGAGTGCCTTCTATTCAACTTGATTCTATACTTGAAATGGGATCCAAAAATCCAGGGTTTGTTTAAATTGATATTGAATTCCCTCCTGCTTTCCTTCATGACTGTAAATTATACCAACATTTTTTTCTTTTTTTTAACTTCAAAAAGAACAATAACAAATATACAAACTTATTCCTCTCTCATTGTGTAGGCATAATTCTTCTCCCACCTTGCACCATTAGATTCTTGGAGAGGGAAGGTTATTAGAGTCATAGCTTAGTTTGGTTTGTAGAGAGTACAGAATGAAGGATGGCTGCCCTGGGCCCTTCTATGAGGGACTCACCAGTAGAAGAAGGAGGCTACAGGAGCAGAAGGAACTTGCAGAGTGAGAAGGTAGCTGACAGGGTAGTACCGTACAGAAAATCAAAAGTGGAACCAACACCACTCTTATTTTGTATACATTCCTCTAAAGTACCTTCTCCAGGCCCTCAGTGATCACCTTAAACCTAGAACATAGTTCTATCTTAGTGCCAGGGCAGGTGGTAAATTGCTAAACTTTTGAGTTCTCTTCTCTAGTAGACCCATTTCAACTCAGGATGACAGAAACATATTTGTCCTCCTTCAGTGAATTAGCCTTTCCAGCCTTAGCATCAGGTAGCATTAGGGGCCAGAGAATCTGTCTGGTTTGTCTCCCTAGTATGTAACTTTTTTCTACATCTGCCTAAGAGAAGGTAGGCCATTCACTCCTCAGGCATTCTAGAACAGTCTTATTTTTGTTCTCAGAATTCCTTTTATACTATTAAAACTTTTTCAGGATCCATACAAAGAATTTTTATTTATGTATGTTATGTTTATAGATATATACCATTTTAGAAATAAAATCTAATTTTGAATTTGTAGGCTCCGTGAAAGGGTTTCGGAAACCCTCCAATTCTCTGGACAACACTTTTGAGAACCCTTATTCTAGACCAGGATTTCTTAAACTTTTTCTACTCACAACCCTTTTTGCCTGAGAAATTATTATATGACCCTGGGGATATAGGTATATTAAAATAGGTATACAAATCAAATATTTACCAATAATAAATCATATTCATGATTCATGAATTCAGGAACCCTCCAGTTATGTAATTCCACATGGAATCATGACCTATAGTTTAAAAAGTTTGTTCTAGATCAAGGAACCTTGTCTCCATTCCTTTCTTCTCTCTAATTAAATACACTTCCCTTCCCATACTTCAGTGCTTTCCCCTTAACTGGCTACTATGGAAGATGTTCTGGCTTTGAATCTTCTCATTATCTGTTTGTAAGAATCATTCATAAATTTAGTTCTCTTAAGTGGGGAGTTCTTCTTAAATCTACCAATCTGAAATGATCTTACCTATTTAAAGATAGGATTCCAAATGTTGAAAGGGGTTTTCTTACTTTCCACAATGTCATCATCATCCTGTATGATCACACTTATCTATAAGTCAAATGGTTCCTGAAATGAAGACAAAATAAAGAATTTCAGACCTAGGGAGTGTTTTTACTTAATAAAAAAAATTTGAAAATGGAACATCTGTCTCACTAAGCTTTTGCATCAGAAACTAGAGATACTGTGACTATATATTTAAGAGCCAAATAGAATGTCAGAGAAAAAGACAGTTTGAATTGAAAGTTTGTTTACTCCTTGAAAATGTCTTGTGATAAGGGCTTTCTCCAAATGGAGTTACGGAGGTTTTATTTTTATTTTTTTATTATCTTAGGATCTATGAAATAAGCTTGGAAAAAAAGAGAGAGATGAGAACCTTCTTTCTTGTGGAAACTGAATTAGCCATTATGCTTTTAAAAAACATAAAGAGAATCCCATTAAGAGTCTGGGAGCAATGACTGGCTCCTAGGGCATTCTGGAGAGACTATTTCTGGTGTTAACTGAAGAGATTAGCAAAGAAAATAAAACATTTCCAGAGAGATTGGTTTTAACTTTTATCTTGAAGAGAAAAATATAGTGGATTCATGAGACACTTTAATCAATATATATTTGGAGGGATTGTTCGGTTCAAAGGGAAGTTGTCTGCCATTCAACTGAGAACCAGCTGTATGGCACAATGGTTAACATTCTGAATTTGGGATCAGGAAGACCTGAGTTTAAATCCTACTTCAGACACTTAGTTGTATTACTCTGGGCATGTTACTTGATTGTTCTCAGACTCAGTTTCCTCCTATGTAAAATGGGCATATAATTATGTACCTATGTAAAATGGGTACATATTTATGTATATATATAATACTTATAGGGTTGTGAAAATAAAGTGAGATAACATATATAAAGTACTTTGTAAACTTTAAAGCCCTATATTTACTCTATTATTATACTGAAGCTTTGAAGTAACTCTGGCTGTGATCTTTCTCATAGTCAGAATATTGTGAATAATTAATTTTATTATTGATTTCATTTGCATATGTAGCCTTTTTAAACATTTAATAATAGGAAATTAAGGCATTTGCTATAAAGAGAAATCGTAGTAATTACTACTTGGGAAATTGTTATTGGGAAAGGAAGTTTCTCTTTTATTAATATTTAATGAAATGGAATAGAGGTTTGAGCTAATTAATTAATGAGAAAGCAGTTGTTGTTTTTATTAATTTAAAAGAAAATATCCAAATGTACTTTTGAATTTTCACAGGATTCAAGATAATATGGATATAAGTTATATAGCATGTTGAGGAGTAATCTACAAATAAGGTTGGCAGACTTGTGTAACCCTATTATATTTTATATCCTTGTTATAAAAGTGTTTTCCTAGAAGGTAAAAAAATCCTAATATGTTGATATGCTATTATTATGCTCTAAGATATAAATTAATCACAATTATAAAGTTAATCTATATAAACACTTATATGCAGAAATGACATAAGTAAGTCCTTTATATCTATAAAAATGGAGGATAGCTATAATTAACTTTTGGGGAATATCTACAGAAAATCTTTTATCCTTATTTTGGCAATTATTATAGTTTCCCATGAGTAGCCAGATTTTTAAAATCCTTCTTGATTTTCTCTTTTCCTGCCCTTCTCTTTTAGTCTAACAGTACGATCAAAGTTCTAGTAATAGAAAAGAGAAATTAAAATCTGTGACAGTTTACAAACTGATTAATAGCATAATAAGATTGAAACTCATCCATATTTTCTCATCCTGAACTATCCCTGTCCATGTATATCTATAATTTCTCCATAGGAGATCTTCCCAACATGCCACAGACCATCCATTAGTTCTTTTATTATTTTGACAAGTGGACCACTTGACCCAGCTTTCTATACCATTGCATGCATAAGAGATAATGCACATTCAAATACATCAGATTGAGGCAATAGATGGAATGATTGATTGAGGCAATTAGATGGAATGATTGAAATTCTTGATTTCTTTCCTAGGTCCTAATTACAACCTTACACCCCAACAAACATTTGTGATCAAGTCTAGCCTCCTTAGCTCATCCTTTAAAATCCTCTACAATCTGGACTCAGTACTTTCCTAATCTAGATCTTCCACTGCTTCCTTTGTACCTTTTGTTAGAGTAAAATTTCCTGCTTGCTATTGTCCAAATAATTCATGGGAAATCTTGCTCAGACACTACAAAAACTAAATAAATAGGAGGATTTGGACAAGGAATAGACCTCTCAGTACTTTGTTTTTGGGGTGGAGGTAGGAAGGGTTAAGTGACTTGCCCAGAGTCATAAAGCTAGTAAATAATTGAGGCCTGATTTGAACTCTGTCTTCTTAACTTATCTCTCACTTCTTGGGAGAGCTTAATCTTTGTATTTCATAGACTCCAATGGAGGTTTCTCCAGACAGCCATTTTATAAAGCAATAACATCATTTTTCCTATCTCTTGGGCTATCTTTATAAGCATGAGAGAGGAAGAAATGAGCAGAATATTTGAAATCCCACATTTGATCCTAGTAGTTACAAATAAGCTTTATCATGGTATTTGCCTTCACTTGAAAAATTTCATCAAGTGAATGGATTCATCATTTTCATTATCTTATTCCTGACCTAGAGAGAGAGAGAGAGAGAGAGAGAGAGAGAGAGAGAGAGAGAGAGAGAGAGAGAGAGAGAGAGAGAGAGAGAGATGACAAAATAAAGAGTTGTGAAAGAAAGCCTAAGACTGACACAATTTATATGGACTCTCAAAACTCTCAAGAAAATAGAGAAAGCAATTGCATAAATTAGGTAGAGAATTATATCTTTGACTTTTTGTTTAATGTTCTAGGTAGCCTGGGGAAAACAAGGCTAGTTTTTTTTAATTAATTTTTTTAATTTTTAATTTTTAGGGTTGGAGTTTTGGAAGAGAGATAATCATCTCTGATAAATTCCTGAATCAAACAATTAGTATTGACTTGTCTTGCATAGATCTCTTTATCTCAAACTAGACTAGATAATATTCTTTGGTGTAATCATCATAATGATGAAGTTCAGTTCAAAAGATGCTATTAATTATGGCAGGTGTCTCACCTGGGGATACAAGTTAAAGATTCTGATAATAATTGTACCAAGAAGGACAGTTTTGCTAGAGGATGAAGTGTTTTTGTCTGGGTCATATGAGTTCTTGGTTTCAAAGGTAATTTCCTTTCCTATCCAAAAATAAATGCTTGTCTTTTGGCTGAGATGTTGCAGCATGTAAGGACAGTGATTGAAAAGTTATTTTAAAATGTATGACTTATGAAAAAATATCACTTCTCAAATCTCCAAGATCTGTCTTCCATAGTGACTAATTCTTTATCCCCCACCTTTTCCTATTTGTCAAAGAGAAATAAATGTGATGAGATGCTATGTCATAAGTTCTTGGCTTCATTCTCCAATTGATAAATGGTCAAAGGATACAAACAGACAATTTGCAGATGAAGAAATAAAAATCATTTTTGCTCATATGAAAAAATGCTCTAAATCATATTGATCAGAGAAATGTAAATTAAGACAGTTCTGAGGTACCGCCGTACACCTCTCAGGTTAGTTAAGATGACAGTAAATGATAATGATAAATGTTGGAGGGGATGTGGGAAGACTGGAACACTGATACATTGTTGGTTGAATTGTGAATTGATCCAACCATTTTGGAGAGCAAAATGGAATTATGCCCAAAGGGCTATCAAACTGCATACACTTTGATCCAGCAGTGTCTCTACTAGGTCTGTATCCCAAAGAGATCATAAAAAAGGGATAAGGAACCACATGCACAAAAATCTTTGTAGCAGCCCTTTTTATAGTGGGGCAGTAATTGTGTCATGATAACAAGAAGGTAGTAACTGTTGCCAGTAACGCTAATAAGGGTACTAACTTTTCTCTTGCTTTGAAGCTTCCTATTCAGTGCTGGCATTCCATAAATGGACATACTATGATTGTTACTCTCTAACTAAATGTGTTGACAGAAGAGACAGATGAAAAGCTTCATTTTTGTTTAGGAGTGTGGCTCTGAGGAATCTGGTTATTTGGGTTACTTTCTCTGTGTTTCTCTATTTCAGTGTACGTGTTCTACACATTCCTGGCAAAAGTTTTACGCGTTGGTGTGTTCTATAAATTTCTTGTGGGATTAGGTGCAGAAGACTTTTTGAGACTGATTTTTAATGGGTTGAATTTCTTCATCATCATTATATTCCTCTTCCTCTGGGTTTGAGATAAATTACTTTACCTTTCCACTTCTTCCCTTATTTTCTCTCATGATTTTTTTTTGGCTTATTTCATTTCTTACTTTAATTTTTTCAGCATGTCTACTACACATTTGATTTGTTATTGTTTGGTTATTTTCATCATTTCCAACTTTTTGTGACATATGCCAATTTAGAATCTTAGATCTGCCTAGTAAATAGTAAAGAGAATGAACCTATATTCTTAATGTAAAGATTTCTATTATTGTATCTTATAAGTTCACATTTTTAGAAATACAGAAAAATCCAGGGGACTTTTCTTTCTTATGTTAAGATCACCCAGGCTTCCCAATCTTTGTCCTATATGTATATTAAGTCCTGTCCCATTGAATTCATCTGAATGAAGACAGTGAGAAATCTGCCTTCTCAGTCCAGCCTTTTCTGATCCTCACTGTCGCTGAAAGTGTCACCTAGTCAGGCCTTGAAAATATTGCTATTCTCTGTTCCTGCTATTCTATGAATTTGGATGGAATACAAGCTCCTGGTAGCAGAGACTATCATATTTATGTTTCCCCATCACTTAGCAAGAAACCTTGCACATAATAGATACTTAATGAATGTTTACTGATTGATAGAACTGAGTATTTTTTCATTCCCCACAGCTAAGGGAGTAACTAATTTCCCCAACTCAAACACCAATGAGATCATCCTACCTGGAGTACTACCTAGAAGTTTATGTATATGTCTGGGTTTGCACCTACTAGAATATAGTATGATATGGAAAGAGTACTGGCTTTGGAGTTAGAAACAGAAAAATGTGTAGTCAATTAAAATAGCAAGATAATAGATATATCCTTAAAATTCCTATAGACAAAATTCCTTTAGGAACACAAGTTGAAACATTAATGAATGTCATGGAAGAAATACTAAAGGAGAACTATCTTGTATCATCAAAATATTAAGAGAATTTGAAGGTATTCAATTAAAAACACGAGATAAAATGAAGGAACAATTAGGGAAATGGTAAGATGATATCTAAAGGAAAAAATGCCAGTGGGAATAAGTGAAATTTAAGAAAGGAAAATAACAAAAGTGAAATAGGAAAAGAAGTTCATGATGTAAAACAAGATTGGAAAATAAAATAATGGTAATGAAAAACGAGTTTCTGATTTTTTTTTATTATTTATTTATTTATTTATTTATTTATTTAAATTTTATTTTATTTGCATAACATATGTGTGGGTAATTCTTTAACAATAACCCTTACATAGCTTTCCGTTACAAATTTTTCCCCCCAACTCCCCACCCCTCCCCTAGATGGCAGGATATCCACTACATGTTAATTATGTTAAAATATTGGCAAATTGAATATATGTATACATATTTCCAAACTTATCATTGTTGTGCAAGAAAAATCTTATCTACACAAACGATATATCAGATAAAGGAAACACAATGTAAGCAAACATCAATCAAGGAGTATGAGAATGTTATGTTGTGGTCCACATTTCGCATCCCTCTCTCTGGGTGTATATGGCTTTCTTCAGTGAACAATTGGAGGTGGTTTGAAACATTTCATTGTTGAAGAGAGCCATGTCCATCAGAATTAATCGTCATATAGTACTGTTGTTGCCGTGTATAATGATTTCCTGGTTCTGCTCATTTCACTCAGCATCAGTTCATGTAAGTCTCTCCAGGCCTCTCTGAAATCATCTTGCTGGTCATTTCTTACAGAACAATGATATTCCATAATATTCATATACCATAATTTATTCAGCCACTCTCCAATTGAAGGGCATCTATTCAATTTCCAGTTTCTAGCCACTACAAAAAGGGCTGCCACAAACATTCTTGCACATGTGGGGCCTTTTCCTTCCTTTATGATTTCTTTGGGATATAAGCCCAATAGAAATGCTGCTGGGTCAAAGGGTATGCACAGTTTAATAACTTTTTGAGCATAGCTCCAAATTGTTCTCCAGAATGGCTGTATCCGTTCACAGCTCCACCAACAATGCATCAGTGTCCCAGCCCTCCCACAACCCCTCCAACATTCATCATTAACTTTTCCTGTCATTTTAGCCAATCTGACAGGTGTGAAGTGGTATCTCAGGGTTGTCTTGATTTGCATTTCTCTGATCAATAGTGATTTGGAGCACCTTTTCATATGACTATAAATAGTTTTAATTTCATCCTCTGAAAATTGTCTGTTCATATCCTTTGACCATTTATTGATTGGAGAATGGCTTGAATTTTTATAAATATGAGACAATTCTCTATATATTTTAGAGATGAGACCTTTATCAGAACCCTTAAATGTAAAGATGATTTCCCAATTTGATGGGTTTTTAATTTGGTCTTTTTCTAGCTTTTTTAATTGTAAGCCCAGTTCATTAATCTTTTCTTTTTGTATCTCTTGCTGCTGAACTTTATTGGTAATATATAAAAATGCTGATGAATTATGTGGATTTATTTTGTATCCTGCCACTTTGCTAAAGGTGTGAATTGTTTCTAGTAGTTTTTTAGTTGAGTCTCTAGGGTTCTCTAAGTATACCATCATGTCATCTGCAAAGAGTGATAATTTGGTTTCTTCACTACCTACTCTGATTCCTTTTAACTCTTTTTCTTCTCTTATTGCTAAAGCTAACATTTCTAATACAATATTAAATAGTAATGGTGACAGTGGGCAGCCTTGTTTCACTCCTGATCTTATTGGGAATGGTTCTAGTTTGACTCCATTACATATGACGCTTGCTGAAGGTTTTAAGTAGATACTACTAATCATTTTAAGGAAAAGCCCATTTATTCCTATACTCTCCAGTGTTTTTAATAGGAATGGGTGTTGGATTTTATCAAAGGCTTTTTCTGCATCTATGGAGATAATCATATGGTTTTTATTAATTTGGTTATTAATATAATTGATTATGCTAATAGTTTTCCTAATATTGAACCAGCCCTGCATTCCTGGTATAAATCCTACTTGGTCATGATGTATTATCCTGGGGATGACTTTCTGTAATCTTGTTGCTAAAATCTTATTTAAAATTTTTGCATCAATATTCATTAGGGAAATGGGTCTATAGTTTTCTTTCTCAGTTTTCTCCCTACCTGGTTTAGCTATCAGCACCATATCTGTGTCATAGAAGGAATTTGGAAGTACACCTTCTTTCCCTATTTTTTCGAATAGTTTATATAGTATTGGGATTAATTGTTCTTTGAATGTTTGGTAAAATTCACATGTAAATCCATCTGGTCCTGGAGATTTTTTCTTAGGGAGTTGATTAATAGCTTGTTCTATTTCTTTTTCTGAAATAGGGCTATTTAAATAATTTATTTCCTCTTCTGTTAATCTGGGCAATCTATATTTTTGTAGATATTCCTTCATTTCATTTACATTATCAAATTTATTGGCATAAAGTTGGGCAAAGAAACTCCTAATTATTACTCTAATTTCCTCTTCTTTGGAGGAAAGTTCTCCCTTATCATTTTTGAGACTAATAATTTGATTTTCCTCTTTTCTTTTTCTAATCAAATTAACTAAAGGCTTATCTATTTTGTTGGTTTTTTCATAAAACCAATTCTTACTTTTATTTATTAATTCAATAGTTTTCTTATTTTCAATTTTATTGATCTCCCCTTTAATTTTCAGAATTTCCAATTTGGTATTTAATTGAGGGTTTGTAATTTGGTCTTTTTCTAGCCTTTTTAATTGTAAGCCCAGTTCATTAATCTTCTCCTCTGTTTTATGCAAGTAAGCATCTAGAGATATAAAATTACCCCTTATAACTGCTTTAGCCGAGTCCCACAAATTTTGGTATGTTGTCTCATTGTTGTCATTCTCCTGGATGAAATTTTCGATTGTGTCTATAATTTGCTCTTTCACCCATTTGTTCTTCAGGATTAGATTATTTAATTTCCAAATAACTTGTGGCCTATTTTCTCCTGGCCTTATATTACATGTGAGTTTTATTGCATCATGATCTGAGAAGGATGCATTTACTATTTCTGCTTTTCTGCATTTGATTTTGAGGTTTTTATGCCCTAACACATGATCAATTTTTGTATAAGTTCCATGAACCCCTGAAAAAAAAGTATACTCCCTTCTATCACCATTCAGTTTCCTCCAGAGATCTATCATACCTAACTTTTCTAGCCTTTTGTTAACCTCCCTAACTTCTTTCTTATTTATTTTGGAATTTGATTTATCTAATTCTGAGAGAGCAAGGTTGAGATCTCCCACTAGTATAGTATTACTGTCTATTTCTCCTTGCATCTCTCTTAACTTCTCCTCTAGGAATTTGGATGCTATACCACTTGGTGCATATATGTTAAGTATTGATACTGCTTCATTGTCTATGGAACCCTTTAGTAAAATGTAGTTTCCTTCCTTATCTCTTTTAATTAGATTTATTTTTGTTTTTACTTGATCTGAAGTAAGGATTGCTACCCCTGCTTTTTTTTGTTCACCTGAAGCATAGAAGATTCTGCTCCAGCCCTTTACCTTCACTCTGTATGTATCTCTATGTTTTAGATGTGTTTCTTGTAAACAACATATTGTGGGATTCTGGCTTTTAATCCAGTCTGCTACCCGCTTCCGTTTTATGGGAGAGTTCATCCCGTTCACATTCACAGTTAAAATAACTATATCTGTATTCCCTGCCATCTTATTTACCCAGAGTTATGATTTTCTCTTCCCTTTCCCCTCTCTCCCTTCCCCCCTCCCCAGTACTTTGCTCTTGATGATCACCTCCCACCAATAATCCTCCTCCCTTTAGAGTCCCTCCCTCCCCTTTATACCTTTCCCCTAATCCTTCTATTAGTTTATCCCTTTCCTTTTCTCCCCTCCCTCCTACCTTCCCACAAGGAGGGTCAGTGCTTTCTTTGAAGCCAAATGTGTCTGATATACTCTCTCAGAGTCCAATCTAATGAGAGTAAGGTTTACACAATGCTCATCGCCCTCCCTTCTTCCCCTCAATTATATTAGATCTTCTATGTCTCCATATGAGATTTTGCCTTATTTTACCTCCTTTATTTTTACTTTATTTTGCCTCCTTTTCCCCCCTCCCCCTTTTTCTTTTTCAGTATGGTATCCCTTCCACCTCTAATTTCTTTTCCATTATTATCAAAGAAAAATCAAATTATACTGCCATTCTTTAAAGGATACCTATAGTAGAAATATAGTTCTCAAGAGTTTTCCTTTTTACCTTTTTATGTTTCTCTTGAGTTCTCTATTTGGAGGTCAGATTTTTTGTTCAGATCAGGTCTTTTCATTAGAAATAGGTGAAATTCTCCTGTATCATTGAATGACCATCTTCTTCCCTGGAAGATGATGCTCATTCTAGCTGGATAACTTATTCTTGGCTGTAATCCAAGTTCTTTTGCCTTTCGGAATATCTGGTTCCAGGCCCTTCGATCCTTCAATGTGGAAGCTGACAGATCCTGTGTAATTCTAATGACAGTTCCTCGGTATTTGAACTGTTTCTTTCTAGCTGCTTGCAATATCTTTTCCTTGGTGCGATAGTCCTGAAATTTGGCCACGATATTCCTTGGGGTTTTAATTTTGGGGTCTCTTTCTGGAGGTGATCGGTGAATTCTTTCAATGCCAATTTTGCCTTCTGATTCTAAAACATCAGGGCAATTCTCTTTCATGATTTCCTGGAAGATAGCATCCAGGTTCTTTTTTTCATCGTGGCTTTCAGGGAGTCCGATAATCCTTAAATTGTCTCTCCTGGATCTGTTTTCCAAGTCAGTTGTTTTTCCTAGGAGATATTTCATATTTTCTTCTATTTTTTCATTTTTTTGTTTTTGTTTAACTGATTCTTGAAGTCTTATTGAGTCATTTACTTCTATTTGTTCAATTTTAATTTTTAAAGTATTATTTCCTTCAGTTATCTTTTTTAGCTCCTTTTGTAGCTGGCCAATTGAATTTCTGGATTCAATGCATTCTTTTTCCATTTTGCCAGTTTTATTTTTCAGTGAATTGTTGTCTTTTTCCAATTCACCAATTTTGTTTTGCAATGAATTGTTGTCTTTTTCCAATTCACCAATTTTGTTTTTCAGTTCACCATTTTTATTTTCCAGTGAATTGGTGATTTTTTCCAATTCACCAATTTTGTTTTTCAGTGAACTGTTTTCTTTTTCCAATTCACCAGTCCTATTTTCCAGTTTTTGATATTTCTGTTGCCCTGATCTCAATTTATTTCCCCATTCTTCTTCTAGCTCTCTTTTGAGATTCTTAATGCAATCATCCAGGTAAGCCTTCTGAAAGGGAGAACAACTTAAGTCTGCCTTTGTGGCTTCATCTGGGATTGTTTTCATAATGTCAGGATCTGGGGACTGTTCTATTTTTTCTCCATAAAAGCTTTCTATGGTGAGAGCTCTCTTCTGCTTCTTGCTCATGATTTAAGGTTGGGATATTGGTCAAAAGCCGAGAAAAGTGCAACAATTTGTATTTGCCCTGGGGCAGTTTGCGGAGTTGACTTCCGGTCTGAGGCTGGTCGGGCTAGATTCGCACTAGGACCACGTTTTCAGCTGTTCTCGATCCACCCCCTTCCAAAGGCAGATCTGCCAAAGCACCGCCCGCAAGCAGAGCAAAGTGGCCCAGGCGTCTCCCAGGGGCTTCCTGGGTGCCCAAAATCCGCCCCTCTATCGCAGCCCTGACTTCCGCCCCGGCTGGAGTCCGATCGCGACCAGAGGCCGATTTCCCCTGAGGCTAACCTTCTCCGGAGTTCTTTGACGGTAGATCTTTGATAGAAGTGCGTTGTAGTCCAAATGCTTGGCAGGGCCCTCACTCAGAAACCATTTGGAAGCCTTACTTTGTCTGGGTTTGAGGGAATGTCGGAGGAGTTCACAGAGAAAGCTGTCAGCAGTTCGCCATCTTGGCTCCGCCCCCCGAGTTTCTGATTTTTGAAGCACGATGAAGAAATATTAGATATGCTGGAATTCCAGAAAATAGTGAAAAAGAAAAAAAAGTCTATTTGATTTTTGGACATAATTAAAGAAAAATTTCCAGAGTACAGAAGATCAGGCAATATACCTTAAGAATAAAGAAGACATATGATCCCAGAATGGTAAAATCTTACTTATAATTAACCAAAATACATAACTGACAAACTATAGAATTACAAATACAAGGAAAAATTCTCCAAGAAATACAAAAGAAATTGAGAATTTATGTGACATTGGACTCTTTGAGGGGAACAAAGAAACTGAATTTATTTCCCCAAATCACATATCTTTGAAGCATTTAATTCAACAAATATTTATTGTGTCTATCATATGCAAAGCATTATGATAAATGCTGAGGATACAAAGCAAACAAAATAAAACATTTTGGAGTGTGGGTAGTTGATCTGATTGCAAAGTATTAGCACAACATATTTGGATATATGATTATCCATATACTTATCAGGTCAGAAAAATATGGAAGTATGAAAGATTTTATTGACAAGAAAGTTATGAACTAATGGGATTAAATATATTTCCAAAGGAAACATAAGTTCAGATAAGTGGGCTTTTATGGAGGTGAAAGTATAACCTTGAACACAAATGGCTTATATGTATTTATAAAATGTTTACTCTCATGTAATCTTATATAATTGAATTGTAAAGTTCTGGAATGAGCTGGGAATTTTAGTGATGGAAACATAATGAAATCTATTTTACAGTAATGTAATTAAATTTAAACTTTTTGGTTGGGATGTGCTTGGTCTAGTCTTTTCAGGCACTTCTAGATGGGTTGAGTAAACTTTGCTTAATCTTGTGTCCTCTGTCATTGAGCATCATTACAATCGTGACTGCCTTGAGTAGTAACTAATATGGTTAATATTAGACCTCATCCCTGCCTCAATTCCTGACTTCTTTAATCCCAATTTACAAAATATTTGTGGTATTTAAATTGATATGACCATATCAGGAGATTTTTGATCTGAAAGTGACTACAGAAACTATCTAATTTTATCCCCTTATTTTATAAATGAGAAAACTGAAGAAGTAGCTAAATCATTTACTCAATGTCATGTAAGCAGTAAATACTAGAGCTAGGATTAAAATTTTGATCTTGAGTAAAAATCCTGTATTCCCTCTGTTATACTAATAAATTGTTCAGGAATGTTTTAGTTTCTAGTTTTCAGATGTGATTAAAATTGGACCAATGTAGCATATGGGAATTTTTTTTTCATTTCATATATAGTCTTATTTAGTAGCTGTACTAATATGTATCTAATTATGCTTATGCTATTATTATTTTGTAGGCTAGAAAACTAGTTGATGTGACAAAATATATTAGGTCAACAATGAGAAAAAAATTTCTGATTTCCAAGTCTCAGGGCTTTGCATATTTTAATAAGTCAGGTTCATTCACAAAGGTAGAGACACTAGGTGCTATTAATTATTATTCTTTTTAATAAGTGTTATATGATCATTATAATTATTGGAGACCAATTTTACCACAAATCGTACATTTAGAGCATGCTTTCTTAAGTTCTATTTTTTGGCAGCTGTTAAGAATAGATTTGTGAGGATAAGATGAGATAAAATTTGCACAGCACTTTGCAAACCTGAAAGTGCTATATAAATGTAACTAATATTATCATTACTATCATTATCATCATCATCAACATCATCATTGTCATTATTATCATTATCCATACTGTTGTCATATTTCCATGCGGAAGGTTAGAGAGGTTCCTTCCATCTTCTTCTTGTAGTCATTGTTAAATTTCTCATTCTGAGCCACAGTGAAATGGTTTTTCCAATCTCCAACAATTCCTATGAAAAAGGAAAAGCCAAAGACTTAGTTCCATTACTTGTAGCCTACATAAACAAGTAGGATGCCCTGGAGGAATAACTTTTTCTTTAGAATCAACCTAAAGTCATCACAAACAGATGCTAGGTAGGTGGAATATGACTTCATCACCACTGAAACCCTAAATTCTTTTGTAGGAAGGAATGTGTAAATTAAAGAGATAAGCTAACAGATGGATAAATTTTTTTTTTTTTTTTTTTTTTTGCTTTTTGCTGAGGCAATTGGGGTTAAGTGACTTGCCCAGAGTCACACAGCTAGGGAATGTTAAGTGTCTGAGACCAGATTTGAACCCAGGTCCTCCTGACTTCAGGGCTGGTGCTCTATTCACTGCGCCACCTAGCTGCCCCCAGATGGATAAATAAAGTCAAATACCTACCCTTTCTCATGAAGGGGGAAATGGATTGGTCCATAATAGTTTTGGGCACTGTAGAACGGTTTGCCATGGGATTTTCTTTCATTTTTTCAAAGGATGTTTCCTGCACAATTTTATCCAGTATTGTTTCATCCAAATTCTTTCCCATGAACTTCATCACCTTCTGAATTTCACGTCTTGGATTCTGGTGTGGGACAATACAATGTTAGTGAGACTAACATGAAAATAAAACCATGATTTGGAAACGTATATGAGTAAAGGGAGTATGTTTTATTTTTATTTATTGATTTATCTTTCATATCATAGCGCACTGCAATGCACATAATAGGTACTTAATAAATTTTGGCTGAAGAAGAGAAGACTAGATCAAAAGGATAAGACCTGAGGAGTGACCTTGATGTATTTCTGGGAAACATACATACTCATTCCTTTATGATTCCTTAATTAGGAATCTAGTCATGATTAGCCTCTGCTTCTCAAAACCTGTAGATAAGAATTCTCAATAGGAAACTATACCTTTCAATTCCTCACTTACCTCTTTTATGTCCTCATAAAAAAGGAAGAGAATTTGGCGTTTGTCTTTTGCCTTCCACCATCCTTTAACATGGTCATACCAGGAACCACAGCTCACTGAAATCAGCAGAAAGGAAACACAACAACCTAAGTGAGGATGTACACGAACCTATAAATGAGCAATATTTACTTATTTTGTGCTGTGATATGATGTCATTCAGGGAGCCTAATTTTCAGTTTGAGGTTTATAGGGACTAATAGAGATCAAACTGAAGATAGCAGAGACCTGACCAAGTAGTTGATGCTGTCACTCTCTGCTTGGAGGTGGTGAATTATAGTTCTCAAGCCCTCATCTTCCTCTGAAATCTAGACAAAGTGGAGAAACAGGAGAATAAACCACACTAGCCAGAAGATAAATAAATGTATTGTTGAGATATCAACTTGGGAAGGAAGAGATCAAAGCACAGAGACAGACCAAGAATAGATGAATGAATGGGAATAAAACCAGATTAGGAAAAGCTCACATTTGTATCAAGCTTTAAGATTTGTAAAAGTGCTTTACATATATTAATTTATGTAATCCAACAAATCTATTTGAGGCAAGGGCCATTATTATGCCTATTTTACAGATGAACAATCTGAACCTCAAATGTGTCATATGATTTGCTCTGGATCTCACAGCTTCTTGAGGCTTCTTCAGTGGGATTCAACATGGTCTTCCTCACTCCATATCCAGTATTTTATCGATTATGTCATTCTACTCAAGACAGCTAAGTGGTGTGGTGGATGGACCCCCAAGCCTCGAATCAGAAAGACATCTTCCTGAATTCAAGTGTCCTTAGACACTTATTAACATTGTGATCTTGGGCAAATCCTTAACCTTGTTTGCCTCAAGTTTCCTTACCTGTAAATGAGCTGAAGAAGGAAATGGTAAATCACTCTAGTATCTCTGCCAAGAAAACCTCAAAAGGAGTCAGGAAATGATCGAGATGACAGATAAAACAGCTAAAAGTGCCATTCTACCTTCTTAAGTCAGAAATCAGGTAAAACAGGGGAAACAAGACATCTGAGTAGGGTAATAATCATTTACTACATTGGCTTGTAATCCTTTCTTATCATACATTAAGCACAAATTAGAAAAAAAAATTAAAGCAACAACAAAAAAAATTTAGCTATTTTCATTACTTTGTCCAGGAAGGAAGAAGAAATGTGTTCATAGGAGAAAAGATTTGCATATTTTCTAGTGCTGGTATGCTGTAGTGTGCATCCAATACATACATTTTCTTCTGTTTCCTTAGTTGAATCATTATCCATGTCTTACCTCTCCTATCTAGTTATAAATCTGGGTTCACTTCTCTTTTCTCTCTTGATGATCCTTTTATCCCATGGAGCCTTCTCACTATGGAATATCCCTCTATTCCCTTCTCCCATGAGTGTTCTACAGTGCCTTCAATTTGGGGAGTAGCCCAGAGAGGCCAACTTTTATTTCCCTTTCATATTTCAACACCATGCCTTTTCCTCCCTCACCTTTTCATCTCCATTTTATGTGTTATCTTAGCTTCCTTTTTTGTTGGAATTTGTATCCTCAAATTTAGTAGTCACTGGCACCTAGTAAGCATTTAGTAAATGCTGCCTGTTTTACCTTGATGAACTTGACAACTTCCTTTACTACTTAGATGCATTTTAGATCTATTTTTCCAAACCCAATGTCTTTCTTAAGCCTTAGTTCTATATTACTAGCTGCTTACTTGGATCCTTCCCACTGGGTATTCTGTATACATCCTTACATATCCAAAATAGATTCTTCCTCCTCAAAACTACATTGTTTCCAAGCTTTCCTATTTTTAAGTCATTATCTTTCCATTCACCCAGGTGAAGGCAGTGAAATACCTCCACAGTTTTTTTCTCATCTCCCACTTCTGGCTGCTTGTCAAAATTATTTACTCTCTCTATAGAATCTCTCATATCCGTCCACTTCTGTCTAATCATAGGATCATCCTCCTACATTATACCTTTGTCTGGATTATTGTAGCAGCTCCTAATTAATTGCATATTTCTTACCTTTCAGTCTCTTGGTTAATAAACACTTATGAAGTACCTATTATGTTCCAATAGGGGTATGGATGTGTTCAGTGAAGACTAGTAACCTCTAAGTGGAGGCTGTTGACCCTTTTACAAGGCTGCTTTCTACCTTTGATATCCACCTGATATACTTAACTCTCCTGTGACTCCAAGAAGCACAATGATGGATTGATAAACTGTTTTCAGCAGACAGGCTATACCCTATACCCGGTGGGGGTGATGAAAACAATTTGTTACAATGGTCATGAAGGCTGATGAAACAGGTGTTGTGATTAGAGGTTGGTTAGACATCAAAAACTCTGAAGTCATCCACTGCATTTTTTATTTTGCTGAGGCAATTGGGGCTATGTACTTACCCAGGATCACACAGCTAAGGAATGTTCTGAGACCAGATTTGAACTGAGGTCCTCCTGACTTTAGGGCTGGTGCTCTATCCACTGCGCCACCTAGCTGCCCCCATCCACTGCATTTTGAGCCATCTGTCCTGCCATTGGACAGTAATGACTCACTTTGATAGTGAGGCCGGTGACTTCATACAACTCTGACTTAAATCCAAATTATGCCTAAATCAAACAATATCATCATACCATTTTACCAATCTCAAAGTCCTGGAACAGTAGGCAAGTGACAAAGCCCTAAAAATTGTCTGCTTATAGAATGCACACAAAAAAGTATAAAAACTTCTGCAAAGACGATTCAATTCACCAACAGTGCACACTTATTAACAACACAAAATTCAGTAGACCTGAAAGATAAATAGCTATTGTTGTGAGAGAACTCTGCAGGTATTACACACATGAAAGCCAGCTTACTGAAGTCAGAGCTAGATAGACTTTTTTTTTTTTTTTGGATTGGGCACAGTGAAGGGGAATGCTGTGAAGCTGGTCTAGGTTTTACAATTAAAACTGATCTAGTCAATAAGTTTGCATGACTACCAAAAGGAATGAATGACAAGTTCATGACAATCCTATTGCTACTCGCAGGAAAATGAATATCACACTACTATCATTAGAGCCTATGCTCCTACCATGACAAACCCTGATAAGGTAAAAAAAAATCTTTTGAAGACTTGGAGACCTTTATAATCAATGAGTCAAAAAAGTTCAAGCTTATAACAATTTTGGGTGATTTTAATGCTAGAATAGACTCAGACTAGAAGAGATAGCAGAGAATCCTTGGTAGGAATGGAGTTGGAAACCACAACAGCAATGGTAACTGATTACTGAAGACTTGTACATCTTATGACCATTTTTCTTCCACTTATATAAATGCAATAAAATGCCATGGATGCTGCTACTTCCAATGAGAAGATGACCCTATGGCTTGGGCCACCTGTGTGTAGGGGTTGTGATAAAATCTCCCAATGTGTCCACACCTACTGTTTTGTCACTTGCCTGACACTAATGGGTACTTTACTGATTAACTGATTTTGCAAATACATTGTCGATTTTTTTGAAGCTAAATGTAGGATTTATCCTTTAATATATATGACTTAATAAAGTTGACCAGTGTTTTAGTCTTTTGAGATTTTTCCAAAGTTCTTGAGATTCTCCACTGGAGACTTTCTAATAATGGCTAGCATTTACTTAGTGCTTTTGAGATAGGTAGAAATGGTAAAACGGTATGGTGATATTTTCAGATTTATGCTTAATTTGGATTTAAGTTAGGCAGAGTTGCATGAATTTGTTGGCCTCAGTCTCTGTTCCAGAGTTATCATTGTCCAACGGTAGAACAGAATCCAAATGACTAATGCAGTGGATAACCTTGGCGTCTTTGATATCTAACCAAGCTCTAAGACTATGTGATTCTAAGGAGAAGAGACTTCATACATCACTGACAAAATGTAGACTAATGAAGGCAATGTGTGGCTCAGAATGCTGGACTGATTATAGACTTGTCCTCCATAAACTAAATATTCATATTCACCAAAAGCTGTGGCTCTAAGGCAAAAATACTACCAAAAGACTTAATGTAAACAGGTTAGAGACCTTCTTTGCCATCTTGGAGGAATGTGAAATGTACTTTTGCAAAAAGACTATTTTAATGGAGAACTCGGGCTCATGTGGTGGTCAGAAAAAATTTCTCTTAAGAATGATTCTGTGATATTGGCACAGGACTGCCCAGCATGTTATGCCCTCATTGGAAAAGGGGCTGTGTTTTATGAGCAAAGCATAAATGAAGTGGCTCAAAAGAAATGTGAGACGTACAAATCTAGAGAATACACTTCAAATGTTCACAAGGACCTGTGGTAGAACATTCTGAGCTCACATTGGTCTGATTAGACAAAGTTGGGTACATTGTAACTTGACTCTAACTTAGTGATGCAATTTTAGCCCTCTTCAAGAACAAAGAACAATAATCATCATTATGTTACAGGTATTGTGCTAAGCTTAGGGATACAAAGAAAGGCAAAAAACAATTTGTGTTCTTGAGGGGCTCACCATCTAATGAGAGAGACAACAAGCAAATAATTGTGCACAAACTATATGAGGGATAAATAGGAAACAATGAACAGAGGAAAGGGTAGTGGAATTATATATATATATATGCATTAGAATTTATATATATATACTTATATATATATACACATATGTGTACATATGTGTGTGTGTGTGTAAATTTAAAATGAGAGATTAGGAAAGGTTTCCTATAGAAGAAAGTAAGATTTTAGATGGGACTTGAAGGAAGCCAAGAAAGTCAGCAGGTAAAGAGAAGGATGTTGGGCCTTCTAGGCATGGGGGATAGCCACAAGAAATGTCTAGACTCGAGATGGAGTGTCTTGTTTGTGGGACAGTAATGAGGTCAAGTATCACCAAATGGAAGAATGTGTAGTGGGATATGATGTATAAAAGACAGGGAAAGTGTGTGTATATGTGAGTAGGATTTTTAATGCTAAACAGAAGAATTTGTATTTAATCCTAGAGGTGATTAGAGAGCCACTGGAGTTTTTTATTCTCTACATAGTATGTGACCTTCTTTAAACACTTTTCTGATTATGCATTCTTTGGCTCAAATATAACATTTGCTGTTAAGCAAAAAAAAAAAAAAGTCTTTAGGTCTTTCAGTTTGAGAAAGAATTGGAGATGTGAATATAAGAGACCAGAAGAGAGATGAGGGTTGGATATGTAGATTTGAAAATTAACATCATAGAGATAACAATTGAATCCCCCCTTTTTACAAATGAAATAATCGAGACACACAGAATCTAAGTGACTTGCCCAGGGTCAGAAAATTAGTGCCTGAGTCAGTATTTGAACCTAGAACTCTGACTCCATGTCCTGGGCTCTTTTCACTTTTATCTAGCACAATGGTTGTCAAGCTTTGGCAACAGACTTTGGGAAGTGAAACAAATGGTCTCTCCATATCTCAATGTACATGCTAAATAAGCAAACATACCACCCATCTATCTATCCATCCATCTATCTATCTATCTATCTATCTATCTATCTATCTATCTATCTATCTATCTATCTATCTATCTA
>JAJPUD010001361.1:91451-104466 GCA_023553655.1 Myrmecobius fasciatus
CTATCTATCTATCTATCTATCTATCTATCTATCTATCTATCTATCTAACTACCTACCTACCTACCTACCTACCTACCTACCTACCTACCTACCTACCTACCTACCTACCTACCTACCTATCTAATTAACTATTGCTCTATTTAGCAAGGTCCTTAGATAAAAGATTGACTTGTTTCAGATACTATTTCCAACTGCAGTTGGGTTCTATTTAATCTTTTTTGATAGGAATAGAGTTCTTTTTCCAGAACAGCTATGGTCAATGGCAAAAATACAGAAATTAAAACATAAGAAATTACTTCTGTTTTAGAAGAGTAAATTCTGTATATAGAGAAGGTACTTTTCAAAGCTGTCATGAAATAATGGAAGTTATTGGATTATCTAAGCTATTTACTCTTTCCTAAATTTAATTTAAAAGCTAAATCATTTTAGATAACACAACAATTACTGAAATGTAAAAACTTCTCTTTGATAAATTTGTTTAATTTGAATGTGAGAAACCAAGTTCTTTAAATTCAATATCACATTTCTTCTCAGTCTTGTACTATACATGACCCAGAATGTGAATTATAAACTTTGGAAAGTCAGGCCTTTGGTAATCATGGTATTATAATAGGATTTTTTCCTCTATGGCATTTTCTAATATAGTTCTAAATTTCCCAAGGGTCTACAATTTCAATCTCAAACTAGATTCTTTACCATTATGAAGGTTCATGCTATCTGGAAAAATTTAACCTAATCTCATCTTAAATTTTCATTTGGAAATTTCATTTTACAAGGTCTTGTTATATCCCAGTGCTACATAGAATCAATCAATAACTTCATGTTAACTGTGACTACTTGAACACTCTAAGTTTATTTCATGAATTATTTCCAAGGCTTTGCTCAATTCTTGCTCCATTTGCCAAGTCTTCATGTTTTGATTTACTATTAAGAAGCAGCTGTGCTATAATAGGGAGGACTATTGGAGTCCAAAGATCCTGAATGGGCTGATTTGCAACCTTGAGCAAGTCATCCAGTTTCTCTGGTGCTCAGTTTATTGCCCTTTCTATAAAGGGAGAATCAACACTTGTATTCTAGTTGCTTGCATGTTGTCTGGGAGCTTCTTCAGGTTTGGGACTGTCTTTTGCCTTTCTTACTATCCCCAGTGGTGGTGTGGTGCCTGGCACATAGTAGGTCCTTTAAAAAGGCTTATTGACTGGCTGACAACATTGTTTCAAAGACAATACTTTGTGAAGGACTATAAAGGACCAAATGGATATGAAGTGTTGCTATTTCTATGCTACCTCAACTCCATTATTTCTCTCTTTATCTCTGCCTGTCTGTCTCCAATATGGGGAAGGGTCTGAGCAGGTAGTATTTTAGATTAGATCTTCCTGGCTTGAAGCACAGTGCTCTATAATCTACTTCACATTGCTTTTAGTTTTAGGCCAAATATTATGGGTATATATATATATATATATATATATGGGTATATATACATATATATATATACATATATGAATAGTTGTCAAGATAGCTATAGTGAATGGTCTGATTATGAAGCAATGTGCTCATTTTATATCAGGCAGACAGACTTGGAACACAGGAATCACTGAGAGTTAACTAGAATAAATCGTTCTGCAATGTTACACATCATTAACAAGAATTAATATGGAGAGAGGAAGACAGAGAAGAATTGCATCTTAAGAAAATATAGTCGTGCAAGTAAGTCAGGAACAAGAGTGGAGAAGGGGAATGGAAAGCATTTTGGTGAAGATCAGTGGAAGCAGAATTAGAAGTGGCATCAGGAGATACTTTAGAGTATCTGGAAAAAAAGTGTTGATATATAAAGAATTCAGGAAATTCAAAGGGAGAGTAGCAGCACAGGATAGGGGATAGGATTAGATAGGATTAGACTAAGTGTTTAAGACTAGGGAGACAGGAGGGGGGGGAGGGAAGGAGAGAGAAGGTGAGAGAGAGAGAGAGACAGAGAGAGAGAGAGACAGAGAGAGAGAGAGACAGAGAGAGACAGAGAGAGAGAGAGAGAGAGAGAGAGAGAGAGAGAGAGAGAGAGAGAGAGAGAGAGAGGGAGAGAGAGAGAGGGAGAGAGAGAGGGAGAGAGAGAGAGAGAGAGAGAGAGAGAGAGAGAGAGAGAGAGAGAGAGAGAGAGAGAGAGAGAGAGAGAGAGAGAGAGAGAGAGAGAGAGAGAGAAGGAGGAAGAGAGAGGGAGAGAAAGAAGGGGGGAAAGAAGGAGAGGGAAAGGAAGGAGGAGAGACAGAGGGAGAAAAGAACACAGAAAGAGAGAGAAATAGAATCAGCTAGAGAAACACATACATAGATAAAGAGACAGAGACACACACACACAGACAGAGACAGAGAATGCAAAGGGGACTCACTAACCATTTAAACTTTTTTTTTGTTTGTTTTTTTACTGAGGCAATTGGGGTTAAGTGACTTGCCCAGGGTCACACAGCTGGTAAGTATTAAGTTTGGATTTGAACTCATATCCTCCTGACTTCAAGGCCAACACTCTTTCCACTGTGCCATCTAGCTGCCCCACCATTTAAAATTTTTAAAAGGAATGTATAGAGATGGGCACAAGGACAAGTATTGAAAGAGCAATGTTAGTGGGGCTATAACACAAAGAATAGTTTTTAAAGCTCTGTTGGGCAAAAGAGGATGGTTAAAGAAGGGGAGGAGGAGATGAGTATTTGAAAGGTTATCACTTAAAGAGGAACAGAATTCTTGTTCCTGTGGGGAGAATTAGGAGGAATGAGTGAAAGTTAGAGTCAGTTTTATATTTGACATATGACTTTTTTATTTATTTCTTTGTGTTATAGATTGAAAATTTTCAGTGGCTATCCTGTCTGAAATTTCCTTCCTTATCATCTACACCTCCTGCATCTCTGGCTTCCTGAAAGTTTCAGGCAAAGTCTCATCATCTACAAGAAATCTTTCCTAACTAGTGTGGAAGAAATTAAGGCTGGACCCACACCTAACACCACACACCAAGATAAGATCTAAATGGGTTCATGATCTAGATATAAAGAGGGATATTATAACCAAATTAGAGGAAAATAGGATAGTTTACCTCTCAGACCTATGGAGATGGAATAAATTTATGTCCAAAGAAGATATGGAACTCTTAATTGAACACCAGATGGATAATTTTGATTATATTAAGTTAAAAAGTTTCTGTACAAACAAAACTAATGCAGACAAGATTAGGAGGGAAGCATCAAATTGGGAAATCATCTTTACATTTAAGGGTTCTGATAAAGGTCTCATCTCTAAGATATATAGAGAATTGTCTCATATATATAAGAATTCAAGCCATTCTCCAATTGATAAATGGTCAAAGGATATGAACAGACAATTTTCAGATGATGAAATTAAAACTATTTATAATCATATGAAAAGGTGCTCCAAATCACTATTGATCAGAGAAATGCAAATTAAGACAACTCTGAGGTACCACTACACACCTGTCAGATTGGCTAAAATGACAGGAAAATATGAGGATGAATGTTGGAGGGGATGTGGGAAAACTGGGACACTAATACATTGGTGGTGGAACTGTGAACGGATCCAACCATTCTGGAGAGCAATTTGGAACTATGCTCAAAAAGTTATCAAACAGTGCATACCCTTTAACCCAGCAGTGTTTCTTTTGGGCTTATATCCCAAAGAGATTTTAAAGGAGGGAAAGGACCCCACATGTGCAAGAATGTTTGTGGCAGCTCTTTTTGTAGTGGCTAGAAACTGGAAACTGAATGGATGCCCATCAATTGGAGAGTGGCTGAATAAATTATGGTATATGAATGTTATGGAATATTATTGCTCTGTAAGAAACGACCAGCAGGAGTATTTCAGAGAGACCTGGAGAGACTTGCATGGACTGATGCCCAGTGAAGTGAGCAGAACCAGGAGATCATTATTCACGGCAACAACAATACTATATGATGATCAGTTCTGATGGACATGACTCTCTTCAACAATGAAATGCTTCAAACCAGTTCCAATTGTTCGGTGAGGAGAGCCATATACACCTAGAGAGAGGGATATGAGATGTGGACCACAACATAACATTTTCATGTTCTCTATTGAGGTTTGCTTGCATTGTATTTCCTTTATCAGATTATTCTTTCTTGTAGATATGATTTCTCCTGCACAAAAATGATGCAATAACTATACATATATTTGATTTCTTAAGTATTCTAACATAATTATCATGTAGTGGATATCCTTCCATCTGGGGGAGGGGTGGGGAGTAGGGGGGAAAAATTTGTAACAGAAAGCTTTGTAAGGGTTAATGTTTAGGAATTACCCATACATATGTTTTGCAAATAAAAAGTATTAATAAAAAAAAGAAATCTTTCTAGTCCTCCTTAATCTTAGTGCCCTCCCTCTGAGACTACTCTAAATTTATTCTGTATGTATCTTGTTTGTACATCTTTTTTTTTTGCTTTTGACTTTCTGTATTAGACTGTGGGCTACTTGAGAGCTAAGCCTTTTTTTTTTGTCTGTCTTTGTATTCTTAGCACTTAGCACCATGCTAGTTAAATGCTTATTGACTGACTAGCTTCTTGATTATATAAGTCATCCCTTTAAGTCAATAAACTCCAATTACGCACTATTACTTAAAGAATCAAATTGAAGGGGCAGGTAGATGACACAGTGGGTAGAGAACTGGTCTGGAGTCAAGAGGACCTGAGTTTGAATCTGGTCTCAGATACTTAATACTATCTGTGTGACCCTGGGCAAGTCACTTAACAAAATCCTCTGATGTTCAAAGCTTTTTATAATTTAGTCTCCCCTTATCTTTCTAGTTTTCTTACAACTTACTCTCCATCACGTATTCTTCAATCCAAAGACACTGTCCTCCTTGCTGTTCCATGAACAAGATGCTCCATTTTCTTACCTCTGGGGATTTACTCTGGCTGTCCCCCATGCCTAGAATGCTCTCCCTCTTCATTTCTACTTCCTGGCTTATTTTACAACCTTTAAATCCCAACTAAATCCCTATATTCTACAGGAAAACTTTTCTTAAGAAACCTCTCTTAATTCTAGTGCCTCCCCTCTGTTAATTATTTGTTTTATCTTGCATATGGCTTATTTATATATATTTGCTTGTTTACTGTCTCCCCTGTCAGATTGTGAGCTCTCTAAGTGCAATTGTCTTTTGTCTCTTTCCATATGCCTAGCACTTAGCATATTAAATGTATTTAATAAATGTTTATTGATGTTGTACATAGCATAAATACCACAAATCCAGAATTTTGGTCTTTAGGTAGAGGTTTGACAAAGGTTCATGAAATCCTTTCCGATTTCAGGACTGACTCTACATTCTATGTCTTGCACAGAGTTGGACGGGGGTAGAACTAAGGGTAAACTGTTCTTCAGATCCAGAAAAATGTGCTAACACAGTTTGCCATGGCATGTTTTTTCATTCTACCAGCAGCTAGAATGGTGAGGCAGGGTCTTCCAGCTGTGTGATTCTGTCTCAAAGATAAAAGATGAGTAACAGCATCATAGAATAATCTAAAATATTGTGATCATATTGATCCATCTCAAGTCAGATTAGGAATAAAAATAGACTTTAAAGCATTTGCTTACCTTTCCCATTCATGAAATTTTCAAAATAGTCTTCCCAAGTTCCTGGTTCTGGGAGTGTTTGGCTCATCCTTTGGAAATGATAATAGGATACCATGCAGTCTTTGGGATTCCGAGCTACATAAATGATCTTGGGAAAATAAGTATAATATATAGAAAAGATGTTAATTTTATACAGGTTGTGATATTCATCAGCAACAATTATGTGCTAGTGTTGTTAAGCCCCATGACAGTCACAAGGGAAGTAATAGTCACAGTTCCTAATGGAAGAATATAGGACAGGATATTGGTTGTTTTTTTTTTTTTTTTTTTGCTTTTTACTGAGGCAATTAAGGTTAAGTGACTTGCCCAGGGTCACACAGCTAGGGAAGGTTAAGTGTTTGAGACCAGATTTGAACTCAGGTCCTCCTGACTTCAGGGCTGGTGCTCTATTCACTGTGCCACCTAGCTGCCCCAGGACATTGTTTTTAAATACAAATGACAGAAACATAGACATAACCAATTATAGTTTTGGGTAATATGACCACAGATTAAGAACTGGAAGGGACAACAGAGATTATATAGTGTAGCTCCCTAATTTTAGAAATGAGGAAACTGAGGCTAAGTAAGATGTCCAAGTGACTTATCCAAAGTCCCACATGGAGTTAAATGTCAGAGTCAGGGTTTGAACCCAGGCCTTCTGATCCCAAATTCAACATTTTCCAAGGCACTACTGACATAGGATAAGTCAAGGAGAATACTGAAGAAACTAAAACCAAGTCAGGTTATTTCAGGAAGAAATAATGGAGAAAGTGAATCTTAAAGCAGAATTTTGAAGCAGGAAGGTGTGGTTTAGTAACTAAATGGGGGAAAGGCATTAATAAGAAAATTATTTTGAGATGAGAAGGGGTGAAATACCTCAGTTTCCCTGCCTCAGTTTCCCTGAATTGTAATACCTCAGTTTCCCCACCTCAGTTTCCCTCCATTAGTTTCCCTGAATTATGTCTGTTTCCCTGAGTTAGTATGCTATGTCTACCCTGCCCCCCCCACCCCCTTCCTGGCTATTAGGACTGAGAGAATTAGGGCCTCAGAGCTCTGGCCACTCTTGCATTCCAAAAACCACCTTCTTGACCCTCGATTTATCAGAATTTATGGTTCTTCATGAAATTATGACTTACTAAATATTTCTCCCCCCCCCCGCCTTGTCTTTGTTTCCCTGATTTTTGGAAACCTATAAAAGTCTCTGGAATTAATTACTGGATGCTGGATGCTTTGGGACAAGAATCCCATCCAGCCAACTAGTCCAAACTCTCCACTATTAAAATATTAAAAACCTAATCTCTTGTCTTGCCTCAGTTTTTCTGGTATTACAGGGGTAATCATATTTGAGTCTGTGGCAAACAGATTCTCTTGATTGAAATAGAAAGCATGTGTGTTTAATATCCTAAACTTTGAGAATTCAATTAAGACCTTTCTCAGGAAAATTCACTGTTTTAGGGTATGTGAGGTGGAACTAAGTGCTACAGCATACAGAGTGTTGGACCTGGAACCAGGAAGACTCATCTATATGAGTTCAAATTTTATCCCAGATTTCACAAGCTTTGTGGCTCTGGGCAAGTCATTTAACCCTGTTTGCCTAAGTTTCTCAATATGCAAAATGAGCTTGAGAAGACAATGGCAAAACCAGTCTTTGCCATGAAAAGGAGTTAAACATTATTATATAGATTATAAAAAGTTAAACATGAGTGAAATGACTGAACAACAACAAGGATACCATTAGGTTTTTAAATACCTTGTCATATTGATCATTTATATTGAGCCTATAGTACACTGAAACTCCCAGTTTTTTTTTTTTGTTATTATGGAAGCCTCTTATTGTTGAGTTTTTTGAACATATAGAAATTCTAAAGCTTTTGAAGCTATTTTGAAGCATGGGGTCATTGAGCTAGAGTTAGAAAGGACCTTCAGAAGCCATCTAGTCTGATGGTTTCATTTTGCAGATAAGGAAAATGAGGAACAGGAAGTTTAAATGACTTGCCAGAAGAGGGATTTGAATAAGGAGAAAATAGAACCAATGAGTAAATAATATGCTTATGAAGAGGCTGATGCTTTAGGTTTTATGACTATATGGCAGGCTTTCTTTTGTGAGCTAAGGTGCTAACATGTGGTCTACTTGCCATGGGGGGAATGGGACTGCTCAATAAGTTCTGAATTTATAGTTTATGGTGTTATGTTTTTATACCAGTGAGTCTTATCCTCTTGGCTATATTGTTGGAGGTGTAAGTCATAGACACTAGCAATTTGCTTTCAAAAACAGCAATTTTTCAGGTGAGGGAGGTAGTAAAGGATTGAAACTGGAATAGTACTCTTTATTGCATTTATTCAATGTAACCTTCATTACCTAAGTGAATATGACTACTCTTTTACATTACCCTGCATACGTTTCTGCTTACCTTACAAGCACTTTCCCAAAAAGATGGAGGCAACAATTGGGTAGCAAGGTGTGTCTTTAGTACTCGAGGAGAGGGCATTGCATTGGCTTGGTCCACACCTGAAAACAATTTAGAATGAGAAAGGGTGCATGGGGATAAACTAAGTAGATAGTTTAACCATCAAATGAGGCCTCGTTAGAGAAAGTTCTATTAAGCATCTCCAATTGTCCAAAATCTCTACTTTCCCCATATATTTTTGGGGGGCTTTCTCTATGTCATGGACTAGAAAGTAGAACTAATAGGCAGAATGTTCTTTTTCTTTAGGAAAACAAAAAATTATAATCTTAGGGATATTTCTCAGTTCCCAAATATGATTCTATTGCATCAGGACAATATTGTAATGAGTGTCTTACTGAAAGTCAGCATGTCATAATCATAAATAGAAACATCAGAGCAGTGTTTTTTTTGGGGGGGCAATTTATATGATTTCTCAGTGTACTGGGGATATGCATTGACACATACAGAAATAAAATTCTCTGTAAAAATAAAATAGCAATTTTGGTTTCCCCTTCCCCTCTAAGAAAAAAAGTCTCTCTTTTTTGTTTATTTCATATTCTGCTTTTATTTCCACTGTCTCTGTTCATTCTTTCAATAATACTTATGGAATATTTCAAGTGTTAAAGAGGATAAAAAATTAATCAAGCATGGGCCCAGCCCTTGAGGAATTTATGCCTAGTCGGAGATATAAGATATAAAAAAAATAATCATAATACCAGGAGAATACAACAAGTGCTTTAAAAAACAAAGGGTTTTTTTTTTGGGGGGGGATCGAAGAGGAAGTCACTCTTTCCAATAGCAGGAGTTAGGAAAATTTGATATTCTTATCTAATTGCCTGACTTATTTTTTTAAACTTTTCATCTTTTTAGTTTTGCTAATATATTTTTGAGCTTTTGTTTTTCTGGTTATGTGACCTCGTATTTTTATTTGTTTGTTTTGTTTTTTGGAGAAGCAATTTGGATTAAATAGCTTTGCCCAGGGCCACACAACTAGAAAGTGTTAAGTGTCTGAGGCCAGCTTCTCTACTAATAAATTTTTGTCTTTCACTTTGTCCTTGCCCACTGTCCTTGCCTTTTTCTTGTGTTTTAACTCATTTACTTCTGCTGTAGAAGAAAGAGCAGAGAATCAATCAATCAATCAGTCAATCAACAAGTATTTGTTCAGTGCCTAATGTGGACAATAACATAGTATAATTATTTGCAAATATATAAAACCACAATTAATTTAAAATGGTAGTTATATGCAATATAGAGCTCATCAAAACTTTATTCCATAACCCTTTGTAAGTAACAATAATAACTCGGCAGTTGACACAGTCAGGCAAGAATATTAAAAACAAGCAGGAGAAAGGAGGGCGTCAGCATTCCTGATTCTTCTTTGGAGGTGCCTCTAATTTCCCTGAAGGATCTACTGGCTTGGTCTCTTGTCTTCCTGATGCTGATGCCTCTCAGCATCTCTTAGCTGCTTCTCCCCCGATCCCTTCTCCTAACTTTTTGAGGACATAGGACTCCAGCTCAACCTTATCTTTCCCCTTGTCTTCTCTTCCTGTTCAAACAGATCTTTCTTCTTGTGTTTTCTTCCTATCATTATAGTGTAGAGGTAGACTGCTAGAAGAAATAAAAGTTTGATCCTTGGCTCCACAGAAAATGCAATAGGGCAGATTAAGAGAGAGGAATGCTGGGGAATCATTAGAGTAGAAAATCCTAGTAAAGTTAAAAAAAATTACCTTGTAAATTGTTACTTCTGCTATTTTACTCTAGTGGACATTATTTAATGTTAGTAGTATGAACAGAAAACTGAAATATTATTTGGCCAATCAGCCTTCTACCTCACTATTATAAGAAAGATAATATTGGGGCAGCTAGGTAGCACAATGGTTAGAGTACCAGCCCTGAAGTCAGGAGGACCTGAGTTCAAATCTGATCTCAGACACTTCTTAGGTGTGTGACCCTGAGCAAGTCACTTAACCCCAATTGCGTCAGCAATATATATATATATATATATATATATATATGAGAATACTGAATATATATATATGAATACTGAATATATATATATATATTCAGTATTCATAAATGTTTACTTAAGGCATCTACTTCTGGTTTTCTGGGGTAGTTGGTGGCCCCAGTATTGCTACCCACTCATTCTCCTTACCTTACTCTTATAACTTTAGAGAAGTTTAGGGAAATATCCTTTAATATGAAATCATATCTCTGTAGGAAAGGTCCCATATGCACCAAAATATTCACTGTCAAATTTCTGGTGGTAGTGAAGAACTGTATACAAACTAGATTCCCATTGATTAAGGATTCTAAGTCAATTCTGGCAAAAGAAGGTAGTGGAATATTATTGTGCTGTATGAAATGATGAATATGAAGACTTCAGAAAAATATACAAAGAGAATGCAGATTTAAGCAAAAACAGTAAAAAAAACAATACACATGGTGACTACAATAATATAAATAAAAAAAAAAAACAAAAAAAAAGGCTAAATGCTGTATAATTATAGTGACCAATTATAGTGACTTGGTCATGGAGAAGAGTTGAAAAAATAAATCCTTCTCTTCTTTGCAGAGGTTGAGGGACTATGGATGTGGAAAATTGCATGTATTATTAGCTATAATAAAAATGTTGGTTGATTTTGTTGAACCACTTCCCTTCCCCTTTCCCTTTCTTTTAAAGTTTTTACTATGAGGGAGGGACCTTCCCGTGGGGAGGAGGAAGAGATGTATTCAGATGTGATTTTGATGTAAAAAATGAGACAATAAAAAAAAGAATCAGACCTTTGTGCAGTAAAAATAGGATAGGATCAGAGATATGGCCTAGTACTGATGGTTTGAAGTTCTAAGTGTTTATCATAGACTCTAGGATTGTTTTTGGTCTTTGCCTCTGGGAGTATATCAGGTTTTGGTTTTACAAGAACTAATCCAACTTTGACTATAGCGCCCTTAATTAGGGCCATCTGCTGCTATTATCCCAGCATTCGAGGTTGGTGCTCCGTGGCTTGGGTGCAGCATTGCAGCATTATTTCTTCTGACTTCTCCCAAATTATCTGTTGGTGGCCCTGGTTGAATATAAAGTCAGGGCAAGAAATTTGTACTGGGAGATTTTGATAAGATAGACAGGTAGACCAGCAATCAGAATGGAGTCCAGGTGCATATGTGAATTGAAGGTCAAGATGAAACAAAGAGTTAAAAACATGGTGTAATGGATATAGTGCTGGACTTCAGAGTCAGGAAGACTTAGATTTGAATTTTCCCTTGGCAAGTTAATTGTTAATTGATATCTCAGCCACAGTTTCCTCATTTGTAAAATTAGAAGATTGATCTTAGTGAACTCCAAGCATTCATATACATACAAACATATATGTGTATGAACACACACACATATGCACATAGGCTGTTCATTTCAGTTATGTCCAACTCTTCATGACCCCATTTGGAGTTTTCTTGGCAAAGAGTGGTTTGCAATTTCCTTCCCAGCTCATTTTACAGATGAAGAAACTGAAACAAACAGGATTCAGTGACTTACCCAGAGTCACACAGCTAGCAAACATCTGAGGCTCTATTTGAATTTAGGAAGATGATTCTTCCAGAAATCTATCTACTGTGCTATCTAGTTGCTCATGTACACACACATGAACATATATGTATAATATGTATAATTATACCTTCCAAATCAAGGAGGTTAAGAATGGAGTGCGCCTTCAATCTGGAAAAATCTGTAAAATTTTTGGCTTTCCCTTCATTACCAGAGAAGAAGACTGAAATATTTGGCATTAAAAGATAAAATGTTAACATTATACAATATTATATATATGTTATTCATTTCTAAGTTTCTAAACCTTTTCTGTGCCTTCTGCTTGCCTTCACATGTTGTCTATGTTGTCTGTGGCTTCTGCAAAACTTACTAAAAATTCTCATTTAATTTCTTATGCTGACCTGAGATATATTGAAACCACAACAGGGAAAGTTGTGATTTGGAAGGAATAACTGTATATGCTTTTGAGGGAAAGGGGTTGTCATTTCTTTGTGTATTGCCTAGCATATGGTAAATATTTGTTGATTGATAAAAAGGGAACCCTTTCCTAAATAATTAGAGCTGTATCATGTGGAATTGGAGAGTCAGTTACCATCACTGGAAGTTTTCAAGTAAAGGGTGGATGAGCTTTTGCCAGGATATTGTAGTTTATATTCCTATTCAGTTGAAAGTCGAACCTCATGGTGTCTGAGGTCCTTTATTAGCTCAGACTTTAGATTTAAAGTCAGGGCATATATGCATTCTGGGGATCAGAAAAAGCCGCCAGAAACTATATTGGTAGACAAGAAGGATGAAGACATAAGTACTGATTACAAAATAGGTGGACAAAAGTCTGATTTGGCAGATATCCAGGCTGCTTACAAAAAGACAAGGGAGGACAATCCAGGGGAGACTGGAGAACAGTTAAGCAATGAATCAATCAAAAGTTTTTATTGAGTCATTATTCAATGCCAAGCACTGAGCCAAGTTCAGGGGATACAAAGTAAGGGAAAAATTGCTCTCAAGGAAATTGCAGTCTAGTGGGAGAGATTTGCTGTTCAGTCTTTCAATCATGTTAATTCCTCAGGATCCCATGGACTATTTTTTCCATAGGATTTTCTTGGCAAAGATACTGGAATGGTTTGTCATTTCTTTTCCAGTAATTCCTTTGTTGTTGTTTTGCTAGAGCTCTCTACTATGAACTGCCCATCTTGATAATCCTGCATGACATAGTTCATAGTTTCATTGACCTGGATGTGAACTCAGGTGTTGCTGCCTCTAGGACAAGAATTCCACCTACTAAGCAACCTACCTACTCCATGAGGGAATTACCAAGTAAATAATTAAGGACAGTAACTATATATATATATATATATATATATAAAAGAGGAGAGAGAGAGAGAGAGAGAGAGAGAGAGAGAGAGAGAGAGAGAGA
>JAJPUD010001361.1:104866-115006 GCA_023553655.1 Myrmecobius fasciatus
CACACATGTGAGAGAGAGAGAGAGAGAGAGAGAGAGAGAGAGAGAGAGAGAGAGAGAGATTATGTGTGTGTGTGTAGTTGGGAAGTAAACTCAGGGTTAATTACTCCAAGCTGGGGGAACCAGGAAAGATCTTCTACAGAAGATAGGATATGGGCTGAGAAAGATCAACAAAGAGATTTTGCTTGTAAAGTAAACTTTTCAGTTAGAAGCTTCTTATATATTTCCTATTGGGAAAGTAACCATTTCTAATTCTAAGCTATCTTAGGACCTGATAATGGGAACATGAAGGTTCTATCTGGTGAAGACAAACATGTATTTGGAAAACAATAGTAGATACATACAAAAACACATCCTACTTTGTGGTGCCTTCATGGTAATTAAGACTCCATAATGATCACAGGGAAGGAACGTGAGGAAAGAGAGAGAAAAATGCCTACCAGAAGGTTGAAGTGAACGTGCCCACTCAATGAAAGGATGCCGATGATGAATGACTGATCGTCGACACTTTTCCACATCTCCTTTCTGTTCAATCATGTCCACAATTTCCTGAATCCATGTTGTTCCTGATTCCCAGGTAGAAAGAATTAGAAACAGAGAGCACATGGAAGCACCATATTAACTACTGACCTTGCTATACTAGCTATATTATCCTCAGTTCATAACTTTACTATCCATGGTACTTGGATGTTCTTCCTTTTTTTTGGCTAGGAAATGACTGAAATTCTACCAGAAATGATATGATAGATCCACCACTTTTAGAAGAAGTGAAAAATCTGGAAACTTTTAGCTTGGGGTAGGAAAATAGGTGTAATTTTTTTTTTAGTTAGAGTGGCTATGAACTTACTGAGGCATAGAAAACCACTGTAGACCATATAATTGGATTTGGAATGGACCTTAAATATTGAATTCAAACTTCTCATTTTATAAATGAAGACCATGGAAACCATTAAAGTCTATAGGAAGTAAGAGCAGAGATTTGAACCCAGAATTATCCAGACCGCTTTCTACTGAAGGGAGAAAACTAGTCACACCATATAGAAGGATTGTTGTGACAATTCATATTTACATAGCACTTTTGGATTTGATAATACTTTCTTACAACAATTCTATGAGGTTGGAAGAGTAAACCTTAGTATTCTTATTTATGTGATCAGGACACTGAGTCTTTAGGTGAGTGAGCAGTAATCAGAAATAACTAACAGAGCTAAAAGATGAGCTCTTTGGGACTTATCTCTCAAAGGTGTGGGCACAATAATGAAATAATAATAATTGACATTTATATAGAGATTTGCAAAGAGCTTTACATATAATATCTTGTTTGATTTTGATAATTATTACAAAAACCATCAGCAATTATTATGAAGAGGAACTTGAATCTTTCTAAACATATTCACCTGATTTAGGATATGTACAGATAAGAAGATCATCATCCTTGAATCTGAATTTCTGTATTTGGTCCCAGTGATTCACTGTTGTACTTGGCAGGAAGATCCTTTCCACTTCCCCCAGTGATGCACGTTTCTTTTCCTCTGAGAGCAGTGGTCTTTTTGCTTCCTGGGCCATACTTTTTTTTTTCACAGGATTTCTATCATAATAGGGTAGAGGAAACACTGTAACTACAAAGGAAGAATAACAGTGTATGTGTTGATTGTTACTATTTAAGATCAAAGTTCAGGGATTCACAGTCCTTATATAAATGTCAGTAATCATCATCATCATCATCATCATCATCATTATTGTTAAGCTACATTCCCCAAGCCTCCACTCTGCATAGAAGTGAATGTTGTTTGTTCAGAATGTGGAGGGCCCTAGAGGAAAGGCTTGTTGCTGCTATTGGGAATTGGTGGAGATAGAGAAAGAACTGAGATGGATTTGGGGGAAGCAAGAGAACCTCAGAAATCTCTGGCCAGTATGGCAGGGGGTGGGTGGACAGGCCCTGGTGAGGAAGCAAGGTCACTTGCAAGGGAAGAGAAAAGAACTTGAAGATCTTAGCAGATATTAGGGTGTGTGCATGTATATTTTAGGGATGTGGATGGGAGATGAGTTTGGGAAATGACAGAGAAGAAAGAAAGATCTTACCATGGACTCCAGGCCTTTTGAAAATATAGTTCATGGTCCTCAAAGAACTAGTTTTACCATTGTAGGGCAGACTAGTGCCCCCCCAAAATTTGGCCCCACCACATTTGGTAATCTATTTTCTTAGCTCCTATTGCATTACAGTACAAGTTAATACAAAATACATATAGTTTGTTTTAATTTGCATGTTTTACCTTTTAATGCTAAGGGAAAACAGAATCTGTGCAGTAGTTATAATTTAATGAAAACATTCCAAGGAGAGATCCTGAGGTATTTCCTGGTACAGCAATTCCAGGAGACCAAAGTACTTCTGTACTCAAGTTGCCTTTGGTTATTACCCATGTCACCCTCCAGCCAGACTTGTAACATAAAGGTGGCAGCATGGGCCCTAAGCAGGAAAGACATTGAATGGCTGTGGTATTGAGCTTTTCCCTACAGTCAAATGAGTAATTAATTACTAGTGAGGGGAATTAAGCTTTCTGTGTTTTGCTAAGATTGTTATCTCTAGGCAGGGAAAAGATTTAGATAACTGTTGTGTTACTTTGTTTTTTCTTTCTTCACCTTTTTTTTTTTGTTTGTTTTTCTTGTTCAATCTCTGACTCAGCTCTGATTTTGAGAAGGTGTTAAATCAGTTAAAGCTTTCACCCCCAAGTGGATGTTGGGTTTTTGTTAACTCTTTCATTCATGCTGCTACTTTAAAAAAATGTTTATTAAGCATCTGCTTGGTGCCAGGTACCTTGTTGTGTGTTGGTGAAGCAAAGACATAGAGAGAAACAGGTCTTACCCTCCTGAAATTTACATTGGAATGGGGAAAACTACCATGTTTGCAGATAAATTAATATGTGAAAATATGTAAAAGTAATTAATGCCACGAGTGAATGGAAAACACTAACAGACAAGACCTCTGAGTGCTTTGAGTTGTGCCTTGAAGGAAGCTAGGAAAGCTAAAAAGGAGAGGAAAGGAGGATTCTTTGTAAAGAGCAGCTCACAGTAACAAAAAAATATTATAAAGTTCTTGGGAACAACATGCAAATATTATGATATCTACTATACCAAATGGGCAGGAAGGTGACAGAGTGGATAGAGCGCTAGGCTTCGAATCAGGAAAACTTTTCCTGAAGTCAAATCTGACCCCAGACACTTACAAGCTGTGTCATCCTGGGTAATGCCTCAGTTTCTTCATCTGTAAAATGGTCTGGAGAAGGAAATGGCAAATGACTCTAATATCTTTGCCAAGAAAATCCCAAATGAGATCATGAAGAGTCAGACATGACTGAAAATGATTAAGCAACATTTAATATTTAACAAATACCAAATGAGAAACTAAGATCTCAGAATAGGGGAGTGACCTGCTCAGGGCAGGAAATGGAATGGCATGTTTGAGGAACATAGAGTTCATGGGGCAGATTGATGTGAAGTCAAGCAGGAAAGAAAGATTGCAGCCAAACTGTGAAGGGATTTTTATTTTTTGGGGGGGAGAGGTTCTAGTTACATTTATTCTTTTCTTATGACATGTATATATATATATGTATATATATATATATAGCATAAGTCTATGCTACTTTTTATATTTTAATTTAAATTTTGAGTTCCAAATTCTATCCTTCTCTCCTTCTTCTCCCCATCCCTGAGACTTTAAACAATAAAATATAGATTATACATGTGCAATTATGTAAAACATTTCTATATTTGTAATTTTGTACAAGAAGACTTGAATAAATGAAAAGCTTTTTAAAGAGTGCTGGCTTTGCAGTGAGAGTACCTGTGTAGAATCCTGGCTATTTGTGTTTAGTGGCACAAATTTCTTAACATATTTGGGAGTCACTATCCTCCTCTATAAAGTGTGTATGTAGATGGAGGTTTGTTACTGAAGGATCTCCTTTAAAAACAGGAGACATTCAGAGATATATATGTTCCCAATGGGTTGCTTGCTATGGAAATGATATCCTTTGGAAATAACTTAGTTCAACCCTGTCCTTTTACAGATGGGTAAACTGAGGCCCAAAGAGTTTAAGAGACTTGCTGAGGTCACACAGAGAATAAAGTTGCAAAGTCAGTATTCAAACCCAGGCCTCTAACTCCAAACCCATCACCAAAGTCATTATTCTATACTTGGTGCTATGTGACTTGTAGACATCATAGTCCTTTATCATTTGCTCTCTATATGCTTCAAAATACAAGTTTCCTGCTTAATAACCTCCCAACTACCTCTATTTTTTTTTGTGAGATAGTTGGGGTTAAGTGACTTGCCCAGGGTCACACAACTAGGAAGTGTTAAGTGTCTGAGAGCAGATTTGAACTCAGGCTCTCCTGACTGCAGGGCTCTATCTATTGCACGATCTAGTTACCTCCCAATCATCCCAAGACCTTTACAATTTGGTTCCAATTTATTTTTCCAGTTTAATTATACATTATTTCTGGTCAGGTACTATGTGTCTAGCCAAACTGTCTGTCTTGCTATTTCTCACATAGGACAAGCTATCAGTCATCTATGTATCATTCATTGTACAAGCTGATTCCCACCTCTGGAATGTACTCTCTTTTTACCTCCAGGTCTTATAATCCCCAGTTTCCTACAAAATTCAAATTAAGTCCTTCTAAGATCCATTAAGGGGATCCTTTCTGGATCCCCTCCAGCTTCTCTAATGCCTTTCCTCACACAAAAGTACCTCACCTTAATTTTGTATACAATTTGATAGATCTACATGTTGTCTCTCCCAATAGAATGAAAACTTCTTGAAGAGAGGTACCATTATTTTTTCTTTGTATCCCCAGTACAGCCTGACCTAATGCAGATGGAGCTTGAGAGTCAGAAACACATGATTCAAATTCTGCTTCTGACACATGCTGGCTGTTTGACCCTGAGCAAGTCACAAAGCATATGTTGATATATGCTGGTAGAGAGTGTTTGTTCACTGGATATTTCCTAGACTAATGAAATTATAAATAAAAATTCAATGAAAAAAACCACAATGAAAATTAAAAAACATCTCTAGCATTTAGCATAGCACTTAATACTTGATGATTGATACTTTAGTCCCCAGTAAATGCTTGATAGAGTTTTAGGTTAATGTACCCTAATCAACATCCTTCTTATAAAATCTCTTAAATATCCAAATATAATTTATAGCTTAAATATTTACTTTGTTCCCCAATTTTAACTCTAATTTCCCCTTAGTTTTATTTTTCAAAATTTTTAACAAATTTTACAGCTTTTCTCTGGAACTCCTTTGATTTTTTTCACATTCTGCTTTAAAATATAGAATTCTGTACTATACATTATATAGCTACTTTAGGATCCCAAGTCTATTACTTTGCACATGTCTATATTTGGACTGATAGAATGATCCCCAAGAAAAGAATATTTGATACTCTGGAAGAATGACTTCCTATGTCTAACATTTCAATCTTATTAATCTATCCATGCTGTACTGCACTATTGCTGCATATTTTATGAGAGGTCCACCTTGGACTGCAGCTCTTTTTATATTGTCTTGTAATATGAATAAATAGTTTATTTTCGGCTCCAGGTTTACTTCTTTGTAATATTTGCTATAGGATTTCATCCTGTTCAGTATAAATTTTTCCCTTTATTGATCAGGGTCGCCCTGAATTCTTTTGGGCTTCTGAGACATTAGTAATCTCACTGTGCAATCACATTTATTCCACAAATCCTCAATATCATTATTAATTGCATTTTGAGAGCTAATCAAAATAAAAGTTGAAAAGAAGGTTTTGTATGGTTACTTACAAGTATTTCAAGACACCTTGTAAAACAGGGTGGTGAGCAAGATGTGGTCCAAGTACTGCTTTAGTTGACTCATTGGGCTTGTTTAAGTATCTTCCCTCAAAGATATTTTGCCTGTCCAATCATTGTTACTTATGATATCTGATTTCAGCCCAAACCAACCAATTTAAGACACTAAAGTCCATATAGGTGGTTATGATATGAATACTCCAATGAGAAATTGGGGTCAGAGTTCACCTATATTTCTAGATATTCTGGGAAAAACCACAATCAATGGTCTTTTAATGTGCTTTAACATTATTTCCCACACTGAGAGCAGTTCTACTTATCTGTCCTATTAGGCCCTTGATTAGTGTGTTTATACTTGATAGTACTGCCTACACCTAAAAGCTACATCAGGAATGAAATTGAGTGTTTAGGATTTGTGAGGCTAATCTTGTGTGTGTGTGTGAAAAGAGAGAGAGACACATACAGACAAAAAGACACACAGAGAGACAGAGAGTTAATGAAGAGAGACAGAAAGAGACAGAGATAAAGATATACACAGACAGACATATAGAGAAAGAATTTTCTGAGCTTTTGAGGCAAATAGCACTTTTATATTTTCTGGTGATCAGGAAGAATGATGTTCATTTTGGGGGGAAATGACAGTCCTAAAGCTGAAATGTGAAACTGACCATATTCCAAACAAAGTAAGTCAATAACCCTCAATAGTCAGTAATATTTGCTCAAGGTGGAAGACTATAGATACAGGGATCTTGAATCCTAGATTTAAGACTTAGGAAATTATTAAATTTTCTTGCTTATCACAGAGACTGTAAAAATGAGGAAAGAGACAAAAGAAATCTCAACTAAAAAGGCTCATACTGTTAAAAGTCTTAACAGATTATGTTCAGTGCCAGAATTGGCCAACAATAACATTTCAGGCTTTGAATGTAGGAAGATTATAATGGTAGACATGGAGAATGGTTATCTGTATTATTGTTTCACTTGCATATTTCTAAATTGTTTGTACATTGAGCATCCCTAACTAATTAAAAATTACTCATTTAAAAATCATCCATATTTAATAATGATTTGGATCCATCTCCTTTTTCATCATAACTTAAACCACAGGGTTCCTGCGTTTATATAAGAAGGGTGCTCCATTTACTTATACTCATGAAATTCATTATTAACTTTGGGGGCAATATAAACAGGAGACCCAGTACATTTACAAACAGACATAGGCTTCCTTTTTATTTAAAATAATTGTTTGAGAATCCAAGGAATTTTTCCCTCATAAGATATATCTTTGAAAATATGTGTATATATTCACATACATATAGGTACGTGTATATATGTATATATATGTATGTATGTCTTTATCTAGTTAAATACAAATCTTTTCAAAAAGCAAAAAAATCTGTCTTATCTCTTCTTTCCAATCTCCCTTCACCCTCAATCAGAATGAAATTAAAAAAAAATTATAAACAGGTATAGTTAAGTAAAACAAATTTCTGCACTGGCCGTATTCAAAAGGCATTTCATTTTGTACTCTACATTCTGAGTCCATCATCTCTCCAACAGGAGGTGGGTAGCAGGTTTCATCATTAGCTTTCTGAAATCATGGTTGATTATTATGTTGATAAGATTTCCCAATTCTTTCAAAGTTGTTTGCCTTTTCCATATTGTTATTCTCATATAAATCGTTCCATTTTTTTTGCACAATTTACTTTGCAACAATTCCTACAAATCTTCTGAGGCTTGTCTAAAATCATCTCGTGTAATTTTTTATGGGACAATAATATAATATAGTTTTTGTTTATTACAACTTCTTTATCCACTTCAGAATTTATCAATCTTCTTTTCAGGTTCTCCTTTGCCACATCAAAAAAAAAATCATATTTTGATATATCCTTGGAGTTTATTTTGCTTAGGACTAGACCCTCTTTCTTCTTCCCTTTTTCTCCTATTTCCCTGAGGATTGAAAAACTTTTCTGTACTTCTCTTGTGTGTATTCTTCCTGACAAGTCAGGATGGTAAGAAATGCTTTGAGATCCTTTCATTCATTAAAGATAAGGATTATGCGCCGCTCGGCCCGGGGCCTCCCGGGTGGGGGAGCCGAAAGCCAAGGCGGGGTCCGCGGGACGGTCGGGGCCGAAGCGACCCCAGGTTCCTTCCTCTGCCACAGCTACCACCCGTCTCTCCCGGCAACCGGCGCCATGCCAGCCGGGGCTAGGCCGGCCTCGTCGCTCACGCCCCGTCCAGCCGAGATCGCGGCTTCGCGAAGGAGAGGATTCGGACCCAGGCGGCCCACCCCCCGAGAGTTACCTCCTTCTCTTGCTCTGAAAGGGTCCTCTGTGCCCAACTTAATCAGTCTCCCCGTTGGGAGAAGAAGGGGCTGGGGCGCCACAAGAAACCGAAGGCGAGGAACCCCAGGCCGGCCAGCGGCGCTCACATCTGCCCTTGCTTACTGATCATGCCCAGCCCTCGGGCCCGAGCCACGGAGGCGTTTCTGGGGGCTGGGAGAGAGAGGAAGGAGAGTCGTGGGGAGCCCGGGGTTCTAGGCACGCCTGGAACCCTCTAGGAATGTGGCTGCATGGAAGGAAGCAGAGTTGGGACTCGTCCAAGGTACTCCGAACTTGGAACTACCGCCCGGCTAGAAGCTGAACTATTGTTATTGTTTTAAGCAAAAAATGGCCCGAGGAGGCTGAGAACCGGGACCACTAGACCACCTCCCAACCGCCATTCATGACCAAAAGAGGGAGCCAGCTTCGAGTCTTCACGCTCTAGGTCAGGAATGGATTCCCACGTTCTTTACCTACTAACCAAAAGTGTTGATGGGTTTGCATGTTTATAAGTGAAAAATTCCTTTCCCTTTCAGGGATAGCAGGGCCACGTGTAAGAATGCTGTACTTGACAATGTACTCAACCACGTAGCCCGTCTTTACCACGACAATCTCCGGAAAGCAAGTTCATTCTACTTTAGAACAGATATAATTGTTAGGAAGTTTTTTGATATATCAAGCCTAATTCCTTTTTGCAACTTCTATCCTTAGCAACTAGTTTTGCCATAAAGAGGTAAGCTAATAAGTCCTAGTCAATTCAATTCAACCTCTCCTAGTTTTCTCAACTGGAAAAATGAGGAGTTGGACTAAATGACTTACTGCCCCTTTCAGCTCCAAAACTGATCTCATAGTTCCAGGACCAATAAAGAATAGAATTTGAAGGATCCCTTAGATTTTCCCAATAGGAGGAAATTGGTATAATTCATACCATGACAATAAAAGAAAACTTTTTGGGGGAGGGCGGGTAGGAAATGTGATGGATGGGAGTTTATAAGGAGCACAATAAAATAAATTTTGCTTACTGTTACAGAAATGACAAGGCTACAGGAGAATACTTGATACAATTCACGAATAGTATCCATTCAATCTGTTGCCAAGACCTGTCAATTTCATCTTTGCAACATATCTCCATTGGGCCATCTTTCCTCTTGAGGCTGCCAATCACTGCTGCAGGCTGTTGCAAGCCCTTATCATATCACTTCTGAACTACTGCTGTAGCCTGCTTGTGAGTATGCCTGTCTCAAGTCTTTCTCCATTCCAATCTATCCTCCATTCAACCACCAAAGTGATTTTCCTAAAGGGTAGATCTGACATTATCAACCTGGAGTCCTTACATTCCAGGGACTCCCTATGCCTCTAGAATCAAATACAAAATCGTGCAGAACATTTTGCCACTTTCCCTCCTCTCTCATTCTTCCCAATACAAACTCTTCAGCCCAGTGACACTGGCCCCCTTACTGTTCCAGGAACAATATACTCCCTTCACCTCTCAGCTCTGCATTTTCTCTGGCTGTCCCTCATGCCTGGGATGTGCTCCTTCCTCTACCTACTGGTTTGCTTCAGGTCCCAACTAAAATCCCATCTCATAGAGGAATCTTCCAGTACTTTCTCAATTATTTATCTTGTTACATAGCTTATTTGTATTTTTTTTAACTTTATCCCATGAGATTGTGAGCTCCTAAAAGGCAGGTCTTTTGCCCTTTTTTTTGTTGTTGTTTGGTACATAGTAGTTACTTAAACGTTTATTGACTGATGTGTTGAGTGCCTACTGTGTATAAGAAATTATGTTTTAAGATTGGTCAATGAAGATGACTGATAAAAGTTTACAGCCTGGGAGAAGTGGAGCCATGGCAAACATGTTACAAATAACAAGAGCTTAAGACAGAATATGTCAATGTTATAGGATTTGAAATAAGCAAAAGCGAGACAATATGTAATTGAGGGAGTTGGGAATGATTCATGGAAGAGGGAGCTTATTTAAACTAG
>JAJPUD010001361.1:120006-231882 GCA_023553655.1 Myrmecobius fasciatus
CCTCCCTGCCTCCCTGCCTTCCTGCCTTCCTTTCTTAAGTACTCAGAATCACAATATGTGTCCCAGGGCTTCTTGGCTCCAAGATCCACTCTACCAATTATACTATGCCTTCTTATAGCAGGTAACATATTTTCATCTCCATAAAATAATGCATCATGATATTTTAAGATTTTTTAAATATAAAAGACTGGAAAGGCATAGTCCAATTATTAACTACAAAAACATTATCTGTATTCCTATTGCTTAGGTAGATATATTTGCGATGTATTGAATTCAGAAAGGGAATCTAAGGACTTATTTGTGCAAGTCATAAATAATCAGATAAAGGTATTTGTAGAGCAAAAAGTATTTGGTATGAATGTATAGGTGGAACATGATAAATATATCTTTGTTGAGTCATTAGCTTTTTACATAAGATAGCTTAACATATTTTGGGTCTTTAGTGTTCACCATAACTGCCACATGGATCTCAAGTTAGTAGGTCAGTAGTAACCTCTTTAAAATGGATGTAAGACAAAATAATTAGATATGTACTTATGAATAGGCTGTACTAGTGAACCTAATTGAGTTTTAGAGTAGTTGGTGGAGTAGGTATTGCCTAAGGCAGGCTTCTTAAACTTTTACCACTTGTGACCCCTTTTTGCTTGAGAAATTTTTATGTGACCCCAGTATATAGATGTTGAAATAAAACATTTACTGATAATAAATCATAACTTAATGAGCCCCACATTCAGTTATAAAATCCCATATAGGTTTGCAAAACAGTTTAAGAAACTGGGGTTTAAGGAACATAAGTTCAGGAGCTTTAAAAGGGTACTTTTTACCCATATAACATCTTTCCCTCCTTTCAGCTCATGTCTAAAATTCTGCAACAGACCTTTTTCCATTCCTTTTAAGATGTTACATAGAGAGAGATAAACCTTTAAGATTTTGTTGATTGTTAATGCTTTTAGCAAAAATCAATCTCTTATTTTTTTCCCAAGGATAATTTTTTAAAAAGAGGATGAAAGAAGCATTATGATGGCATTGATATACTTGAAGATATGAGAGTATTATGAAAGAGAATAATGGAGTAAAATAGAGAAGTTGGCAGCAAAGAAGACAATTTTTTCAGAAGTTTTCTTGTGAATGGTCCCTTTTATGGTCATAAAATATTACTTTTGTTCAGGAATAAAATATTCCACTTTCCTTTTATAATAACACTTTATTTTTCCCCAATTATACGTCTTTGAACCAAATATGAAAGTAAAGTTCAAGCAATGTCCATTGGTCACTCTTCTGTCTTCTCCACTGTAATGGGTCTCTCATGCCTCTTTATGTGAAATTATTTATCCCATTCAACCTCCCTCTTTCTTCCACACCTCTTTTTCATCCCTTAATTATTTTTTTATGCCATTCCTGCAAATCACCTTACACCTTTACCCTCTGTTTATGTATATTCCTTCTAGGTACACTATTAGTAATACAATTCTTTTTTTTTAATATAACAGTAGAAGGAATAATTTATTAAACTATTGGGATATCACAAGAGTAATATAAATAGTGATAATTTCCATTGAATATATAATTTTTCATAATTAAAATAAACTTATTTTATTACAGATAATATTAAGCAGATCCTAGGAGATGATATTGTTAATTCTTTCTTGCAATAGCCTCACCTTAAAAGAGTTGTTGGGTTTTTTTAGATTCATGTGACAACTCATTTTCTCTTAAAAAAATTTCAGTAATATTTTATTTGTCCAAACCCATGTAAAGATAGCTTTCAACATTCATTCCTGAAAAACTCTCTGTTCCAAATTTTTCTCTCTCCCTCACTTACTTCTCCCCTCCCCAAAACAACAAGAAATCAGATATATGTTAAACATGTTAAAATATGCTATTATTTTAAACATATTTCCATATCTAACATATTGTGCAAGAAAAAATTAGATTAAAAGGGGAAAAAAAACTTTGAGAAAGAAAACAAACAAAAAAGTGAAAATACAATCCTTTGATTAGTGGTACAATTCTAGTCCTGTATAATTCTGATTATGGCACCTCAACATTTGAATTTTTTTTTTTTCTGGACACTTGCCATATTTTTTCCTTGCTCTGATAGTTCTGAAATTTGGCTATAATGTTCCTTGGAGTTTTTATTTTGGGATCTATTTCCTGGAGTGTTCAGTGGATTCTCTCAATGCCTATTTCTCCCTCTGCTTCAGATATAACAGGGTAGTTTTTTTTTTTGATATTTTTTTGAAAGATACTGTTCATATCTTTCTTTCTTTTGATTATGGCTTTCAAATAGTCCAATGATTCTGATATCTTTCTACTGAAGCCATTTCCCAGGTCATTTGTTTTTCCAGTGAGGTATTTCCCTTTTCTTCTATCTTCCCATGTTAAGAAACCACAATAATTTGTTATGTTTGGATGTTTTTTTGTTCCTATTTTTCTAGCCTATATTCTGACTTCAGATTTCTATTAGGATCAGACTCTGCATGCTTCCAAAGGGAGTATCTGAACCAATTTTGCTGCTGATTTCTCAGTGAATATAGTTTAGCTCTACATTAGAGTCACAGGGACAATTCAGACTGGGGATCCCAGTCTGGGAGAGCTTTTAGTTCTCCCAATGTGCTCTGATTCAGAGCAAGGTTTGATTGGTGCCTCCTATTCTTGGGAGATTTGCAAACTAATAACTTGGGTTTGGTTTAAGAAACAGGAGACTGTTGCTTGACTCATCCATTATCAGCCAACTGGAAATTTCTGCTACTTCATAGTAAAAGTGCTGTAGGATTGCCTTTGGTTTAGGATCCTTGCCCTGGTTATTCCTCTACAGACTTCAACATGAGATAGAAGCCTGAGAGCCAAGAAGACCATGGTTCAAGTCTTGCCTATGATGCCTAATAACTTAGTATGTGACATACTTAAATTCTCCATGCTTTTGGTAACTAAAATTTACAGAGAAAATGCTCTATTGGTAGAAGGAGTATCAGAAAAATTCTTCCTTTCTGTTTTGTAAAGATTATTCTTCAAGAAGAAACTAATGGGTTCAGAATACTAACTCTAAGTTAATCCAAATGTAATTTAATAAATTTACTAGGTTGGAGGGGTAGAGGTATTTTCCACTCAATAAAAGGGTGCCTATTATAGGTGTAAGCTCACTGCCTCGTCTGTACATTTTTGTCATTTTAGATCATGTCTCCAGTCTCCAGGTTGTATCTGAAAGAGTTGTTTTGGTCATTCTTTAAAAAGCGTAATCTTACTTCATGTAATCTCTTCATTCACTTAACAAATAGACATTGGATGTTCTCTATGTGCAAAGCAATGTAAAAATGTATAACATGCAAAGATTTGTTCAATTTATTCAATAACATTTATTTAGAGTTAATTATGTGCAGAACACTGTGTTAGGCTCCAGTGGGCATGAAAATTTAGATAAGCAAATCACTACTCTTGAGAAAAATAAGATTAAAAAGTCCTGAAAAATGCTTTTGAAAGCTATAAATAACCTATGGTGAGGTCTGAAGTGGAAAACGCTAAGCATCTTGGGGGAAGAAGGTTTGTGTGGTTGCAGATAATAGAATATAAAAATCTTGGAGTTAGTTTATATAGCATAAATAAGGATAGTAGATGAGGTGAGGAAGGGTATTCTAATTATGGGAATTAAATAGCTATGGGGATGAAATAATGAGTAAAGTCATAGAAGCAGAATGATATTTTACACATTTTAGGGAAAAGATTGTAGAGTAGTTGAGTGGGAGCATAGTAGGAGGAAGACATGAATTAGGCAGTCATAGCGCTCAAGGAAGTTACATTTTTTTTCAGGTGGATAGAGCCTGTATATGAATAACTAATAAAAAAAAACTACTACAAAACAAAACATTACAAACAGTATTGAAGAAGTTATAGAATTTGTGTCAGAGGCCAAAAGATGTAGATCAGAATAATATTTCTGACAAACATACATATATCAGGTGGTTTTGGGCAAAACACTTGACTGTTTATTGCCCAGGGAAAATCTCAGAGCAATTGCTTATTTGCATCAAAGAACAGAATTTCCATATGGGTGAAATCACAGGATTCAACTACAAGTAATAAATAAATAAGAGAGGATGCATGTACAAAGTGAATTGGTTGGACTGAATGACCTTTAAGTCTCTTCTAGGATATTTAGTGTGGGACAAGCAAAGGAATATAGTATTCTTGAGATAGAGACCATAGAATCATAGATTTAGGGTTCAAGGGACTAGACTATCAATATCCAGCCTTTTTACAAATGAAGTGACTGAGATTGAAAGTGATTAAGTGACTTGTGCAAACTCATAAGGATCCTACACAAATTTCATTGGGGTGGACACATTTTTGTATGTGTTTTGAAATATGTATAGGTTTGCCAAAGGTAAAGCTTAGGAGATATATGGGTGGGAATTTTTAATGGGAAGAGGGACTCAGCAGTAACAAGATGACTTTTTGGTGCAATGGTAAATAGTCCAGATTGATTAGAAAACCACTATATAGAAAGAGGGAGTAATTTTTATTTAGTGCCTATTCTGTATCATTCAACTTTTTTTTTCTTAACAAATACTACCTATAATTGTACATAAATATGTGTTTTAGGGAGTAGTGGAAAATAAACTTAGAAAAGGAATTCTTATTCTGTGGAATAGAAGCTAGGCTGTGGAGGGCCTAACCTAGATTCCTGAATTCCCCCAAAAGAACTGAAGCAGAATTCTCTGACAAACACAATGCAGATTTTGAATTTGCAAGTTTAATTAGTTTACAAATAAATTAAGAGAATTTCTTATTTAGGAAAGTTCTGGCTTAGTCTGCTATTTAAATATATACTGACAAAACCTGAATAAAATTAATGTTTTATTGTGACAAAAGAAAGATAACTTTTACTTTCAAGAAGTAAAGTAAGGAACAGAAAAACAAGAAAAATAGTTAAGGGACACTTTATGTAAAATTGTTTCTTAATCATCTGGTTCCACAAAAAACCTTATTCTTAACTTCTGTGTACAAAATAAATGACAAATGGGGCTTTTTCCTTGATGAACTGTTAAGATTTCCTTGAGCCTACAACCATTATGACGGTAGGGTGAAATCATTCTAGCATTAGTCCTGAGGCATTTGTCCCTGAGGTCTCAGTGTGTCCCAATCTGTTTGTAGTTTGTCTTCTGGTCTATGGTACTGAGAATAATTTAACTCTGTGTTCAAATCCATAGGAATACATTTTAGAACCTGTTCATTTTTGATAAAAAGCTACTTTATATCTCTTTTAAAAACTTCCCAATAGTGGAGTGTATTTTTACTAGAAAAAATATAATTGCTTATGATTTATCTTCAATCCACTATACACTTTCCTCTCCCCTTCTACCTGGATGTCTGTTATAGCTATTTGGAATACAATGTCGTGGAATTGCCTTTTTCTTAGGAACAGCCATGCAGAATGCAGGCATAGCATGAAAGGGTCAGTTTGATAAATAATCTTTGGGGTACTGGCTTTCTTACCCAAATACATAAAGTCATGACCAGTCTCACAGTTGCTTTCTTCCTCAGTGATTTTTTCCCATTTTATTGCTTCCCTTCCAATTTTGTCTGATTGGCTAAAAGATAATGAAGAATTTTGGAGGGGATGTGGGAAAACTAATACATTGTTAGTGAAGTTGTGAACTGATTCAACCATTCTGGAGAGCAATTTGGAATTATGCCCAAAAGGCTATCAAACTTGATCCAGCAGTGTTTCTACTGGACTTGTACTCTAAAGAGATCATAGAGGGAAAGGGACCCACATGTACAAAAATATTTGTGGCAGCCCTTTTTGTAGTGGCAAGGAACTGGAAACTGGGTGGATGTCCATCAATTAGGGAATGGCTGAACAAGTTATGGTACATGAATGTAATGGGATATTATTGTTGTATAAGAAATGATCAGCAGGATGATTTCAGAGAGGCCTGGAGAGATTTGCATGAACTGATGCTGAGTGAAATGGGCAGAACCAGGAGATCATTATACATGGCAACAACAAGACTATATGATGATCTATTCTGATGGACAGGGCTCTCTTCAACAATGAAGTGATTCAGACTAGTTCCAATGGTCTTGTGATGAAGAGAGTCATATACACACAGAGAGAGGACAGTGAGAACTGAATGTAGACCACAACATAGTATTTTCAATTTTTTGTTGTTGTTTGATTAATTTTGTTTTCTTTCTCATTTTTCCCCTTTTTGATATGATTTTTCTTGTATTGTATATTTGTGGAAATATATATAGAGGAATTGTACATTTAACATATATTGGATCACTTGCCAACTGGGGGAGGAGGTGAGGGGAGGGAGGGAAAAATTAGAACACAATGTTTTGTAGGGGTGAATGTCAAAAATTATCCACGTATATATTTTGAAAATAAAAATCTGTAATTTAAAAAAAATAAGAAATTTGTTTTGCATGATTTAGAATTGTAGAACTACAGGAAGTTTAATTAACTTCTTGTGAGCTTATTTTTTATTTTATTTTATTTTTAAGGAAAATACCATTCATTCCTAAGCTCTCTAGTGTTTTTTAAAATTAGGATTGGGAATTGTGTTTTGTCATATGCTTTTTCTGTATCTATATGATTTCTATTAGTTTGCTTATTGATATGGTCAATTATACTGACAGTTTTCCTGATATTGAACCAGTACTACATTCATTTTTATTATGCTGCTGATAAATTGCTTTAATCTGTCTGTAATATTGTTTTTATTTTTTATAGCTTTTTACTAATATTTTCTTTTCATTACCTTACCATAGTTATCTGAAGTATCCCTTCCTCTCCAATTTCCAGAAAGTTAGTTTATAAGACAAGCAGTATTTTTTACAGAAAATTAAACCAGCAAATCTGATGAAAAAGACTAAAAAGGTGTGCAATGTATAACATCTGTGAGTCTTCAACCTCCACCAGTATGTAGATTAGTTAGGTATTCTCATATCTCATGCAATGCTTTTTGATCTTATTATTTTTGCTACTTTTACTTTTGATTTTCTTTCCATTTACATCTTTGTAGTGACTATTGCTTTCTAAACTCTGGTCACTTCATTGTGCAGAATTTAACAGAGATCTTTCCTTGATTTTGTACTCATCATTGATATCATTTCTCATAGCATAGTAATATTCCATTACATTCATCTACAACAATTTCTTTAGTCATTGTCCAACTGCTATGCATCTATTTGTTTCTAATTCTTAGCAATCACAAAAATGCTGTTGTGAATATGTAGGGATATATAGGGACTTTTTTCTTTGGATGTTTTCCTTGGGTAGAAGTCTACTAATGGAGACTGGTTTAAAGGATAGAGACATTTAAAGTGTTTTATCAGCAAAATTTCAAATTACAAAAGTTGTACAACCTAACAGTTTTATTACAATATATTAATGCATCTATTTCTTCAACAACCTTTCCAATGACTACTGCTATTTTTTGTTATTTTCCACCTTTTCAAGGTATGATGTAAAACACAGGGTTGTTTTGATTTGCAATTTTCTTATTTTTAGTTACTTTCTGCATTTTTTCTTGCAATTGTATATATGTTGCAATTGTTCTGAGAATTCATTGTATTTTTTGTCAACTTATCAAGGAATAAATATTAACAACATTATATATATTAATATATGAATCAGGTATGTGAATATATAAAATCATGGAATATAGACATACATACACACATAGACATATAGGCACATTTCCTTTTTGATTTTAGATAACATTAATTTTGTCTATGCAAAATGTTTTTCAACATCAAATTTATTTTATCTTTTATTATTGTCCCTGCCTCTTAATTGGCAAAGAATATTTTTCCTAGTCATAGCTATAAAAGGTATATGTTGTCTCTATTTTCTTTTAGTTTTTTTTATAATATTGTTAATATTGAGGTTATATTTTCATTTAGAATGTAGTCTGGCACATGGTGTTATATATTGGTTTGTGTATTATTTCTAATTGGTTCCTTTTTAGTTTTCCCAGTAGCTCTTTTCTTTCTTTCTTTTTTTCTGTATATATATATATATTTTTTTAACAAAGATGAAGGTTTTTCCTAATTAACTTCTGTTTTCCACTTTTGGAAACACCAGATTATTGGATTCTCTTGTTTCTGAATCTCCCTTGACTGTTTTGTTTCATCTCTTTCTTTTCTTTAGCTGCTACCCTGTGGTTTTAATGACTGTTATTTTTAAATATAATTTGAGGTTTAGAAATGTTATTCCCACTTTTTCCTAGTTTATTTTTTTATTTTACTCACTATTCTAGATCTTTTTTTGAAATGAATTTTATTATTATTTCATCAAATTCTTATTATCCCCTTGGTAATTTAATTGCTATAGCAATTATGATCCTTAGTTTATCTGTAGACATGCTGTCTTCAAATTACTTTTTAGAATCCCCTTTCAGGTACTTGTAAGTACATTTAAGAACATATGTAAATATTAATTTATTTACTCATTCACAACATTAATTAAATGCCTATGCTACGTAATGTGCTGTGTTAAATTCTGTAATGGAAATATACTGTATTAAAGTTGTTGAGTCAAATCTTAACTCCTCTATTTTTGAGCTGTTCTCTAGGTCTGGCATACTTCTTCACTTAATAAACCTGGTCTGTATTCTCATCTAGAAGGAAAGAATAGATACTAAAAGATTCATTTGACAATTGAGGTAATTAAAGTACACAGTAGATAATGCATGCATTTATAAGCTAGGAGTTATCATCAGGGATTCTTAAACTTTTTTTTTTTTGTATCAATAATACCTTTGACAATGGGAGAAACCCATGGTTCCCTTCTTAGAAGTGTTGTTAAATTCATAAGATAAAACATAGCATTACAATGATAACTAATTAATTAGGACATTTAAGAAAACAAGTTTATAGGTTAAGAACAAACTTACTGGAAGTAAATGATTTCTGATCTGCTAGTGGCAGGGATTGGAGAATGCCAGTTTGAATCCCATTTGATTTGAAGTTAAAGAACTTGGGTGCAGTACTAATCTCTACTACTTATTAACTAAGTATGATCTTTTTTTTCCCCTTAGGCAATTGGGGTTAAGTGACTTGCCCAGGGTCACACAGTTAGGCAATGTTAAGTGTCTGAGACCAGATTTGAACTCAGGTCCTCCTGATTTCAGGGCTGGTGCTCTATCCACTGCGCCACCTAGTTGCCCCAGCTAAGTATGATCTTTAACATGTCATTTAATCATTTGGGGCCTTGCTTCTTCCACCTGCAAAATGAATGAATTTTATTAGAAAATCTGATAAAAATGAAAGAATGAAAAAAAGTATGTTATGTGCCAGCATATATGTGCTATATGCTGGAAATGCAAATATAAGCAGGCTAGACAGTCTTTTTTCTCAAAGTGCTTATATTCTAATAGGCAAAGACAGCACAAATTGAAGAAGGTGGCCAACGAGTGTTGGAATCACAGGGCAATTGATTAACATGTCATATAAATAGGAATTCATGTCATATGAAAAGTGATGACATGGAAAAAATATTTATTACAACTGGGTTTGAGTTGTTGATTTGTTACTTTTTTTTTCATCTTGGGTAAATCACTTCATCTTTCTCAATCTCACTTTTCTCATTTGTAAAATGAAGAGATTAGATTGGATAGTCTCTTATCCATTTCAGTTCTCTATCAATTATAATGAAAGCATTTGTGGTCTTATGGGCTAACATTCCTTCTACTTGATCTTCATTGTACCCTAGTTGGGGATCAGAAGAACTTAAGATACAGTATTTAGTGTAAAAAGGGGACTTTTTAGTAGATAGAGAGTTGGCTTTGGAATTGAAGACTTGGGAACAACTTTTGCTTATAACACACACTAGCCGTGTAAACAAGAGCAAGTCACTGAACATGAAGAGATTATGTATAGTAAGCTTATCCAACAAATGAATTGCAATTCATTTGATTTCCTTCCTAATATATGTATTATATTTATATTTAAAACATTATTCAATTATTGTTCTGTAAGAATCGACCAGCAGGATGATTTCAGAGAGGCCTGGAGAGACTTGCATGAACTGATGCTGAGCGAAGTGAACAGAACTAGGAGAACATTATACATGCAACAAGACTATACGATGATCAATTCTGATGGACATGGTTCTCTTCAACAATGATGTGATTCAAACCAGTTCCTATTGTTCAGCGATGAAGATAGTCATATACATCCAGAGAGAGGCCTGTGGGAACTGAGGGTGGTTCACAACATAGCATTTTCACACTCTTTTAAATGTTGTTTGCTTGCATTTTATTTTGCTTCTCTCTTTCTTTTTCTGGTTTGATTTGATTTTTCTTGTGTGGCACAATAATTGTATAAATATGTATGCATATGTTGGATTTAATATATATTTCTACCATGTTTAACATATATTGAACTACTTGCCATTTAGGGAAGGGCATGGGGGAAGATGGAAAAATGGAATACAAGGTTTTGCAAGGGTTAATGTTGAAGAATTGTCCATACAAATGTTTTGAAAAATAAAAAGCTTTAATTAAAAACAACAACAACAACATTATCCAGGTAAGAATTCCATAGGTTTCACCAATTTGCTAGAGGAGTGCCTGGCATAAAAAAGTTTAAGAACTCCTATTCTCTGAGATAATACCTGCAATTATTCTCAAGTGTAAGAGATGAAGTAATAGGTCTCATTATTACTTTCAGAAAACATTTACTTCTGCATTGGTGACTGAAGATCCCAAATTCAGTGAATCATTGGATACCAGGAAGAAAATGAAAATACCACACAATAGAGTAACACTTTAATTTTTTTTAGTGACACTTTATGACAATTAGAATTGTTTTTACTTGTCTTTAAGAGGCAGGGAAGCAACTTCAATGCTGATTTAGCAGCTAAGGAAGTTGATACAAAGCTGAAATGCTCACCCTGACAAATCAGAGTCAGGACTGAGAAAATACGAAGGCATTTGACAAATATTTGAAGAAACAGAACCCTGATGTATGAACCTGAGTTATTCTTTTTTTTCCTGGCACATTCATAGCGTCCCACACCCCAAAATGGGAGTAATTAGAATTTCCATTTAAATGAGCCATTTACTTATAGATTTCAGTTATGAGAGACCCCAGTAAAAGTATGAATTTGAACATCAAAAGGGGTTGTGAATAGGGAGAGGCCTTGTGCTCATTCCAAAATCATTTTGCTTATACAGTACAGAAGCACCTTCTTTCTCCGTCCCAAAGGATAATTAGAGCTGATTGGGCCATCCTGGCAAAATTGTTTACTCTGGCACAAAAATGTGATCAAATATACTAATTGTAGACATCGGGGACAATTAACTGAGTAGAAAGAGTTTGTAGGCAGAGTAAAACCCGGACAATTCATTAGGACTTCAGTAGCTGACTCACAGCTTCAGTGACTGACAGCTATGCTGCTATCTTTATTGGTTCAAACATAAAGAAAGTAAGCTATTTAAGTCTCTGATAACTGCTGTGAACCTAAAAAAAATCCTCCTTGCAATTCCTTCATATATTCAAAATTACATTCATTTTCACATTAAAAAATTTTTATTCATTATATATAAAAGGTTCACTATTAAATGCTTTGCATATTGGCAAGACTAGATTATAACCTCATTGTAAGAAGGGACTCTAAAGGCCATCTGGAAGGATTTCCTCATTTGCAGAAGAGGAAAATGAGAGCCTACAAAAGTAAAGTGACTTGCTTCAAGTCTCACATATTTGGTGAGTGACAGAGCTGAGTCTTCAAAGCAGTCTTTATGGATCTCCCACTAGGGGGTTCCAGAGAATTGTAGACTAAAGGAAGTGCAAGGGAATTTGGAGTTCAAGGAATAACATCAATATTAATTTCTCTGCCTAGAGTGATATTTTGGGTGTATTAGGTCATTGTAGAAATATCCTGTATTGATGTCTGGAAATGAAAAAATATATTAATGCTTTTACTTTGTATTATAGGCAGAAGCTTGCTACAGGCATTTCCTAATTTTTTCAATATCATCTTCTAAGCATTATTCTCTTTGAGAGAGAAATGTCCAAAGTAAAAGAATTTCCTCATGGCCTTGGATATCTCTCCCCTCAAGACATTTCTGAAGTAAAGACATTTGCAGGAATCCAGAATGCAATAAAATTCTTAATAGGATAAAACCAAGTTTGCTGATTTAGGATTAATATTTTACATCACCTAATGGGAAAAAAGTCAGTTACAAGTTTTGGCTCACTGCTGGAGTGAGCCTAAAACCATTCAATGTCTCTTTGAACAGTCCTCACAATTTCCTAAGTTGCTAACTGAAGAAACCTCTTTTTCTATAATTAATAACCAAATTCCTTAAGGAAAGTGGGGAAGGCAATTACTGCTCTTATGTTAGTCATTAATTTCTTTGAGGGAATGAATAATTCAATCATTTAAGTAGATATTTCTCATATTTAATCTGGTTGATAAAAGACAAAAATGAAACTCTTCTTGCCCTGAAGGAGCTTTCATTTTAGTGGGTAAAATGATTCATATATATATAAACAAAAATAACAGAAAATGTTGAGGAAAAAGAGATACTGATTGGATATATTGATCTGGGAATAATCTGCACAGAAATGAAAAAAATCTAACAACTGATAAAGTAAGTCAGTCAGGACATTGAGAGAGAATGGGTACAGCATGAATTATGAATATAGAAATGGCACTGAGAAGGTGTTTTCAAGTTATGTAAGGGAATAACCACCAAGTAAACTTCCCACTTTCAATTCTAGCCCCAGACATATTGTCATGATATCATTTAGTCAGTAGATTGTAAGAGCAATGGAACAAAATTGGATTTGGAAGAAGATGTGTGGAGGCTTATTAAAGAATGCTGTTGTGGTCTATTTTATGACTGGAGACCCATTTCTCAGATTTCCAGCAACAATTGTATTCAGATGTATAGTTTGCTGAGTCTTCTTTCAAACATTTATACAAACTCCCTTTGCTTCCAAAGTACTATGTGAGAAGCAAGTTATGTCAGAGTATTGGAGAAATGAGTGGAAGAAACTGGCTAAATGATTAAGTACTTGATTCAGGTACCTAGGACTTTGATACAAATAGGAAATAAGTCTATTATAGTTGACAGGTAAAATTATAAATGTATTAATTGAATCTTCAATGGGATTTGATTCCGTAACGAACATTATTGAATGTTACAAGATGCCATGGTAAATACTAAGTGGTATATAAAGAAACAAAAGACATTAGATTTTTCTGCAATGCGTTTAAAATTTAGTTAAGAAGATATAGCTTCAATACATAAAAAGTAAATAATACTATAAGAGGAAATTTTAAATACTTAGTGAGGGTGGTGTCATAAATAGAATCCTGCCTTCAGTGTTGGTAAGACCTGTAATCCAATCCTGCCTCTGATAGCTCTTTCACCCTGGACAATTCAAACAGCAATGACAAAATGGAAATGTAATGCTTGTGCTGCAGAGTGATTAAAGTTGCACATTAAATTGTGACTTTCTTTTGAACAAGGACTATTTTTACTTTCTTTATATCTCAAACCTTCAGCATAAAGCCAGGCACTTAATAGGTGCTTTCCAAATATTTTTAGATTCTTGGCAAAGAAACTTGGGATTTCTACAATTATTCTGCCATTTTTCATTTAATTAAAAAATTATTGTTATGTAAGGTGTGCATATCAGAATCAGATTGATTTTCTAAAGGAAGGCACGAGGTTAAGACTTCTTAGTCCGAAGTTTTTCCTTCTGTGTAAATGAGGATTTTCTGGGTGTATAAAAATGAACACATCAGGTTCCCAGAGATTACACTTTGATGCTGGGCTCAACAAGAACTGAGTGATTATATCTTTAAGTGCCATTTTTTTTATGATATAGCATCTCTTCTCTTATTGTTTGTCCTTAGTTATTAGAGGACTAATGACATCAGGAGGGTGATGTTTTGACTTGCAAGTGAATTGGCTTTAAATGAAACAGGACTGTGCAAAGTCACCAGCCTCACTCTCTCTCCCAAGGTCATGTGAGTCCAGTGGCAAGACATAAGTCAGGATGACAGGAGATGACTTCAGCTGCAGTGAGAGACCTTCCCTTACAATGAAAATAAAAGTGGAAATAGGAATATTACTATCATTAAACAGTGTGAAATTCTGAGGGTGATATTGGAACTACAAAAAGTTTTCTTTTTCCATGAAACTGTCATTATTTTTTGACAAAACCTGATTTCATTAAGGAAATCCTAGTGAAGAAATTCCCTCTACCAAAGAAGATTCACACCTACTCTGCAATTTACCATATCCTCTTGGAGAATTGCTTGGATCACTTAGATGTTATGTTGTACCAGAATCTCAAATTGTGATTTGTGCCACTGTTTACATTTCTAGCTCTAAAAGCCTGTCTCTATCCACTGTTATGCTTTCTCTCATGATATTTTTATAAGTCAAATTATTTCATTTTTATATAATCAAATCATTTATTCTTTTTAATATTAAAAACTGGAAAGGCATGATCTAATTGTTCAGATAAAAGCATTATTATATTTCTCTTACTCATGTTGATATGGCAGGGATATAATGAATTCAGAAATGGAAGCACAGTTTATCTCTCTACAGATTGTACATTTCCATAAGAAGCTATTTAAGTAGCAAGAAATATTTGGTGTGCATGTGTAGGTGGAAAATGATAAAAATATTTTTGTTGAATGATTAGCCTTTTATTCACTATAGCTTAACATATTTGGATAGTTATTATTCTTCAGTGTTATATCACATGGTTGATATATTAAATCAATAGTCTTCAAAAAGTAAGGCAAAATGATAGATATGCACATATGAGTAGAGTAATACAAGTTAGTGGAATAGGAATCTATGAAATACAATTTGAGGAATTTCAAAAAGTCCCCTCTTATCACACAAATATTTCTTTTAATGTCGGGAGTCTTTCTTCCATTCTTCTTAAAGTATTACTCAGTGACTGTTAACCTGTCATCATTTGTTTATGTCTTTTGAGTAAATGAGTTTATTATCTCTTACCAAGAGCAGTTTTTAAAAGAAGAGAAGACAGAAACATCTTGACATTATTGTCACCCATGAAGATGTGAATGGGCCAGAGTAGAAGGGGCATCATTGTGTAGAATAGGGAGACTGGGGTCACCTAAATCAAATTTTCTTTTTAGAGAAGTTTTCTTGATAATGATCCTGGTTTTCAAAAAGTAAGTATAGTTTTGTTCAAAAATGTGATGATCCATTTCTTCTTGAGTAACTTGATTAAATGTTTTCATGAATTTTCTGTCAATCTTAAGTTTTTTGTCCTCTCTGAGTAATATTCCTAATATTTAAAATTAATCTTTTTCTTAATCTGTCCACTCTCTTACTTTTGCTTCTCATATCAGCAACCTGAATGCAGAATACTTTTCTTTATCTTCTAATATCCATCAATCATTTATTTCATTCCTCAATTTTATCCTTTGGCTTTGAGATTCCATGAATACTCTTGATTATGGGTCCTATTCACTGGTCTAGAATACCCATGTCCACTTTTGATATTATCCTTTGGAGTCATAGATGCTTTTATCTTAGAATATCTGATCTCTCTTAGCCCATTACTCTTATGGACAGAAGGAGCCCCATTCTCATTCAAATTCCATTGTATTATTTATAATCTTTCTTTTTTACTTCTCTTGCTCTTTCAGTCTTTTCTGTTATTCTTTTTTTCTTTGGATTCTACTTTTAAAAATGTTTCTTTTGTGGCATTCAAATTTTTAAAGGACTGGATATAGATGATAGAGTTGAAAAGTAAGCAGATTGTTCTTTAATATAGATGAATATTGTACCATAAAAGAATGTGACTTTGTCAGAAGGCAGATGGTTGAATTTTTAACATTCTTTCTACCAATTGATTATGTCTAGGATTATTCTAGTTAATCAGTATTTAAACCTTAGTGTCATCTTGCCTTTTCTATCTCTCAAACAACTCTTGCATCTGTCATCTTTCTACTTACCTTCTCCACAATGGTTTCCCTACACTATTGAGTCTCTTCCATCTCTAATCTGTCACTGATTTCCCTGCCAAAGTCGTTTTCTTAGAGTACACTTTCCCACTCAATAAAAATACATAGCTCCTTAGAGCCCATAGGATCAAATATAAATTCCTTGTTTTTCTACTTCAAGCCTTTTGTAGCCTTGCTCCAAATTACCTTTATAGTCTCATTACACTTCTTGCTTTATAGCCCAATATGGTTTTCAGAAACATTTTTTTCACTATTTCTCATAAATGTTAATCATGACCCTTGTTTTCCCCCATGACTGACATACACTCTAATCTCACCCCAGTCTCTTAGCACGTTTAATTTACTTCAAAGCTCAGTGCTATTCACATTTTCAAAAGAAGACTTAACTAATTCTATTAGCTGCAACCAAGTATTCTTGTCTCTCTTTATATGTGCAATGGCTCCCTGTTGTAATTTCCAGGTTCAAACCTCAATTCCACCTTCACAACCTGGCCCTTTCCTGCCTTTGTAATCTTCATACATCTCACTTCCCTTTGTTTCTCTGAGATGCAGTAACACTGCTCTTCTTCAGATGTAAAACTATCTTGATTCTACACATTCTCATGTTAGAGAATCTTCATTGCTCTCCCTTCTTATCTCTGCTTTTTATTTTTCCTCTTTAAGTTTCATATAAAGTCCTGCCTTTTATAAGAAGCCTTTTCTAAACCTCCTCAATCTTAGTGATTTCCTGTTGTTGATTATCTTCAAGTTTTTCCTAAGTAAATCCTGTTTGCACACAGTTGTTTTGTGCTGTCTTCCCTGGGAAATCTTCAGCTGTTTCAGAGAATGGGCTACTTTACCCCTTTTATTTTTATCACTAGCACTTAGAGCAAAGCTTGGAACATAGATGCTTAATAAATGACTCTTCATTATTTTATTTTATATTTATATGTATAGATATACATGTATATATACATCCATGTATAATATGGGGGTTTGTGAATAAACACATGCATAATTATGTCCTCCAAGTTTACTAGATTGTAAAATTCTCGAGTCTCAAATTGATCTATTTTTCTCCTTTGTCCTCAGTGCCAATCAACTGACTGAGGATATAATTTTGTATATTTTTTATATATGCATATACACATGTGTAAATGATATATATGTATACACATTATTTAAGTGTATAAATACATACATACATAGTTATCTCCATCAATTGAATTGTAAACTCCTTAATTCAGGAATTGTTTCATTTTTGTCTTTTATTCTCACTGCCTCAAATAGTTATTTAACATATTATATGTGCTTAATACACACTTATTAAATGATTGATTGCTGAGAGATTAAAATATAGGTAGAAATAGGACAGGAAAAGACTTTCATGGTTTGATGAATGTGTGGTCATGAGATTTAATGGGGGGAAATGTGCAGGGAAGATTTTAGGTAAGTTTTTATCCTTTTGAAGTTCAGATCTCAGTGTGAAAAGTCAAAGCAGTTCCTGCCATCTTCTTCTTGTAGTCCCCATGAAATTTCTCATTCTGAGCAATAATAAAATGATTCTTCCAGTCTCCTGGCATTCCTGAAACAGATCAAAATAGGATTAGGGCTCAGAGCCTGAGATTCACTTTTCTAGAATTACAGAGGAAGATTATAGAGCTGGATAGAGGTGTTTCAATAATGGTATGAAATTTTTATAGCATTTTTTAGTTCATGTATAAGTTTTCATTCATCTCATCATATTTTATGACTCTATGATTTAGGTAAATTAGGTAAAATTATTTCCATTTAAGAAAGTAATGAACTGAGACCCAACTTATGGTAGCTTGTTGATTAAGGGTATAGCTGATCTTCTGACCTAATTCCACTGCTCCTTCTACAATGTAACTCTGCCTCTCCACAATATGCTGTGTAAGAGAATTCTTAAGCAAGTCCTAAGTAGCTTGTACATGTATCTATCACAGAACATGCCCCTCAGATCTTGAATCTACTCACCTTTCCTCATGAATAGGGAGATGGACTGGTCCATCAACTGTTTAGGAACAGTGCCATAATTTGCCATGGGATTTTGCTTCATGATATCAAAAGAGGTGTGATAGATGATGTTGTTGAGAATTTGCTCTAATAAGTTCTTCTCTAGGAACTTTAAAATCTATTGGATTTTCTGCCTTGGGTTCTATATGAGGAGAAGCTAGTAAAAATAAACATCAGATAGGAACTTTTATAGACAAATTGTCTCACTTTATCTATAAATAAAGTCATAGAATCATAGACCTGGGGCCAGAAGAATCATTGGGGCCATCTAATCCAACTGTTTTATTTTCACAATAAGTAAGTTGAGGCAAATTGAAGTTCAGTGACATCCACAAGGGGATACTGGTATCAAATATGAGATCAACCCATTATTGAATTCATATTATGATCCTGGTGATCTTCATTAAGCTCCACTCCTAGCTCTGTTATCTTTGTCTTTGAGACCATAAAAGCTCCCACACTCTGGCAGTTCACCCTCACCTCTGGATTTCTCACACTGGACATACACTTTCTCCCTGGTGCCCCTTCTTTTGATTGAAAAGAATCAAAAACAGAAGCTTAAGGAATTACTTGGGCAGCCACATCTTCCTTCCTCTCTTGCTTTTACTTCTGACTTTCCAGAATTCTTGTAACATGTTTCCTTTTTTCCCCCCTTCCTTTTATGCCTTGTTTTGTTTTATTGGAATATAAGTTCCTTAAGGGAAAGGACAGAGGTTTGTTTTGGCTTTTATTTGTATTACTAGTTCTTAGCAAAGTTCCTAATAGATAGTAAGTACATAAAATTAAATGTTTATTGCCTTGGTAAAGATACAAGGAAAGGGAAAACCATGATACATATATGTATACACATATACATAAACATATATAATTAAATACACTTAACACATAAATATACATTTGCATGTACATGGGTTGATATATATGCATATAAATATATATATATATATAACCACATACACACACATATACAGATCCCTGTACATATCTGTCTGTCTATCTATCTAAGTAAACACTAATCCCAGAGGAAAGGCAGTAGTAGCCTTATAGGCAAAATCAGAAACCTTGAGCAATATCTTTCCTCAACAGTACATTTAGTATTTCTGACTCTTTCCAACTGCTCTGTAGAAGTTTTTGTGTATTGTATATAATGGGTTTTTTTTTTATGGAATCATCTCTCTAGTCTCCAAATCTTTTACCTTAATTAGAATGTGAGTTTCTTCAGAGTAAGACAATTTTGATTTTTCTCTTTGTATCCCCAGTACTTGGTACAGTTCCTGATACATAATAAATATTCAGTAAATGCTTATTCATTCATTCATTTAACCATTTATAATTTGAATAAAAATAAGAGCATAGACATAACTATTCAAGAAAAGTTTCTTGGAAGATCATACATTAAGCTGAGCCATTAAGGAACCAAGGATCATAAGGGAAAATAATATAAGGAGTAGAACAAGAGATAGCTAGAAGCCTTTAATAGTGATTTAATACCTGAGTGTTAGACTAAGATAAATTTTATCATGTAACAAAAGATTTGATGCTCAAAAATTTGGTCAATACACTTTTAAAGTTGCTTTGAGATAAAGAAATGGAGGCATTTTGGGGGCAGAGCCAAGATGGCGGAGTGAAGAAATGAATTTCTGTGTCCTCCTTTGACCTTCTCTCAAACCAACAGCAGATTAAGCCTCTAAACTGATTTTAAACACAAATGTTTGGACTACAAACATTCCTTGCAGAAAGTACCTTTGAAGAGCTCCACAGCAGGTCTGTTTCAGTCAGGCAGGGGATTGGGAAGTTTGCCGGGTGCAGCTCCAGGAGACAGGGCAGGAAACCAGGTGGGACTCAGCGTGGCAGATTCTAAACACCTGGGGAGTCAATCTGAGGCTCTTGGGACACTGCTCTGATTGCAGGCACGTGCTTTGGCAGATCTGCCTTTGGTAAAAGATAGATTGTAACCCACTGCAAATGCATGGACCTAGCCTGGACAGCCCAGCACCAGAAGTTAATTAGCTGGATTGCCCCAGGGCAAACTACTGCAGCCACTACTTCTCTGCTTTATACAGACCCCAAGCTTTCTAAAAAATGAGTAAGAAACAGAACAGAGCTCTCACCATAGATAGCTTTTATGGAGAGAAAGAAGGGCAGACACCAGATCCTGAGATTCCTAAAGGGAAAGCAACTCCAGGGGAAGCCACAAATAGAGACATGACCTGGTCCCCCTTTCACAAGGCTTACCTGGAAGATTGCATAAAGAATCTCAAGAGAGAGTTAGAAGAAAAATGGGGAAAGGAATTGAGATCAGTGCAAGAAGGATATAATGCCCTCCAAAAGAGATATGAAAAAGACACCAATTTACTGAAAAACAAAATTGGTGAAATGGAAAAAGACAACAATTCACTGAAAAACAAAATTGGTGAAGGAAAAAGTATGCAATGAACAAATTGGCCAGTTAGAAAAGGAGCTAAAAAAGGTAACTGAAGAAAATAATACATTAAAAATTAGAATTGAACAAATGCAAGTGAATGACTCAATAAGACTTCAAGAATCAGTCAAACAGGGGCAGCTAGATGGTGCAGGGGCAGCTAGATGGTGCAGGGGCAGCTAGATGGTGCAGTGGATAAAGCACCAGCCCTGAAGTCAGGAGTTCCTGAGTTCAAATCTGGTCTCAGACACATAACATTCCCTAGCTGTGTGACCCTGGGCAAGTCACTTAACCTCAATTGCCTCAGCAAAAAGCAAAAAAAAAAAAAAAGAATCAGTCAAACAAAAACAAAAAAATGAAAAAATAGAAGAAAATATGAAATATCTATTAGGAAAAACAACTGACTTGGAAAATAGATCTAGGAGAGACAATCTGAGGATTATTGGACTTCCTGAAAGCCATGATGAAAAAAAAAATCTAAACACTATCTTCCAGGAAATCTTGAAAGAAAACTGCCCTGATGTTTTAGAATCAGAAGGCAAAATGACCATCGAAAGAATTCACCGCTCACCTCCTGAAAGAGACCCCAAAATTAAAACCCCAAGGAATATTTTGGCTAAATTTCAGGACTATCGCACCAAGGAAAAGATATTGCTAGCAGCTAGAAAGAAGCAATTCAAACACTGAAGAACTGTAATTAGAATCACACAAGATCTGTCAGCCTCCACATTGAAGGATTGAAGGGCCTGGAACCAGATATTCCAAAAGGCAAAGGAACTTGGATTACAGTCAAGAATAAGTTATCCAGCTAGAATGAGCATTATCTTCCAGGGAAGAAGATGACATTTAATGATATAGGTAAATCTCACCTATTTCTAATGAAAAGACCAGATTTGAACAAAAAAATCTGACCTCTAAACACAGAACTCAAGAGAAGCATAAAAAGGTAAAAAGGAAAGGACTCTTGAGAACTTTATTTCTACTATGGTGATACTTAAAAATTGGGGGTATAATTTGATATTACTTTGATAATATGAAAAAGAAACTAAAGGTGGAAAAGCTATCATACTGGAAAAAAGAGGGAAAAGATGGTAAAATAAGGTTAAAAAAGAGGTAAAAATAAGGTAAGATCTCATGAAGAGGCAAAGAAAACCTAATATAATTGAGGGAAACAAGGGAGGGAGATGAGCATTGTGTAAATCTTACTCTCATCAGATTGAGCTCTAAAAGAGTATATCAGACACATTTGGTTTCGCAGAGAAACTCGTCCTTCCTTACAGGGAAATGGGAGGGAAAGGAGGAAAAGAAAGGGATGGACTAATAGAAGGGAAAATAGAAGATTCAGGGGAAGGGAGTAAAAGAGGGGGAGGTGCTCTAAAGGGAGGAGGACTGTTTGGGGAAGGTGGTCATCAAAAGAGATAAAGAAATGGAGAAGAGAATGAGAGAAAAATTATGCAAAGAAAATTTTCAATTCGCAGGTTTGTGTTGAGGAATCTTAATATCTTGCAGAGTTCTAATAAGGACTTGATGGAAGTTTTCTTTTTCAGAAAGATGTTATATACAAATTTGTCAAAGACATTTAACTTCCACTTAGGAAATGATACCTGAAATAATTTTATGAGTGGAGTATCACTTGGAAGATGGATTAAATTTAAGGTACATGATCCCAGAACTAAAACCAATGTATGGAAATTATGATACAAGCTTGATGTAAACAAAACTTTTCTAACAATTGGAGTTGAAAGGTGAAATGGGCTGTGTTAGGCATTCATCTATTCTGCTTTTTAGAGATTTTCAAGAAAAGTTTTGATGAACATTTGTCAGAGCAATTGTAATGGCATCTTTGGACTCTGCCCTATGAGATCTCTTTTTTTCTCTCTGCTTCTAGGATTCTGTGATTTGAAATCACAGAATCATAGCAGCAGAATCACAAATAATATTTGTTGGGTGAATGAACATTTACTCTATTATCCACCTCTTTCATGTCTTCATAGAACACATAAGGAATGGGGTGTTTGTTCTTTTTACCATCCTTTCACATGATCATACTCGGAACTCCAGAGCACTAGAGGGGAATGGAAGGATGCAGAAAAATTAATATCCATTATTCAAATTCTACATTTGACTAAGGAATACTCAGTTACTGTTGTTTACTCCCAGTCTGTTTGTAAAGGGAAGACAGGAAGACTGGATTATCAAATTCAAGTAGTTAATGGATCACAATAGAGATCATTTTTATAGCAAAAATAAAGTTTCATACAAAAGCGTATGGAACAGATATTTGTTCATGCATATGCTCATTTATATTTAATTAGAGAAATGATATCACATAGTATAGAGATCATCCTTTTAGAAATACATGGTGGGTACATATTAGGGCACAATTGCCTTAGGCAATTGTTGCAGCAAAGTTACTAATCTAGATTATTAAAGTTTCCTCACTGAGAATTCCCTATATCATTGAAATCTTTGATCCAGTTTGAATAAACATTCACACACACATATACACACACATACATAATGCAATTAAAAAAAGAGGTACAGGAAATCTATTCTTTTAGACACTATGTATATCAAAAGCAATCTATTCTATAGTGATTCTTCATTAGTTCCATCTGGTACCAATATCCACCAATATATTTCCATTTCATTCATTCAGAAAAAACATGGTGCTAGGAAAAATTTCCTATATCCCTAGAGAATCCAAAAAAGCAGGAGTTGCAATTGTGCTATCAGAGAAGAGACAAAAACTCATTGAAAACATAAAAAGGGGGCAAACAAGCACACAAAATCATGCTGGAAAGAGCCATGGATAACAAACCAAAATCCATGTTAAACATATGTGCTTTTAATGCTTAAACATTTAAAGTCAGAAAGTAAATATTAACTGAAGCATAAGAAAACAGACTTTAATGCAATGATTACAGGAGATTTCATACTGTATTTTGGATAAGTCTAACAAAAAGATAAAAAGAAAGGAAATATAAAACTGAAAAAAATTGTTGGAGAACCTAGAGCAAAAAATTCCTCAAACTTAGAGCACCTTCTAAGTGGCACTGCTGAATTCTCTCTCTCTCTCTCTCTCTTTATCTGTGTATATACAAATATATGTACACATTACAGCACCAAGATATTGCAAATAAATATAAAAAGTGAAAATTGTAAATATATCCTTTCTAGACCATACCATAATAAAAATAGCATTAGTTTAGGGACCATAAAAATAGACACACTAATTTACAAATAGTAGTAGAAGGGTAAATTAGTGTGCAAGAGAAGAAATAACAGAATAATTACATGAAAACATGAAGTAGAATAGTGATGAAACAACAAACTAAAATATATATTAAGAAAATAGAGAAAAGATTAATGCACTAAATATGCATTTAAAGCTAAAAAACCATCATTTATGAGTAGCATTAAGAGTAGCATTGAAGAGGACATCATAAAATCCTGAAAGGAAAGAGGCAGACTCAAAATTAAAAAAAAGCTTTTATAAATCATAAATAATTCTGCAAGCTGCTTCTTTGGAAAAATTATCAGAATTGATAAACTTTTGGCCACTTTGATTAAAATAGGAGAGAATAGGAAATCCAATAGAAAATGGGATTAATGAAATAAAAATAAATAAACCCAGAAACAAATAAAACCCCCAAATTAGTTTTGTTTGAAAACAAAACAAAAAATCCAGAAGAAATAAAAAGAATAATAGGAATCTTTTATATATAATTACATGCTAATGAGCCTGAAAAAAAAAGAAATTGAGTGATTTCTCACCAATTTGTACATGAACAGTTAAGGATGGGTTGAATAAATCTAGAAGAGGTAATTTTTTTCTATTTTCAATCCCTACACAATGTCATGCTTCAGTGTTTTGCTCATTTTTGGTGTTCAATCCTTGTTCTTGACCTGAAGATTGGTATGGAAAAAATGGCATAAATAATATTTACTACTCTAAATTATTTGGAGAATCATATTTCTAAGGAATTTTGATTTTTATTATTGAAAATAGACAAGTGAAAATAGAAAACCTCCTCTCTTTTTCAATGTTGACATCAGGTGAAGAGTGAATCAAGTGATCACAGAACTATGTCTACACTCACCTTTTCTGTCCAAGAATTTCTCAATGAACTCCTCTAAGGTACCTGGTTTAGTTAGGTAGGAGAGGAATCATTCTTGAGAAGTGGTAGTAAGACACCACACTATCTTTTGCATTTCTTGCCACATAGATGATCTGCAATGGATATCAATGTAAGAGATGATAATAAATGTCAGTGAGAAAAAAAGGAGTTAAGAGAAACGTTTATGTTTAGTATAAGTTACAAAAAGACTGCTTTGAGTCTGACTATCTATTTTGATTATCCCATTTTATCCAATATTATTGAGGGCATTGGGAGCAGAGTGCCTGTCAGGGACAGACTACAGTCTATGATTTGAGGTAAATCTCTTATTTTCATCCAGGTAGAAATATTTATCTAATATAAGACAAAGTAGGGATAAAGTACTGATAACTTAGAAATCCAGCTTCAGTTCTCCATTATGAATTCATCTGAAGATGAAAGTGGGAGAAGTGGGAGTAGTGCTTTGTAGATGGGGGGAGTGGCAGGAGGTGCTACCCTCATTCTGTCCTCCATAGTCATATACAAACATATATATACATATATATGTTTATACACACACACATATATGTCTAGTTTATTTGCCTGATTTGACTTTTTGTCATTTTTTGGTCATTTTCAGTCAGACTACTTTTCATGACTCCATTTGATGTTTTCTTGGCAAAGATAGTAGTGATTTGCCGTTTTACAGCTCCTTTTATAGAGAAGGAAACTGATGTAAACAGGGTTAAGTGACTTGTCCAGGATCACATTGGTAGTAAGGGTCTCAGGATAGATTTGAACTCAGAACGATGAGTTTTCCTGACTTCAAGGCTGGCACACTATTCACTGCACTACCTAGCTTATGTTGATTTTTAAATTTTTTTCTTAATTCCTCTATTTGAACTTCAAAATTTTTATTCAGTTCTGGGCTTTTCATCAAGAAAGCTCAGAACTGCTTATTTCATTTTCCCCCAGTATGATTATATATATATTTGTTGGCTAAGTTTTTATTGGTTAAACCTAAATACTTTGCCTTCTGTAACATCATATTCAAAGCTCTGCATTTTTTATAGAACTGCTTGCTAAATTTTGTATGATCCTGACTGTAATTCTTGGCTTTTTGAATTCTATCTTTCTGGATGCTTGCAATGTTTTTTCTTTGACCTGGTTTCTCTGAATAATGAGCTGACCAGAGGATTCATTCTATTTCCATTTTATGCTCTAATTATTTTTTAAAAATTAATTTACTTAAAACTTAAATAGAAAATAGAAAAAGAAAAAAAATTGCCATGTGCACTGCAGAACATGAGAGGATTCAAAATATAAACCAATAAATGTCCATTTCAAGAAAACCTATATAATAAACACTACACATTGTGTTCAGAGCTGTCCACCTTTTATTTGCTTCCTTGTCAGTTTTCTTTTTTTTTTCCTCCAATGTGCACTTTTTACTTAATTCATTCCCCCCAAGTTACAATTGAGATGAATATCAATTGATTTAAGAATTCCAATTTTACCCATCTTATGTTAGACTATTCTAGTATCACTTGCTCACACATACTGCAAGGTCTCAATTTCCCTTTACAGACCATTTATCTTCATACACAGGAGCATTCATTGTTGGAACACCTCCCCAAAATCAAAACAGGGCTTCCTTTCTTCTTTCCTTTATTTTTTTCCTTCTTACCTTCTTAACTGTTACCCCTTTTCTTAAACACCTTCTCACCCACACCAATGTATGTTAAGGACCACACCTAAGTGTGAAGGGGCAGGTCACTTCTCTAAAAGCCCCCACAGCTGTGAATCATAACACACTTGAAGCAAATCAGCTTATACTGAGGCAGATGTTGCTTGTGAATTGGGAAGGAAATAAATAGGGAGGCAATGGAGAAGAGGACAGGGGTCAGAGAATGCACTCTGGGTCTCCTTGTATTGTTATCATCCTGGCACATGAAGGGATCTATTCTGCAGGTCAGCGTTAGATCCCCAGCAGCCACTAGCAGGGGGCTCCCCTAACAAATGTAAGCCCATTTCTTTCTGAATCCACAAAGATATGTTTCCCTCATTATTATCCCTTAATATGAGCCTGATCTGTAACACATTTGTTATCATCCTCCTGTTCCTTTTCCCTCCTCTCATTTTTCCTCATATGTTAAAAAACCACAATAATTTGTTGTGCTTGGATTTTTTTTTTGTGCCCATTTTTCCACAAACTCAAAAGATATGGACTGGCCCAATGATTTCACTGGTCTAGCAATTTGCAAATGAGATTTTGATTGGAGAACTCCTTTTTCATTAACCAGAAAGATGAAAATTAAATGTTTTGTGAAGACCACAAATGCCTAATATTGAAAGTCATCAGAAGTTTCTTTTAAAAAAAATGTCTCCTGTCCTCTAGAATAAAAGGTGGTATAGAGCAAGGCAGATTTGAACTACGGTTGATCTTTTGTATTTTGTTTCCAGAAGGATGGTGGCAACATCTGGACAGGGAGATGTGTCTTCAGTGTTCTTAGAGAAGGAATTTTCATAGCTGTCTCCAGGCCTGGAAAATAATGTAGCCATTCAGATTTTTACTGCTTCCCTCAGCTATGTATCTTTTGTGGTACTGTTTCATGGAAATCTGAAACAAGATATTCCAAATTTAGTGAATATAAAGGTTTTTTTCCTGTCTCTGCCTTTCATTCCAAAAATAAAATAATAGGTAACCTTTATATGGCACATTAAGATTTGACAAAGCACTTTACATAAATTATTTCTTTTGATCTGAAGATGATTTGCCAGCAATACCAGAATCTGCTCTAGTGATGCATATGGTATAGAACAACAGATAATTCTCTGCTCTCTAATGTAAGTGTAAAATCACAGGAAAGAAAACAGTTTGTGGATCCAGAGAAACTTGAGAATTCTGACAATTTACAGAGTATTTGGCAATGGTTTAGCAATTTATTATGTTTTTTCAGCCCTACCCTGGGTCATAAGAAAGGCTAATAGGACAGAGGAGGTCACTAGCCTTAGATGTAGGAAGATGACATGAGTGATCTCAAAAGCTCTGGAGCTATGAACTATGAGGTAGGTCAATTTCTTTAGTTCTTGTCTTTCTGTGATTTAAAGATGCTCAGAAGTCCATGTGACTTCAGGTGTCATGAATTTAATGTTATATTTAAATTCAGCTTTAATTATAATTGGTAATAGATATAAGCCTTCCTATATTACAAATAGATCCAAGCATGCATCTGGGGGGTGGTGTTAGGTATTCGATATTAGTGGTGAGGAGCTGATTAAGGACTTTTGGCTAGTCTGTGTATGCTTTCATCCTCATGAGAAAAATGACTTTTTTTTAAAAGTTAAAAATCTCATGTGTATCTTACAAGGCCTATAAGAAGCATGCAGCATGATAAGGATTTAGCCATTGTTCCTAACATATTTCTTCAATTTTCTAAATCTGTATCTCCTATCCATGCATATTCACATCTATATGAACGTATCTACACTTGACATATATGTGTATATATGAATAGATATGCTCACATATAATATGCATATATATTCATAATTCAAATAACCTATATATGTATGCATATGTAAATATATATGATTTGTTGTTATTGTCCCTGCTTATCTGCAAGCATTTTTCATCTCCTCAAGTTACCAACCTCTGCACCTTGGCTCATTATGGCTTCCTGCCTGTTATATCTTCTCTACCTGTTCCTAACAATGGATGGTGATAATCATGTATATGCTTGCTTTTCAGATAATTGAATAACTAAAATCTCAGGTCCTTGGTTTATATACAAAACCTTACCTAAGTAAATTTCTGCCTAGTTCAGAGGAGAAGAGTGCTCTATGAGTGAGAATTTATTCTTGAGTAGTTCTCAAGGACTGGTTTTGGTAGAGAGACTCCATAATCACCCAGGTCTGATCAGTGAAAAGTACACTGTATTTGGTCACTGTAGCCTTTGGTTTTAAATTTGTGGCAGTTTGGTTTAAATCTGCAAGTCAGTTTAAATTCTCTGTGCCTCACTATCCCTATTTTTGAAATGGAGTTAATAGCTGTTCTGTCTATGTGATATAGTGAATAGAGAGGCAACCTGAGGGCCAAGAAGATCATGGTTCAAATCTTGTCTATGATACCTAATAGCTGGGTGACATACTCAAATTCTGAATGCCAATCTCCACTGGTAGAAAGAGTTATCCTCCCTTGTGTTTGGAAAGAGTTCTGCTTGAGAAAAAGCTGTTGGGTTCAGGATCCTAAACCTAAGTCAATCCAACTGTAATTGAATAAACTCACCAGAGGGGAAAAAACTTGAGTAGATTGAAAGTGATTTCCACTTAATTAGAGGTTCCCTATGGTAGGTGTTAGTTCACTGGCACTTCTTTACGTCTCCATCATTTTGAATCATGTCCACAATCTCCTGCACCCAGGGTTTGGCCTGAAAGAGACTGTAGCAGTCATTCTTTAGCCTTTTTATTTAAAGCATAATCTAACACACATGGAATCTTTCATTAATTTAACAAATATATTCTGACCATTTGCTATGTGCAAAACATTATGATATATGGGTAATATACAAAGATTGTACAATTTATTCAATAACATTTGTACAGAATACTATGTTGGATCCTGATGGGTATAAAATATTTAGATAAAGAAAACAAAAGGATAACATAAAAGTATAGATAAGGACAAGGTAAAAGGACAAGATAAAACCAAAGATAAGCCATATTCAATAGTTTTAAAAAGTTCTTTGGGAAGTTGTAAATTAACTATTGTGTGAGTTCTGAAGAGAAAAGTGGTAAGAAGGTTGGAGGAAGAGAATGTGTGTGCAACTCATGGTATCTTCAGGGTAACATTAGAATTGGATTTTAAAGTATGGGTAAGAATAGTAGATGAGGTCAGGATGAATATTCTAAATATGGGGACTAAATAGCTATGGGGAATAAAGAACTTGAATAAAGTCCTAGAAGCAGAATGGTATTTAACACATTTAGGGAAAAATTATAGAACAGTTGAGTTGGAGTTGGCTGTTGGGAAGGAGACATGAGTTAGGCATTCATAGTGCTCAAGGAGGTTATTTTTAAGATAGAGTCCATACATGAATAACTATTTAAAACAAACTATTATAAAGCAAGGAATTAGAAACAATATATTGAAGTAGTTAACTTTTGTTGGAAGGCAAAAGACCTTGGTTAGAATGCTACTTTTGACACATCCATCAGGTGACTATGGGCAAGGCACTTACAACTCTGTCTATAAGCAAAGGATTTTTATATTCTTGAGACAGCCAACATAGAATTATGGATTTAAAGTACAAGGGATATCAGAGGCCATCTAGTTCTGGCCTGTTTATTTTATTTTATTTTATTTTTTTACAAATGAAGTGATTGAGACCCAAAGTAGGAAAGTGATCTCCCCAAAGTCATAAGGATCTTATATAGTTTTGATCATGGCAAACTTCATGGGGATGGTCAGCTTTTTTTGTGGGTTTTTTAAAGGTGTATAAGCTTTCTAAAGGTGAAATTAAGGAGGTATGTGGGTGAGAAATATTAATGTGAGAAAAACAATTTTAACAAGATGACTGAGGAAAAAGATAGGTAGTTAAGGTTGATTGGAAATCAGGAACTGACTACATAGAAAGAGGACAGGAATATATATAGTGCTTACTCTATGCTAGGGATTGTGTTAAGCACTTAAATTTTAAAAATTAACCAAATTCTACCTGTAATTGTAAATAAGAATATGTTTTAGGGATTAAAGAAAGATAAAATTAGAAAAAGAAATGTTATTTTAGTTAGAAGCTAGATTGTGGAAAGCCTCGAGCTAGATTCCTGAGTTCCCTCAAATTAGGTGAAATAGAATTCTGTGGCCAATCCAATACAGATTTTGAGTTGACATAAAGTTAAAGTTAAATTAATGTAAGTGAAATAATTTTTTAAATAAGAGAATTTCTGAATTCACAAGGTTTTTATTTAGTTTGCTATTTAAATATGGACTGGCAAAACCTGAATAAAATTGCTAAGTGGCAAAAGAAGGAGAATTTTTACTTTTAAGAAATTAGAAGAAGCAACACAAAAAGAAGAAAAATGTCTAATGGGCCCTCTTAAATGTAAAATTCTTTCTTGGTTGTCTGGTTCCACACCAAATCAATTATAAATATGGTCTTTTCCTAGACCAACTATTAGATTTCTGTTAGCCCACAAACATCATGAACATGGGAGGTAGTGAAATCATTCTAGCATTAGTCCTGATGGATTATCCCTGAAGTCCCAGTGAGTCCTAAATTTATTTAGGATGCCTTCTGATCTATGATACTGGGAATAACTTAACTGTGTTCAAATCCATAGACAGCCATTTAAAAACCTGTTCATTTTTTGAGTGAAAACTACTTATATTTCTTTTTAAAGCCCCCTTGTAGCAAAGTATATTTTATAGAAAAAGTGTAATTGCTTATTATTTATTCCCATCCACTACAAACTTTCCTTTTTCTTTCTATCTGGAAATCAGTTACATCCTCCTGGAACAATGTCATAGTATCATCATTTTCTTGGGAACAACCACCCAAAATGTAGGCATAGCACGAAAGGGTCAATTTGCCAAATAGGCTTTCGGTTATTGGCTTCTGCAGAAAGTCATGACCAGTCTCAATTCCTCTCTTCCTTAGTGATTTGGTGGTTCCTTTGACATTGAGTGAAAATTATGGGGACTTCCTGTTAAGTCTGTCTTTATCAAGGTCTGGGTCTTTTCAGCATTGCTTTTGGGTGCTGTTTTGTGGTACTGATCTATGTAACTGCAGTCATGGGTTGTAATAACATGTTGGTTAATTTTACAAAGGTGAGGGGCTAAGGCAGAGAAACATAATTACAAAATTTTAATGTCTAGTCTTTGTGCCAAAGAGAAATGATTTTAATGCAAGTAGAAAAAGATGATTCAAACTATTTTGTTTTTTTCCTAACTCAAATTTTGTTGATTTCAGTAGGAGGTTTTCCATATAGTTTACTGCTATATCAGAGAGCAGATCTTGAGACTTTTCATTTGACATTTTGAGTATGTAAATTGCTTTATACATGAAACATTTGATATATTGGATATATTGGATATAGAGGTAGCCACAGCACCAAGAAGACCTAGGTTGAAGTCCTAACTTGAACACATATGAGTTATGTTACCCAAATAAGTGACTTAACAGTTCTGTTTCCCAGCTATCAGGTTATAAATTCCAAAGAAGGAAGGTGGTGACTTGCCAATGCAAGCAAGATAGAGTTTCTGTTTTTGAGAGGAAACAGATCCTGAAGGAGGTTAAGAGAGTTGCTGAGACTCACTCTGGGGTGAATTTCAGATGTATTTCTACCTGACTTGAAGTCCTTTTTTCTATTCATTCTGTACCTATCCTACCCTTGAGTGGCTTTTTTTTATCACTGTGTTGGTAGGGTTACAGCTGTCATCAAAGAAGAGGAATCAATGACAAGAAATGACAGAAGATCTAATTTCAGTTCCATCTTACAGGAGAGTAGGTGAGGGGACTGGTTCCCTGGAGGCAATGTTTTCATTTAGTGAAAATGGGAAAATCTTCTGACTTGTATCCCACACAGCTGTCATTTTACAGCCAGATTATGGCAAAAAATCCTATATTCTCTTCTTGCCTAAAGTTTTTTTGTAGAGCAATTTATCTTCCTCAGCACTGCTAAAGTTATTTTTTATAATCCCAGATCTCACCATAAGAATCCTGTAGTGAACTAATTCTACTGGTTTATTATTATAAATTCATTTTCACCTTTCTTTTTTTTTTGTCTTTATAACATTAGAAAACACAGCTCCCAATTTTTTCATTGCAACTTATCTAAAAGCAGGTGAGTATAAGGAAATCATTGGTACTATGGATAAATCTAGCTTTATTAAAACAGTTATAGAGAGAGTCAGCTTCAAATAGATTGTCATGTTCACTTTAAAACTAGCCATGGGTAAGAAGGCAAAAATGTCCATCTATAATTAACTGTTGGACATTATTCCCTGTAGCACACTGTCATCCAGAAAGATTGTATCTTTATCAGTTCCTCACACATGAGATGCCTTTTTTTGGGTTGTTTCACATGCATCCAACCAATGCCTTCTTAATTTCCGTTCCATAGAGGCACTCTCTATACCTTTAAAATGCCATACAACACCATTTTAAACTTTTAGCCCTTTCTGATTCTCCAAATCCTCTCTCCCAAACTTGAAAGGTGAGATGCTCTAGTGCAAGCACAACAGTATCCAGCCTTCCACTAAAGGAAAAACCTTCAAATCTCTCCAAAATATTATTTATTAGAAGAATTATGCATGATAATATCAGAGCTGCCCCATGGCTGGTGATCATTATTTTAATCCATTTCATTCTGGAAAATATAATGTAATCACTGCACTAAAGCATTTCTGTTTCTTCTGGAGCGTAACCTAGGTATAACTGCAGAAATAAATATCCTCCTCTATTCTGCCATGTCATTTCAACTTCCATCCTCAACGCCTAAGGAAACTAGTATTCTCTCCTCTGATTACCAAGATCATTCTACATAGGCATCATTATTTTCCTGTCTCATTCTGTAGTATTCCTTATTGCTATATCATTTCTCCCTCTCTAATGTCTCTCTTTAAAAATGCTCCATTGCCTTAATTAAGAAGAGCTCAGCTAGTTAAAAGGAAAGTAAAGCAAGTTCTTGGACTTGTAGAGTTAATTATAGCTGGACATTTTTGCCTTCTTACCCATGGCTAGTTTTAAAGTCAACATATCAATCTATTTGAAGCTCACTCCCTCTATAACTGTTTTAAAAGCTAGATTTATCCATAGTACCAATGATTTCCTTATACTCACCTGCTTTTAGATAAGATGCAATGAATAGATCATTGGGCTTGATTTGGAAGTTCCAAATTTTGTCCCAATCATCATATATTAGCTTGGTTATAAGAACTCCATTGATTTTTCTGACTTCCAGTTCTTGTACAAACTCTTCATTTACTTAGGCATTTAAGGACATTGTGCAACAGCAACTTGCCAGTTCCTTAAGAGAAATGTGTACACTAGTCATTTTCTGTAGTCAGTTTTAATTCCTTTCTTACTTTTTCTAGAGGATATGAGACATTTTTTACAGAGAAACCCAGAATGATCTAGTGATCTTGGCTAGTCTTTTACAGAAGTGAAGCAAGTGGTGCCCATGACTTGAAAAAACAAAATACTTACTGATTTTTGAATTTTCTTAACCAGGAACAAATCTTTTTTTATCCCACATTGTCCTTAAGAGAAGAAATAACATAATTCCTTAAATTCCAAGACTGGTATAAAATTAAACAGATTTAAACAGCTCACTGTAAGGCTTCTTAGGAAAAGGGAATAAATTACTAAGCAAAGTTTGCTCTTTATTCTGACAAAAAAAACACAAATCCATGCATGCAAATTTATCTCAATGAAAACCATGGCATCAGAAAGCTGGAAGATGACCTGGGAAAGAGTGACTCCAACCATAATTATAAAGGATCCTTATCTTCAGGCTTTATTTTGATCTTTTCTAGCCAGAACCATTCATAGATGTTTCTCATTCAGTGATTGCCCTAACATCAACCCAGAAATCCCATTGCCCAAGAGAAAAGGTCAACTATTTCAAACAATTATCTACTAGGCAAAAATTTACTGAATGTCTGCCATGTGCCAGGAACCATATTGGGAACTGAGAATATCAATGCACACAGACATTCTCCCCAGCCAAAAAATTATCTATTATATTTTTAAAGATTTCTGTCACCTGCAAAGTTGACTCAATCTTTTTATCCAAATTTCAAGTTTATGAAAATAAGATGTAGAGCAAGTAAAAGTATAGCTAATGAATAGCCTCTGACCCTGCTACCCCAAAGAGAGGCCTCAGTTTATGATGGTCCCTTTTTCCCTTCCATCAGACATCTAGGACTTCTTTTTCTCATTTCCTAACCACTCACTCTTAGTCAAAACTTACTCCATTGTAGGATTTTGGCAAATTCGCTTACCATCTATGAGCCTCAGGGTTCTGATTCATAAAATGAGGGAAACAGAGTAGAATTTCTGTAAAGTCTTTTCATTCCTATATCTTATCATTTTCTTCATTTGACTGAGAAAACTGAGACTCAGAGTGAATTATATTAGGTCACAATTTTCAATTCAGAATTTTCCTTTGTTGAAATCACAGATAGTAATTACCAAAGTTATGTGTGAGTATAAGAATACTAGGGAAAATCACTTTAGTCTTAATACTGTCACTTATCTCCTAGATATAGGAACTGCTAGCACTGATCAGGCTATCTTGTAATCACCAGTGCTTATACCAAAGGAAGGAAGAAATGATAAGTTCACTCTTTTCATTGTTTCCCTTTAGGTTTATCTTAAATCTAACTGTCCTCAGAAGAAGGAAAAGAGGTTAATCAAGCTCTCCAGATTTCTTTCATAGAATAAATTTGTTCTTTCAGGCAAACATAGATTGATGGAAAAACAAAAAAAGACTTGGGCTAGAACAAGTTCCTCCTGGGACAACCCAAGAAGACCAGAAAAAAGACTTCTGGGACACAATGAAATGCAAATACCTTAAGGCTAGCTCCATCAAACTGACAGCGGGAGCTCTAAGGCTAGGTGGGTTTGATTGGAGCCTCAGCTGGAACCACAGGAACTTTTACCTTTTGGACAGTGTGGAGAGTAGAGGGGTCTGAGAGGGACTGAAGGAACCTCTGCTAATTAGGAACACCAGGCCAGTTGTGCTTAGCCCTGGACAAGAAAACCAGCATTCCCAGTGAGTGCAAAATCAGTGGGGTAGGGACACTTTTGGTGTGGGCATTTGCAAGAGGATGGAGCTTTTGGTTTGGGTTTCTAGGTCAGAAGGAAGAATTCAAACGAAATTAGAGGCACCATCTCTCCCACCTCAGTATTAGAGGTGCTTACATTAATACTTTTCTTTGAAAAAATGAATAGGGAAAGAAAAAAATCCAACTACAGAAACTTACTTGGAAATAGAGAAGACCAGAGCTCATCTTCAGAGAAGGACAGTGAAGTAAAAAAAAATGTCTATTCTACTACAAAGAGTAATGTTAAATGGATATCTACTTAGAAAGAATTTATAGAAGAATTCAGCAAATATTTTAAAAATCAAGTGAGAGTAATTGAGAAAAACAATAAATAAAAGCCATATTAAAAAACCCCAAGATTATGAGAAAAGGTTAACCAATTAGAAAAGGAGATAACAGTCTTGAAAAAGAAAACAATTCTTTGAAAATTAGAATTTTCAAGAGGAAGACAGTGAATATAAAACAAAACAAAATATAATGAAAAGATAGAATGAAAGGTGAAAAATAATGTAAGAAAAACAAACACATCTGGAAATCAAGAAGAGAAAATGTAAGAATAATTGGACTATCTGAAAGCTTTGACCAAAAAAATAACTTTGACAAAATGATGCAAGAAATAATCTAAGAATATTGTCCTGGAGTGAAGGAACATGAGGGGAAGGTAGAAATAGAAGAAAAATTCATTGATCACCACTTCAAAAAGATTCTTTGTGTAAAGAACATTGGAATATTATTGCCAATCTTCAGATCAAAGAGAAAAATTTGCAAGAAACAAGAAAGAAAATTCAAATATGCTGGAGATACTTAGAATTGTACAGATTTGTTAATAGTCACTATACCAGAAATCAAAAGAACTAAGCCTGTGGCCAAAAATATCTTATCCAGCAAAATTAGCCATAATATTGAATGAAAAAAATGGACATTCAATGAACTTGTAGATTTTCAGGACTTTGTCTCAAACAAACCTGAATTTAATAGAAAAAATATATATGAGCCAAGATCAAAGATTAATTTCAAGGAATTAATATGGACAAACTGTTTTTTTACATGGGAATGTATACTATATGTTTAAAATTGACATCAGTAATTGGATAGCTCAAAAGAAAGATTGGGGCAAAGTTGAGTATGATTGGACTCTAAAAGGCAAAATTGTCTAGGAAAAGATAAAAATAGTAATTATGTTTATTCAAATGAGGTCCAGAGGAAGAATAGACAGAGACATTAGAGATGGGAGGAATGCTTATAGTTCTGAAAACCTACTCACATTGAGAATCAGTTAAATAGGTAAATACTACATATATACCATGAAAGGTATAGCACCCTCCCAAATCTATAAATAAAAGGTAAGGGAGTAGGATGAGGTAGGGTATAGACAGATGTGTAGATTTATGATAGTAAAACAAGGTGTGTAGATTAATAGACAAGGGACAAAAGATATAGTGGAATATAGAAGAGTGTGTAAAGTTACGGTAGTTGGATAAGATATGTAGATTAATGGGAAAAGGATAAAGGGGTGAAAGGGTGGCAGAGGATAAGGTGGGGTACAGAAGGGTGTTTAGATGAACAGGAGTGGGATAAGGTGTGTAGATTAAAGAATGGGATGAAGAGAGAAGAAAAGGGTGGTGGAAGAGGATAAGGGAGGGATCCATGAATGGGGAGAGGTTAAGTAATGCAGCAGAATTACAATAGAAGAGTTCATAGGTGTAGAGGGCCACAGATAGTGGGGAACCCTGGACAAGGTATAAAACCCTTTAGTCCAGTAAAAGGAACCCTGCTGATGAGACTGGTTTGGCTCCCCATCCCCCCTAAGGGTATCTCTGCCTTCCTGAGAAGTTAGGGGGCATAACAACCTGTGTTGTCATTAAAGCAGAATTGTACTAAAGTGGCAAGGAAATTACTCCACACAATAGCAAGTTGTTTATGTGGTCCTGCATGCACAATATCCTGTAGTTAGCATATGTACAATGTGCTATGATTATGTAAGTGTATTAGAGTATACAAGGCTGTGAAAATTTTGAATAAACAAACTCCTGTTTGACCATCTTTGTGAGTTCCACCCCCTTCACTCCTCACTTATAATCAGGATTTGGGCTGGTACCAAAATCCTCTAATGAGTAAGTCTGGATAGGATTACTCAAACTTAAAGATTCAACCAAAATAAAAATCTACATATATATCAGCCATGTTAATATTGTTTTAGATGCATTACATATGGATAAATGCATATGTATCTATATATGTGTGTGTCTGAATATATGTAGATATGTATGTGTATATATAGATATATGTTGATCTGTAGGTGAGTGGGTGGATAAGAATATATATAAATATACATATACATATATATGTATATAAGATGGGCAATGGAAAGACATTAAAAATTAATTGAAAATAGATCTAATCCTAAAAAAGTGAGTAAAAGGAAAAAAACATGGAAATGATAAGCAATTTCACTAAAGAAAATGACAACAATGAGATAGCCAAAATTTGTGAGATAACTTCCTGACAGATAACTTAGGGGAAAATTTATATCTCTGATTGCTTACTTAAATAAAATAGAGAAAGAGCAGATCAATTGGGCTTGCAACAACAACAACAAAAAACTAAAACTAAAAAAAAAGAACAAATTAAAAGTCCCTGATTAAAATCAAAGGAGATATTAATAAAATTGAAAATAAGAAAGCAATTGAAATAATAAAATTAGAAAATGGATTTATAAATAATTGAAGTAAGTTGTAGCTGGCCTATGAAAAAAATTAATGATTGGTTAATATGACTAAAAAAAAGGAAAGAAGAAAACTAAATATGTATATTTCCATATGAATAATATTGGAAGAGAAAAATCAGAACCAAAGGGAAAAACTATGAGGAAAGAAAAAACAGAAGAAAAAAAAAAGTGCAAATAGTATGTGCTGATCTACATTTAGTCTTCATAATTTTCTCTGGATGTGAATGACATTTTCCAACCAAAGTTTATTGGGGTTGCTTTGGATCATTGAACCTCTGAGAAGAACTAAGTCTAAGTTGATCATTATACAATCCTGCTATTGATTGCTGTGTACAATGTTTTCCTGGTTCTTCTTGCTTTACTAAGTATCAGTTCATGTAAATCTTTCCAGGCCTTTCTAAAATCAGCCTATTCATCATTTTTAATAGAATAATAATATTCCATTACTTTCATATACCATAACTTATTCAGCCATTTCCCAATTGATGAACATTTACTTAGTCCTTGCCACTATAAAAAAAAAAAAAGGTTGCTACAAACATTTTTGCACATGTGGGTTCTTTTTCCTTTTTCCATTTTTCTAGTAGGGGCACTGCTGAATCAAAGAATATACACAGTTTTATAGCCTTTTGGGCATAGTTCCAAATTACTCTCCAGAATGATTGGATCATTTCAAAAGTCCACAAACAATGCATTAATTTCCCAGAATTCCCATATCTGTTACAACATTTTTTCACTATCTTTTCCTGTCATCTTAGCCAATCTGGAAAGTGTAAGGTGGTACTTCAGAGTTGAAAATTGTTCATATTCTTTCACCATTTATCAATTGGGAATTAACTTGTATTCTTATAAATTTGACTCAGGTCTCTATATATTTTAAAAATGAAACCTTTATCAGAAATGCTGGCTATAAAATTACCTCCCCCCCTTACTTTCTGTTTTCCTTCTAATATTGGCTTCATTGGTTTTGTTTGTGCAAAACATTTTTAGTTAAATGTAATCAAAATGATCAATTCTGGATTTCATAATGTTCTTTAGTTCTTGTTCTCTAGTGTTTTTAATAGAAATTGGCATTGTATTTTGTCTAAAGTCTCTACTGCATCTATTGAGATAATCATCTAACTTTTCCAGAATTTTATTCACCTCCTTAACTTTTGTTCTTGCATATATTTTTGGTTATATTTATCTAACTCTGAGAGGAGAAAATTTAAGTTCTCAACTAATAAAGTTTTATTGTCTATTTCTTCCTGTAACTCATTTAACTTCTTCAAAAAATAAGTGCTATACCTTTTGGAGTATATGTGTTTAATACTGATATTACCTTGTCTATGATATTTTTCAGTGAGATATAGTTTCCTTCTTTATCTCTTTTAATTTGATTTATTTTTGTTATTTTATGGGGTTTTTTTGGTTTATCTCTTTAAAACCTGGTTCTGGTTCCACCTCAACATACACTGTGTGATCCGGCCAAGTCACTCTTGGTGCTTTTGGAAACTTTCTAAGACTAAATTTCTCAGTCAGGTGTTTTCCTAGGTATATTAATACTTAAAGGATTTGTTCAGGTATAGGTTATAAAAGTAAAACTCGTCTCAATGGCCTTTATTTTCCCCTGGCAACCCAGTTAAATTCAGGCCTTCTTCTTGTAAATAGATTACTCTACTGATGTTGATTTAAGACCTAAATAAGTTGTTACAAAGGTGAGGTAGAACTTTGACAATTCAGAGTCTGAACTGGAAAACATGAAGGCATTTAACAAATATTTGAAAAACAGAACCCAGATATTTGTCTACAGTGCCTGAACCACTCTTTCTTCTGGCATACTTATAACTCTGCCCCTGAGTCAACCGTAGGAGTAAGTAAAATTTCCATTTAGTTGAATTATTTCATTTACATGTATTGGTTAATAGTCATAAGAAAGCAGCACTGATTCCCTCTCCCTTCCAAGCATAACAGTGTGAATCTGAACATCAAGAGGGGCAGGGAGCAGGGAAAGGACTTGTGCTCTCTGACCTTGAGCAATTCAAAAAGCATCTCTAATGCCTAAAATAAAGAATTTGGAACAGATGATCAAATCAGTTCTTTCTAAATTTATAATCTTCTGGTAGTGACTTATAGCAAGGGCCAGGGGAAATTAGAGTAAAAAATCTGGAAACTGAATGGATACCCATCAATTGGAGAATGGCTGAATAAATTATGATATGTGAATGTTATGGAATATTATTGTTCTATAAGAAACGACCAGCAGGATGATTTCAGAGAGGCCTGGAGAGACTTGCATGAACTGATGCTGAGTGAAATGAATAGAACCAGGAGATCTTTATACACAGCAACAAGAAGACTATATGATGATCAATTCTGATGGACATGGCTCGCTTCAACAATGAAATGGCTCAAACCAGTTCCTATTGCTCAGTGATGAAGAAAGCCATATACATACAGAGAGAGCCCTGTGGGAACTGAGTGTGGACCACAACATAACATTTAACGCTTTCAGTTGATGTTTGCTTGCATTTTTTTTCCTTCTTAGGGTTTTTTTCTTTCTCTTTCTAGATCCTATTTTTCTTGTGCTTCAAGATAATTGTATAGATATGTATATATATATATATTGAATTTATCATATATTTTAATATATTTAACACATATTAGACTACCTTCCATCTAGGGGAGGAGGTGGGGGGAAGGAGGGAAAAATTTGGAACAGAAAGTTTTGCAAAGGCTAATGTTGAAAAATTACTCTCATGTTCTGTAAATAAAAAGCTTTAATTAAAAAACACTTGTTGGAGGCATAATAAACAATTTGATCATCTGTACCATGAGTCCCTTGAGGGTGGAACAGCAGGTTGATATAAGATAATGAGACTGGAGAGATACGTTTCATTGAGATTTTGAAGGATCTTACTTAATTTTTCATCTAAGGAAGATGACAAGACAAATAAAATAACAATGCATGCAATTAAAATATTTAATAGAGAGACCCATCCTGATCCTCCAAGGTGTCCTGTAGTCAGGGAATGTTATATAAAGCCTGATAAGCTCCCAGACCAGACTTGAAAAGGGGACCATCCAAGGCATAGATCTCTGAAACTTTTAATTCATCAGGGATAAATTTAGCATTGGCCAAAAGCATTTTGCAAGAATTTCTAATGTTTGGGTCTTGGGATAGAGCCATGAAGGTTTGTATATATGGGACCTCAGATCATTTTCTTTCTCAGTTACAGAACAAGTCCAGTGGTACTGACCCATTCACTGGCCATTTCTTGTTGAAGTCTTGCTCCATAGTGATGAGTGAGAGAAAGAATTCCTTATGAAATCTTCAAATTTATTGGTCAGACAGACAAATGTATATATGATTCCAGTGTTTACATAGTATACTCTTTGATATTCCTGTGTCTGCCCAATCCACTGAATTGCAAATGGTTAGGCCCAGATTTTGGCTTCTTCAGCAGAATTATAAAGAGTTGTGATACACATCAGAGCAAAATTATCATACTAATGTCCTCAAATACATTCCTCCCAAATGTCTTTAGTCTCCATTGTGGGCTGCTTTTCCTGTTCTAAGTTCAAAGGTATGTCTTTGATCTATTATATAGCTCAGTTTGCATTTTGCTTCAGCCTTGAGGATCTTTATCAATGTATTAAGTAATTCTGTCTCTGCTACAGTAAATTGGAAGGGAAATTGATGAGCCAAGTTACTTTGAGTTTCAAAACCTGAAATGAACTCTGGCCCTCTACAATTTCTCTTGATCTTCTAAGGTGTTTTGTGACTAGACCATTTTGCAGAGAAATACAGGTATTTCTAATTAAGATCAAATGCCCCAAATTTCTCTCAATTCATCAGCAAGCAATCCAGAGGGGAATCTCTGGGGACTGAAGGTCTTTGTTCCATACCTCAAAGTTCTTTTCAAACTTCAGCATCCCAAAGAATGGAAGGAAAAAAAATCAAAATAGATGCTGATAGAGGGCATCCCCTCTAGGGAGGTTGAGTAGTAGGGCTACCATAGTAGGGCTACACAGCAATCAGTCTCCCCTAAAAGTAAAAATCATTAGTTGCTGTTGAAGCATTAGGAGCTCTTCCAGAGAACCCAGCTGTGAAGTTGAGGGATGAGAGAAGAGGGAGAGAGAGGGAGAGAAAGAAAGAGAATGGCCCAGGGAAGCACATACCTCTGCTTCTTTTGGCTGAGAGTCTCAGGATCTGCAAAAGGGATTCCTTTTCCCAGGTTTCTGACACAAGAAAAAAATGTTGCAGGAGAGTTTGGTTTAGAGATGAAGTGAGAACACTCACACAGGATTCTCTGTAAGTCTAAGCTTTGTTTCTCCAAAGCAGGTGGATCAAGTAGTATTGTGGCAACCAGGATCAGGAGGAAGAATGCTTATATGCCATAAATCTTACTCTAAGCCATAGTTAGGAATATTAAATTGCTGGAATTATGCAGAGGTTGTTAGAAACAGTTATCTTTGGACCTACTGAAAACAGAAATAATGAAAATATTTATCTGGTTGTCTGGGTTCCAGGGTCAGTTACTTGGGAAACATTTCTTCTGTGGCTTTTCACCTCTGATCTTTTCATCAAAAATAAATGAAAGGAAGACAATATTATGTAAAAAAAGTGGAAAACTTTTACCTTCCATTTAGAAAGGGAAATGATAGTTAAGATTAAATACTAGATGAACCATCACTTGAAAGATGGACCAAATATTGTACTTGGCCCAGAGAGTGGAACAAAGACTGGTGGTTGAAAATTAGAGATAGGCTGATACAAACTTGAGGTAAACAAAATTTTCCTAACAATTGGGGAACTATTGAAAGGTGGAATGGGCTGTATTAGTAAGTTATATATTTGCTTTCACTAGAGATTTTTTTTTTTTTGCTTTTTGCTGAGGCAATTGGGGTTAAGTGACTTGCCCAGGGTCACACAGCTAGGGAATGTTGTGTCTGAGACCAGATTTGAACTCAGGTCCTCCTGACTTCAGGGCTGGTACTCTATCCACTGCGCCACCTAGCTGCCCTTTCACTAGAGATTTTTGAGAAAAATTTGGATGAACACTTATTAGGGCCATTGTAATGGCATAATTGTAGTCTTTGGCTTCTTTATCACTCTTTGATTCTATATTTTGGCAGCAAAGATTGTTGAGTGAATGAACATTTACTTTGTTACCCACCTCTTTCATGCCCCCATAGAATAGGTAAAGAATGGTGTGTTTGTTCTTTTAATTCCACTTCCTTTCACACAACCACACCATGAACCACAGAGCACTAGAAATGAATGAAAGGATATAGAGAAGTTAGTATGCATTATTCAAATTCTACTTTTGACTGAGGGATACACAGTCAAAGATAAGTAAGAAGGCTGTCCTTTAAGTTCAAGTAGACAAAAGATCATAATAGAGATCATTTTTGTAGCAGAAATAAGACATATTCATGCATATGTATTCCTTTGTGCCTTAGAATCACAAAAAATCTGATCAAATTCTACTGTCTGCTTGGGCTTGACTGTCTTAAGCAACTCTCTAAGTCAAATTTTTGCTGGTCTAAATTTGTAGATGGAGTTTCTTCATTGAAAATTCCTTATATCAGGGAAATCATTTGTCTGGTCTGAATACACATAATTTTTTTTTTATAGAAAACTATACTTTCAGGCACTTGTATATCAAAGCAATATATACTATAATAGCACTTCATTGATTCCATTTAATACCAACATGCACCAATGTAGAGAAACACTCGATCCATTCCCCCCAAAAAAAGAGGCTAGAAAAAAGTTTTGTATGCATTTGAAGAATCCAAAAAAAGTAGAAATTGTAATCATGCTATAAGACAAAAAGTAAAGCATATTTGAGAATTTAAAAAGGGATGAACAAACGCACTACATTATACTGAGAAGAGTTATGGAGAAAAAACAAAATTCATATTAAACATGTATACTCTAAATATATAAACATCTAAATTCATAAGATAAATATTAAGTAATCTATAAGAAAACTTAGTAACATAATAATGACAGAAAATCTCAAAGATCTTCTCTGTTTTGGATAAGTGTAACATAAAGGGAAAAAAAGGAAAGTATAAAATTGAACAAACTTGGAGAAACTAGAGGAAAAAAAACTTATGGCATTTTCTAAAGCACACTATTGAAATATCTATTTGACACACATATATGTATATGCAAAACTGGCTAAATATCAGGGCAATGAGATATTGTAAATAAACCCCCAAAGGCAGAAATTGTACATATGAATGTTGGGGCACAGTGGCTGAACTCCCAAAATATTGGGGTTCCAGACTAGTGTCATGAAGTGTCTCAAAAGAATTTATAAATTTATGTCATCTCCAAATCAAGAGGCAAAGATTTTATCATTATAACACCATTGATAGTGGGCTAAGTTCCACAAGGGAATTAGTGAAGAGGTGGGGGGATGAGTAGGTGCTTTTATAGGAAAAGTGGACCAGGTACATTCAGTCACTTATCCTAGGGATAGGGTCAGAGGTGATTAGTTAGGTATTTCACTATGTTATTCTTTAGCTCCAAGTGTAAATTTCTCAAAAAATCTATGAGATGGAGTGGGTCAGACCCTAGGCCTAAATTTCAAGAAGTCATGTGATCCCCATTCTTAAATGGCTATAGGGCAGAAAAGGTCAGACCCTAGGTCTAAGTTTCAGGAAGTTACATGTTCCATAGAAGTAGACAGCATTGCTGACCAATAGTCAATAGTTACTTCCTTTTCAGTCCATCCAATGAACCCAAGTCTTTTGCTATATAATTCACTCCCTGTTTCCAGCCCAGGGCCACACACACGAATGCTGGGCTGCTTAGTTTGTGTGCTTGGACCTCTCTTTGCAAGGACCAAATAAATGCTTTTTGTTTGTATCTGGAGATGCTTCTAAGTAGTCAATTTAGGTAAGGGGTCCAGCTCCCCATCCCACACAGTTCCTGGGGGCTTGTCCGGGATCTGTGACTTTCCAGAGAGATGGCTGAGGTTCTGATACAGGGCAGGGGCCAGATTTGGATTTTCTCTAACCATTCTTGAGACTGGACTTTCAAGCTCTCTCTCTGTGAGGTGGGGGCCTGAGGCAGAGGCACTCAGATAGAAGTCTCTGAAGAATTAGCCCGAGAGCTAGGACAGTGATGTAACTTGGGCATGCATAATCCAGAAGAGCACTGCCCATGCCCTTAGACTGTCCTTAGCCTGAAGGGGATCCTGGGATTGTCAAGATTTGGTGATCCAAGGGAAGGGGTAGTACCTAGTTAGCCAGAAGAAAGTCCTGATAAATGGCACACAGCAGGGGTACTCTGGATGACTGCTGGATGGGGGATCCCTTCTGGGCTTGGAGATCTGAGTCAAAAGGCTCAGTGTATTATAAGATTGCAAGCCATGAGATTGGAGCTGCTGTCCCCAAAATGGAAAGGGGAAAGAGCCGTCCAAATCCAAATCTTCAGAGCAAAAATCTGAAATACCACCAGAAGGTGCACTTGATGATATATTGCTGTTTTATGTGGGGAAGGGATGCTTCTTTTCCATGTAATTTTTGTCTGTGTCGGTGCCTTTGTGCAGAATGTTTGTGTCATGTCTGTTCTGTGAGCTAGATTTTGTTACCTGGAAAGATTTAAAATGCAGGCAGCAAGAAGAGAAACTTCTGTGCTGCAGTTAGAACACTGGGAAAGATTTCTTAACACCTTAACTTTCACCTTAGAAGGAAAAAAAATGTTTGACTTTTTCCTGTGGACTCCAGCTCTGGGTAAGGTGAGGGCTACAGAAATAGTTAGCTAATTTTTGAGAGCAATGATTAGGGAGTTTGGCAATTGGTCATTTCAATATTGCAAAAGTGCTTACCATAAAACAAATACTATGTGAGTGTAAACTTCTTTATTGGATTTAATAGCTTCCTATTTTATAACTATATGAGTTTTTAGATGTGACCAACACACAATGCCAATGTTGAGATAAATGATTTTGTGTGTGTGTGTGTGTAAATAGTCTGGAAGCAAATTCAATTAAATTAAGGCCTCCATGAGAAGGATAGTGCATAGAGTAAAGAAAGTTTTTTTTTCTCTTTTTTTCCCCCTTCCCCTATTCCCTAATGCAGCAGGGACACATAGATAGCACTTAGATTATCAAATTTATTGGCATAAAGTTGGGCAAAGTAATTCCTAATTATTGTTCTAATTTCCTCTTCATTGATGGAAAGTTCTCCCTTTTCATTTTTGAGACAATTTGATTTTCTTCTTTCCTTTTTCTAATTAAATTAATTAAAGGCTTATATATTTTGTTGTTTTTTCATAAAACCAACTCTTAGTTTTATTTATTAATTCAATAGTTTTCTTATTTTCAATTTCATTAATCTACACTTTTATTTTCAGAATTTCCCATTTGATATTTAATTGATGGTTGGTAATTTGTTCTTTTTCTAGCTTTTTTAGTTGTAAGCCCAATTCATTGATATTCTCTTTTTCTATTTCATGCAAGTAAGCATCTAGAGTTATAAAATTACCCCTTATAACCGCTTTGGCTGCATCCCACAAATTTTGGTATGCTGTTTCATTATTGTCATTCTCCTGGATGAAATTATTGATTGTGTCTATGATTTGCTCTTTCACCCATTCATTCTTTAGGTTTAGATTATTTAATTTCCAATTAACTTTTGGTCTATTTCTCCTGGCCTTATATTGCATGTGATTTTTATTGCATCATGATCTGAAAAAAATGCATTTATTATTTCTGCCTTTCTGCATTTGATTTTGAGGTTTTTATTCCCTAACACATGGTCAATTTTTGTATAAGTTCCATGAACTGCTGAGCAAAAAGTAAATTCCTTTCTGTCTTCATTCAATTTTCTCCAAAGATCTATCATACCTAACTGTTCTAACATTTTGTTTACCTCCTTAACTTCTTTTTTATTTATTTTGTGATTTGATTTATCTAGTTCTGAGAGAGCATAGTTAACATCCCCCAATATCTGTCTATTTTTTTTTTTGCTTTCTATTTTTTCTTACAACTCTCTTAACTTCTCCTCTAGGAATTTGGATACTATACCACTTGTTGCATATATGTTAGTATTGATCTTGCTTCATTATCTATGGTACCCTTTGGTAAAATATAGTTTCCTTCCTTATCTCTTTTAATTAGATCTAACTTTGCTTTTACTTGATCTGAGATCAGGATTGCTATCCCTGCTTTTTTTGTTCACCTGAAGCATAATAGATTCTGCTCCAGCCCTTTACCTTCACTCTGTATGTATCTGTATGCTTTAGATTTGTTTCTTGTAAACAAGATATTGTAGGATTCTTGGTTTTAATCCAGACTGCTATCCACTTTCATTTTATGGGAGAATTCATCCCATTCACATTCACAGTTAAAATAACTAATTCTGTATTTCCTGCCATCTTATTTACCCAAAGTTATGTTTTTCTCTTTCCTTTCCCCTTTCTCCCTTTCCCCCTCCCCAGTATTTTGCTTTTGATGACCACTTCCCTCAAACGCTTCTCCTCTTCAGAGCCCCTACCCCTTTTTTACACCTTTCCCCTATTTTTCCTTCTATTGGTCTTTCCCTTTCTTTAACCCCTTTTCCTCCTACTTCCCTATAAGGTGGGACAAGTTTCTATGTGAAACCAAATGTGTCTGATATTCTCTTTTAGAACCCAATCTGATGAGAGTAAGATTCACATAATGCTCATTCCCCTCTCTTCTTTCCCTTAATTATGTTAGGTTTTCTTTGCCTCTTCATGAGATTTTACCTTATTTTTATCTCCTTTTTTTTTACCTTATTTTACCTCCTTTTCCCTCTTTTTCCAGTATGATTCCCCTTCCACCTCTAGTTTCTTTTTCATATTATCAAAGTAAAATCAAATTATACCCCCATTCTCTACATATACCTGTAATAGAAATATAGTTCTCAAGAGTTCTTTCCTTTTTACCTTTTTATGCTTCCCTTGAGTTCTGTGTTTGGAGGTCAAATTTTTTTGTTCAGATCTGGTTTTTTCATTAGAACTAGGTGAAATTCACCTGTATCATTAAATATCCATCTTCTTCCCTGAAAGATAATGCTAATTCTAGCTGAATAACTTATTCTTGGCTGTAATTCCTTTGCCTTTTGGAATATCTGATTCCAGCCCTTCAAACCTTTAATGATAGATCCTGGGTGATTCTAATTATGGTTCCTTGGTATTTGAATTGTTTCTTTATAGCTGCTTGCAGTATCTTTTCCTTGGTATGATAGTCCTGAAATTTAGCTGTGATATTCCTTGGGGATTTAATTTTGGGGTCTCTTTCAGGAGGTGATCAGAGAATTCTTTCGATGGCTATTTTACCTTCAGATTGTAAAACATCAGGGCAGTTTTCTTTCATAATTTCCTGTAAGATAGTGTCTGGGTTCTTTTTTCATCATGGCTTTCAGGAAGTCCAATAATCCTTAGGTTGTCTCTCCTAGATCTATTTTCCAGGTCAGTTGTTTTTCCTAGGAGATATTTCATATTTTCTTCTATTTTTTTCTTTTTTTTGTTTTTGCTTGACTAATTCTTGAAGTCTTATTGATTCATTCACTTGCATTTGTTCAATTCTAATTTTTAGTGTATTATTTTCTTCAGTTACCTTTTTTAGCTCCTTTTGTAATTGGCCAATTGAATTTTTTTGTTCATTGCTGTCTTTTCCCATTTCACCAATTTTGTTTTTCAGTGAATTGGTGTCTTTTTCATATCTCTTCTGAAGGGCATTATTTCCTTCTTGCAATGATCTCATTTCATTTCCCCATTTTCCTTCTGTCTTTTGAGATTCTTTATGCATTCTTCCAGGAAAGCCTTATGAAATGGGGACCAGCTCATGTCTCCCTTTTGCAGCTTTCTCTGGAGTCACTTTATCTTTATGAACCTGAGGATCTGAGGTCTGTTCTTCTCTCTCTCTACATAAAAGCTGCCTATGGTGAGAGTGCTTTTTTGTTTTTTATTCATTTTTTTAAAGCTTGAGGTCTGTTCAAAGCATATTATACCTTTGGTCCCAGGGATTGTGTCACATCTAATCCAAAAGATGCCTAAGATCAACATCATTGTGAGAACAATAAAAGTCCTGAAGGTTTTCTCACACTCAAGATGAACTATTGCTCCAGCAATAATTGAATTTATCATGAATGAAAGAATTCCTTATTATACCTCTATATTTTAGGAAACTGAAATGAAGCAAGTACAAGTTGCTAAAAAGTTTGCCAGGCCACTAGAAAATTGCCTTAGTTTTAGAAGAATGGATAAACTTGTTTTGGGTGATTTAGAATTAGAGCAGTAAAAATGTTTTAAACCTTTACTTCCACTATACCTTTAACTTCTTGTTAAGCTTTCAAGTGCTATTTAAGGAGTGAACTTTTGTAATACTTTTTAAACTTTTAAGATAGGATCGTAGTCCTAGAGTTGGGATGTGTTCCAGAGACCATTTGGTTCAAACTCCTTGTATTATGGATAGGAAAATGAGGCCCACAGAAGTTGTGACTAGCCTGAGATATTGAGTTATTGGTAGAGTACATGAAGCTAATTTATTCTCTGTGTGTTTTTTGTTAGAAACAGAGAGATGAAAGAGAGAGAGAGACAGAAACAGATATAGACAGACAGACAGAGACAGAGAGAGTGAGAGAGAGAAAGACAGAGAGAGAGAGAGAAGGAGAAGAAGAAGGAGGAGGAGGAGGAGGGAGAGGGGAGAAAGGAAGGAAGGAGGGAGGGAGGGAGACTGAGAGAAGAGACCAAGATAAATTTAAATTTATATTTGTTGATGATCAAGAAGGATCAAGAAAATCCATCATCTTCTTTTTTGAATCATTTTTAATAAAATATGAAATATGAAACCAGTAACAGTTAAAACAAAATAAGTCGATAAGTTTCAGAAGTCAGTAACATTTGTTCAGTTAGGAATATTATAAGTACAGAAATATTGGAGGTCTTACAGACTACATTTGATTCTAGAATAGGTAAAAAAAAAGTAATATAGATCATGACATCAACCTTTTAGGTTTTGAATTAGACAGGAGAATGGTGCCAGTAATACTGATTCATTTTTGCAATACTTTGCAAACTTTTAAGATAGGATCATAGTCCTAGAGTTGGGATGTGCTCCAAAAGCCACTTGGTCCAAATTTCTTGTATTATAGATTGGAAAATGAGACCCACAGAAGTTAAGTGACTAACCTGAGATATCAAGTTAATAGCAGAGCCAAAATTCAATCTCAAGTTCCCAGACTTCTAATGAAATCTCACAAAATCTCCATTGTACAACTCTGGACTGAAGAATAAGAGCAGTACAACAAGATATTTAGAATTCAAGGGAAGAATTTTGGTAATTAAGTCTATTCATAGACATGCTTTTTTCTATTATGTTTTGGTAGAAATATACTGACTAATTGCCAGTATCAAATAAAAATATTAATGATTTGCATTACAGGCATAAGCCTGACAGAAACATTTATTAATTTATCATTATTCTCATCCAAAAATTGTTCTGTTTGAGAGAAAAATGTTCAGTATGGTCTTGAATATGTATAGTCTCTCTCCTCACAGATATTTTTAAAGTGACATTTACAGGAATCCTGAATATGGAAAATTTCATAATAGGATACAACATAGTTTCCTAGTTCAGGATTAACATTTTGCTTCCTTCAGTAGAGCAATATTCCCTTAATCTTTGGAGCTCACTATGAGAGAGTCTTTTCTCTGAAACTACTTGGTCCATCTATGATCTTCTCCACCTGGTTTCCTCTTCTTCCCACTCCTTCAAACTGGAAACTGTGTTAAATAAAGGATCTCATTTTTTTTTTGATTAATATTCTAATCCCCTTATTAAATGGGGAAATAGATACTTCTCTTAATAATTTCTTCATTAATTTCTTCAGGGGAAGAGAAAATGCAATGATTGCCCATAGACAGGAAATTTTCTCATTTTAAATCTAGTTATTCTTATCCCATTTTTGATACTTTTAAAAGAAATGATATTTAAAACAATAGAACTGATGAAATCACTGTGAGGACATAGAAGAAGGTCCAAATTAGTGCCTTGAGACATACCTGCATTTAGTGGACAAGGCATAGATGATGATCCCACAAAGAATCCTGAGGGATGATCAATTGGGTAAGGAGAAGATCCATTCTTTGCACTTTCACTGAGAAAAATTCCTTGTTATTTTCAATTCTAATGGCAGGAATATCACCATCATGACATTATTTAGTAGGAGATTATGTACATACAGGTCATTTGATACTGTGCTAGACAAGATGAGGGACAGGGACACAAAAAAATAAAAAAACACAGTGACTTTCTACAGTGTCAAATTAGGAGACTAGAAGCATAAAAAAAGGAAAAGCATTACTATGGCAAAAAGAATGTCTTTAAGTGATATTCATTATCTAAAATATCTCTCAATGAAAGTTGAACTCCATACAAGAAGGGTTTCTCTGGTATTGTAAACAGCATGAAGCTCTGAACACATGGTGATTGATGATTTGAAGCAAAAACAACCTCTTCCTTCTAAAAATCCTTTATTTTTTCATATCATTGAGAATTTTTTGACTGTTATTTCATTTGTATAGGGAACTCCTACTGAGGAAATTCTATTTGCAAAAGAAGAGCAACCCTACTCCACCACTTACAATTTTAGATAATTACTTAAGTCCTTTGTTAAATGTCTTACCCAGAATCACATAGTCATGATGTGTCAGAGTTGGCTTCAGTCCTGATCTTCTTGGCTTAAAGGTATACTTTCTATGCACTGTGCTATGCTATATCTCAGGATATAATGTACATCAAAAATTGTACTTCCATACAATTAAGTCTCTTGATCTTTTAAGATTTTTAATGTTAAAAAACTGGAAAGGTATATTCCATTTGTTCCCTATAAATGCATCACCCTATATTCCTTTTATTTGTATAGATATAGTTAAGATATATTGAATCCAGAAAGGTAGGTTAATTACATGTTAGGACAGGTTGTAAATGATCAGATTAAGGTATTTGAGGAGGAAGCATTTAGTTGAGTGTGTAGGATATTGCTGTGTGATTAACCTTTTACACATTATTGTTCAACATTTTAGGGTGTAGTTAGTATACATCAGTATGATTGTCAAATGGATAACATCTTAAGTGAGAAGTTATCTCTCATCCAACTATATTAATTCAGACTCCTCTAAGCTACTGGAAGCTCGCAATTGGGATGAAATCATCATCCTGTGTTTACTCTGATTGGAGGGTGGAACCATGAACTCCAAACTTCCATTTAAGCAAAGAGCTCTTCTCTCACCTGACTGCACTACTTTGAGACTTCTCTGACTGACATGCTCCCAAATTGGGTATTCTTACTTTCCTCTCCCTGCCACTGCTTTTCACCTTCCTTTGCTATTTTTTTTTCTCTCATCAAGATTGAGGGCAGAGACTATTTTTCTCTTTTTGTTTTTGTATCCCCAGTGCTTAGCATAGTCCTTGGTACCTGATAGGCACTTAATAAATTTTTTATTGACTACCTGACTGTTAAAAAATTGTAAAATAATAGAATAAATATATGAAGTGTTTAGACCTAATTTCATTGGCTCTAAAAAATTCCCTCTGATCCCCAAAATAACTGTTCCATGTGCAAGTTCATGGCTGATATCCTGATATTAGCTCTTCATTTTTCATTCCTCTTAAAATGTTACCCAGAATAAGGTAATACTTTATTATTGTCATAATTCACTTGTTCGTGGCTTTAAATTAAATGTTTCTTATTCTTTTCATGAATTTTTATTTTCTGCTGGGGAGAAGGGAAGAGAGAAGCATCCCTCACTTTTAAACTGGCACAGGATACATTTGCTCATTTTCCACATTCTATTATCTCAAATATATGTTCTTTTTAATCCATTCCTGCTGTGAAAATCTTATTTCTCCTAAAAATTCCACTCTATTCATCCTTCTCCTATGCTTCTTTTGCTAACATGTTTCTTAGTCTTTTCCTTTTTTTCCCTTTCGGTTCTCATTCTTGTAACTATTTCTTCTTGGACATACAAATTTTTCAAGATGTCTGTATAGATTATGGTGTTAAGTAGTAAGTCAATTATCTTTTAGGATAGCGGAATATTATACTGTGAGGCAGTATACAATTAATTACTGTTCTCTTAACCCATTAGATCTTAAGACAAGGAAGTGGTTTAAATTTTTTTTTTTAACTTTCCTTTATACTCTTTTAAGAGGAAAGAAGGATGAATTTTCAACTTCCTGTCCAGAAGTGATAATGTCCAGAATTGTTCCAGTCATCCAGAATTCGAATCTTATTGTCATTTTTCATTCCACTCTCTTAGAAGTCTCACAATTCCAATCAATTGTTCTGTCTTTTTAACATTCATAATGTCTCTTGCATTTGCTACCTTCTGTCCACTTACACAGCTCATCACTGTTTACTTGGACTATCGCAATAGGCTCTTGATTGGTCACTTTTATTAGAGTCTCTCACAGCTCTAATACATCACTGATTTAGTTGCCAAGACAGTTTTCTTAGGCTACAGACCTGATTGCATGATTACCCTGCCTAACAAATGGCATTTTGGGATCAAATATAAATTTGTTTGCTATTCATAACATAGATTTATATCATATATCTGACCTAATCTACCTTTCCAGCCTAATTGTATGTTTTCCCCCTTCATGAACACTGGTTTAGTCATATTGGTCTTTTTGCTGTTTCTCATAAACAGGACTACATAGTATTTCTCTACACCTTTTATACTGACTATCCCCCATGGCTGAAGTACACTCTTTTCTCATCTGTCTTCTTTAGTATCCTTAGTTTACTTCAAGGTTCAGTTAATGTCATTTTCCACACAGTCTTGCCTAATTCAATTAGTTGCCTTTTCCACAATAAATATTCATGTGTTTGTTTTATTATCCCTCAACTTGATTTAGCCTTTCTGCTGAGATGGTTTAACTGGGGTATGACTGCTGCACAAGCTGCAGCTTCTTAGGGTCACAGGTATAACTGTCAGGCCTCAAACCTATAAGTAAGTTAGGAGGATACCTATTCCAAGCATGTGAAGACTTTCTCTGGAGGAATGGGCAGATAACAATAATTGTTTCAATGGCCATGAAGATGACTAAAGCAGGTGCTGTGGAGCATTTTGAGCATAGTCATCCACTCCAGCCTGAGCCATCGCTACTCATTCTGACTTTTGTTCTGTCACTGATCTTTGATGATTCTGAAAGAGAGACTGAAGCTGATGACTTTGTTCAACTCTAGTTTACTCTAATTCACAAACAAGTCAAGATTTCACCTGTGAAGTTTTTGTTTCTTTTAAAAAAAATGGACAAAAAGTAATGTGGATTGGGGCAGCTAGGTGGCACAGTGGATAGAGCACCAGCCCTGAAGTCAGGAGGACCTGAGTTCAAATTTGATCTCAGACACTTAACATTCCCTAGCTGTGTGACCTTGGGCAAGTCACTTAACCCCAGTTGCCTCAGGGGGAAAAAAGTAATGTGGATTGTACACACCAAATGGCTCACCTTGCTCATCAGATACAGCACCCTAGAGTTCATGTATTTTCACTGGTTATCGCCTATGTCTAGAATACCTTTATTCCTCATCTATACCTCCTGTCTTCCTCTAGGTCTCAGTTAAAGTTCTATCATCTGTTAGTTTGCTAGTTGCTAAAATTTTAATGCCTTTCCTCTGAGATTACCTCAAATTTATTCTATATATATATATTGTTTGTACACAATTACTTACATGTTTTCTTTTCCCATTAGACCTTGAGACCAGGGACTGGTTTAAAAATTTTTTTTAACCTTTCTTTATATCATTAGCACAAAGCATAGTATCTTTATTAAACATAGTTTAACAAAAGCTAGTTGACTATGAATACATATACACATACTTACACACTTTTGTTCTTATTTAATTGTTTTCAGTTATATCTGATTCTTTGTGGTCTTATTTGGGATTTTCTATGGTATATTTATGAAATAGATATAGATATGTTTACCTATTTGGATATGTGTATTGTGTATATATGCACATCTATGATATATAAATATAGATGTAAAACACATACACATATAATACATATATAGATATAAGCATCTATATGCATATTTATTTCTATGTACCTAGACATAGTTATCTTTTATTTCTGGAGAATGGAAACTCACTGAAGCAAGGATTGTTTCATTTTTGTCTTTGCATCAATAGTGCATGGATTAGTATTTAGTATGCAATAAATGCTTGATAAAAATTGTTGGTTGATTAATTGATGAGAGATTAGAGGGATAATCTTTCTAAAAGAGTAAGAAAGGAAAGGGCTTAATGTACATGTGGCCATGAGGTTTTTACTGTGGAAAAAATCCAGGGAAAAATGTTAGTGAATTTCTGTCATTTTCTCTTTTAGATCTCTGTGCGAAAAGTCAAAGTGGTTCCTGCCATCTTCTTCTTGTAATCTTCATCAAATTTCTCATTCTGGGCAACAGTAAAATGATTCTTCCAGTCTCCTGGCATTCCTGAAACAAAGCAAACCCACACTGTTAAGCTATCAAGGTAGAAGTTTTAAAAATGGTTATATATTCATAGAATCATTGAGTGAATGGGAGATAGAAATCTGGCTTTTCAAGGAATGCATAGGGATGTCACTGACCAGTATATATGAGTTATAGTAATAGCTTAAATTTTACAATTCACAAAAGGCTTTTCTTCTATCTTCTTTTATTTCATCTTTACAATGATTTTGTCATTTAGGCAAGTTAGGAAAAATCATCTACTCTTTATAGTTGAGTAAGCTGAGACTCGAAGACATTGATTAAAGGAGGAGTTGGTTTTCTGATCAAATTCTGTTGCTTTTTCTACAATGTTATGCATTTTCTTCATGCATTGTAACTTAGACAAGTTACAATTAGCAAGCACTGGAGTTTGACTTCCTACATACCTTTTCTCATGAATGGGGAAATGGAGTGGTCCATTATGCTTGTAGGCAGGGCAGTGTAGTTTGCCATGGGATTTTGCTTCATGATATCAAAAGAAGTGTGATAGATGATCTTATCGAGAATTTCCTCTGATAATTCCTTCTCCATGAATTTTAGCATCTTCTGGATTTCCCGCTTTGGGTTCTAGATGAGGAAGAGACAATTAAAAAAATATAAAATAAGTAGGTTCTTATAACAGACACAGTGCCCTTCTATTTCTGTAAATATAGATGGATTTGAAGTCAGAAGAGAACTCAGAGGTCATCTAATCCAATCTAAGGTCAGTTAAGCATAAAAAATGTTTTTGATTTTATCAGTCAAAATTCATATTATCCCCTACTCTTCCCACACTAATTGAGAAGAAACAAACAAATATGTATAGTCAATCAAAGCAAATATCCACACTGGCCATGTTTAAAAAATTGTCTCATTCTCCTGATGTCATTTTGATTAAATTATAAGTAGTGAATTCTAACTTATGACTTAATCAGAGTGGTTATTTATTATAAGAAGGTAAGAGGATCTAAAGTAAGAAAGAGGTCTTATGAGATTTAATCCCCTGATATTTCTTCCTTTCTCTCTAAGATGAGCTAAACTTCACCTCACCTAGATCATAAATGCTTGCAAGTCCACAAAATGATGTGCTATATGATCCCTAAACATATCCACTAAATGAAAGTCAATTTAGAAAAGAACAGTTATGCAGTGTAAATGTTTGTGTTGAAGTGTGTGTGCATGAATATACATGTGTACCATCTCTCTTTAGGAAACAACATCAGCAAACTGAATTGATGAATAAACATTTGTTGAACCTCTGTCTGAATGCCATGGTAGATGTGCATACAGAGATGTTTAAGATACTAGCTTGGCCTCAAAGAACTTGATATCAAATGGGGGAAATAGATTATTTATATAAAAAAATAAAACAACAACACAAGACTACATAAAACAACTTTAGGGCTCAGAGGAAGCTAAACAGAAGCCAGGATGGTTTTGAAGATAATATGAATTGTGAGACTTGAACTTGGGTCTGTGAAGGCAGAGGAAACTGTTACAGAGTAGCAAAGTAGAAGCAGTAAATCAATCACAGAAGCAATAATACATGTATAGGTTTTTCAGGTTTATTATTCTGACTAATTTAATTAGAGGAATGGGTGAGAAATAATGTAGAAATAACTAGAAAAATAATGTAGAAAATGTAGGTTGGAGTCAGCTTGTGGGAGCTCTTGAATGCCAAGGAAAGGATTAGACTCTGAAATATCCTTCTAAATCTAATAGCTGTTACAGTCACAAAAATGATCTTTTAGGCTTAGCCTTAATTTTAGGCTTAGCCATTTAAAGACAGCTAAATGGCTGCTGAGTTTGGAGGCAGGAAGCTTTAAATTCAAAACCAGCTTCAGAAACTTCCTAGCTATGTGAATTTGGGCAAGACACTTAACTTCTATTTGCCAATGGAGAAGGAACTGGCTCCAATATCTTTGCCAAAAAAAAAAAAAAACCCAAATGGGATGGCAAAGAATTAGACATGACTGAAAATGACTGAACAACAAAAATATTTGGATTTTTTTGGGAAAACCTTCTGCCCATATGATTTCTCTTTCTTATACCCCATTTCTATGTATTATGTATATATATACATACATATATTACTTAATTATCTGTATTTGTTTCATTTATATTATTTAACCTCAATAAACCATAAGCTCCTTTAGAGAGATGATTTTTTTTCCAACTTCTGGCTTCAGTAAAAAAAACACCATATAATTCCAGACACATAATAAGCTCTTAATAAATGCATGTTTATGAGTGAATGCTGTGACTCTGGCAGACTTCCACAAGTCTATTTAGGAATACAACTTGGTACCATCAGCACAAATGAAGAAATCCACAGTATTTATGATTAGGATCAAACTCATTTAAGTATGTATAGACAAAGAAGCCTGTATCATGTGATACAATTCAGTAAATTTGTTATATTAATCCCATAGCATTTATCATTCTAGGTTCTGGGAAAACAAAGTAAAAATTAAACAAAAATAAAAACAAAATCAGACTCTGCCTTCAAAGAGCTTCATGGGCATAATCTTCCTATTCAATTTCTTCCCCACCATTGCACCATGAGGGTTTCTGGCTCTTTCCAGTGCCTCTGCAGGTGAATTGTCTTTTACATGTTGTCTTCCCCACTCTTCCAATTATAAAGGAACTACTTGAGAGCAAGACAATCTTGATTTTTTTTTGTTTGGATTTTCAGTGATTAGCATAATGCCTAGCACATGGAAATTCAGGATGAGCTGGTAACTGAGTATTAGACCAAGAAAAATTTAACTATGGAAATTATTTATTTAACTCACAATTAAGGAGGAAAAATAATTGATGAGAGAATGAAGCAAAAATTATAGAAAGAAAAATTCAACCCATAGACATTTGGTTAGAAATCAGTAATACCTATCGGAATCGTAACAGGGAATTATTTTTTAAAATTTCCATTTCCCAGAAAATATGTCATAAAAATTGTGGAAACGTGAAAATAAGTTTCCTTAGGAAGGAAAACAATAACTATCTTTTAAGTATTGGAAGGGCTATCACTAAAAGAAGGATTACATAGATTTTTCTTGGCCCTAGAGGGCAGAACTGAGGAATTGAAAAGAGGCAGATTTAGCCTTGAAATAATCAAAGTCTTCCTAGCAACTGGAGCTATTGAAATGTAAAATGGACTGCCTTAGAAAGTTATGAGTTCTTCTTCATTAAAGGTTTTTAAGAAAAGATTGAATGACCACCTCTCAAGGACATTGTAATGGTATTCTTGGACTCTCTGACTTTGAGGACCCTTTTGACTGTGATTCTGTAATTCTTCAAAAAAACTTATTGGGTCCAAGAACATTAAATAAGTTACCTACCTCTTTCATATCTTCATAAAACAGATAAAGAATGGGGTGTTTTTCTTTTGCATCCCACCATCCTTTCACATGATCATACCAGGAACCCCAGAGCACTGGAAGTGAATGGAAAGAAACAACAGTTAGCATCAGTCATACTAACTGTAGAATGATGATTCATATTTCACTGCCTGACAAAAAACATACTTGATTAGTGACCTTACTGACTGCTCATAAAAAAAAATCAGGAAGGCTAGATAAGAATTTTTAGTGAATTTAATTAGGAAACAGCATCACAAGAATCACATTCTTTGCAACAGAAATAACAGTATGTGTGTAAGTGAAAGTATATATATATTCACAGGAGTTGTTATCACAAAGAGTGACCGTATTTGGGGTTTTCTTGGCAAAGATATTGAAAGGAATGACCATTTCCTTCTCTAGCTCATTTTAAAAGATGAGAAAACTGAAGCAATTGCTTCATTGCAATTCAAAGTACAATTGCTACTGTATCTATGTTGTTAATTGTTCAGTTGTTTCATTTGTTTCCCACTCTTGTTTCCCAGTCATCTTAAATGAAGAAGAAACTGAAGCAAATAGTAACAAAGAAACTTGTCCAGTTTTAAGCATGTTTGATTTTACTTTGAGTAGTTTGTAATATTTGCCTGATTATATTACTGAAAACTGCATACAAGTACAATTAGAAAATTTCTTCCCTTGGTTAGTGCTATTTTAAGAGGATTGATGAATCAGCTGACCACAAATCTAAATCCACTCACCTCTCCCATTCATGAATTCCTCAATGTATTCTTCCAAGGTACCTGGGTCAGGTACCATTTTATTCATTCTTGAGAAATGATAATAAGATATCAGGCAATCTTTTGCATTTCTTGCCACATAAATTATCTACATATGTAGGAAAAGCCAATGAAAGGCAGTGAAAAAGCAAATAGGAGAGGAATGTTAATTCTTGTTATTAGGAATTATTTTAAAAACTATTTTAAAGTTCAACTTTATTTTACTCTGAATCTCTGCTCTCCCCTTGAGAATGCAAGAAAAATAAAATTCATTACAAACATGTAAAGTTAAACAAAATAAATTGCTGCATTAGCCAAGTTCAAAAATAGGCCTCAGTATTCACTGAGTATCACCTCTCTCTCTGGAAGCAAGTAGCATGTATCTATGTGTGCGAATGTGTAATCTTCTCTACTGCTTAGTCTTACTATTTCTTACATAGTACCAACTTATTTTAATGATTACAGATTTTTGATACAGTTTGAGTTTGTGTTCTGGTTCTGCCAAGTTCTTTTCTTTCCTACTTTTTCATTACCTTTCTTGATATTCTTGAAATTTTGTCCTCCTTCCAGATGAATTTTTTCATTATTTTCCTAATTTAATATTTCTATTGGTACAGAATGAGAAAATTAGTTTAATTAGTATTGTTGGTTTGTTATATTCACTTACCCTGAGCAATTACTCTCTTCCCTTTATTTGTATGACACATGTTTTGCATTTGTATACTTTTTGCATTTCTTGATAGGTAAACTCCCAAGTATTTTAGACTATTTTTATTTCACATGGAATTTCTCCTACTGTTTTTCCCATTGAATTTTGTTGGTAATATACAGAAATGCTCATGATTTTTATGGGTTTATTTTATATTCATCAACTTTGATTAAGTTGTTAATTATTTCATTTAATTTTGTCCACTAAGTTCCTAAGATTCACTGACTAAACTGTTTCATTATTTGAAAATGTGATAATTTTATTTTCTCCTAGGTTATGCTTATTACTTCAGCTTCTCTCTTTCTATGTGTCTCTGTGTCTCTTTTTCTCCGCCTCTCTCTTTCTCCTCCAATCTTAAATATTATAGTTAGCATTTGTAGCTCTATATTTGAATAGTAATGGTGCTAATAGGTATCCCTGCCTTACCACTGACCTTACTGGAAAGGCTTCTGGGTTATCCCCAATACAGATAATTCTGGCCCTTGGTTTAGATAGACATTACTTATCAAAATAAGGACTTATTTTCAAGTTTTCTAGGGAATGGGTATTCTATCTTGTCAAAATCTTTTTCTACATGTATTGATATGATCAATATGATCATATGATTTTGTTGTTTTGGTTATCAATATGATCAATTGAGTTAATAGCTTTCCTAGTACTGAACTAGCTCTACATTCCCAGTACAAATATATGTAACCTGACTGCAGTGTGCAATTTTTGCTGTACATATTGTTTATTGGAAACTTATTAATTATATGTGCATATGTTGCTGACATATTGCTATAGTCTTCTAGTTAATATCATGCTTAAATTTATTGCATAAATATATTCATTAGAGAAATTGGTTTATGCTATTTTTCTCTGTTTTGACTCTCCCTTATTTAGCTATCAAGACCACAATTTTGTCATAGAAGGAATCTGGATTTTTTTTTTTTCATTTTTTTATATATAATTTATATGGTATTGGAATTAGTTGTTATTTCAATAATAGATAGAATTTACTTTTAAATATACTTGGTTCTGGCATTTTTTTCTATTCTTTCTGCCTTTTGACTTTGCTTTAATACTTCTTGAAGTCTCATGGATTCATTAGCTTCTTTTGACCCCATTTAATGTTCAGAAAGTTATTTTCTTTAGCAAAAGTTTTAGTAGTTTGCTAACTCTTGTTCCAAGCTGTTAATTTTATTTCCATATATTTATTCCTAATTGTAATTTCTTTTTTCATTTTCTCAGGATATTGGAGTAACAGAATCAACAAAGAGTTGAAGTGAAACAATTTTCCAGCTTAAGATAACTTAGGACTTCATTTGGGTAAAAGGGAAGCAAGGCCCAGAACAGGCAGGGTGTGTGGAATCTAGTGGGAGGCTCTTAGCCACAGAATGGACCAGCAGTGGAAGCCCTTTGGTCCTGACTCAGTGGGCTAGTAACTCAGCAAGCCAGCTGTAGGACTTCCAATACAAGCACAGAAAGAAAATTGCAAGCCCCTAAATCCAAACCCCCGTTATAATAGGCAGGACTATGCCAGACCAACCCAGCACAATGAGAAAGCCAGCAGTATCTCTGTTCCTACTGTAGAAATCCAATAGGATTTCTTCTTGTAAAAGAAGCCTGAGACAGTCTCCCCTGTGTCCTAGGAACAGAGCTCAATTTTAAAAAATGAGCAAACCATCAATTGGGGAATGATTAAATAAGTTGTGGTATATGAATATAATGGAATATTATTATTGTTCTATAAGAAATGATGAGCAGGCCGATTTTAAAAAAAAGCCTGGAAAAACTTGTGAACTAATGCTAAGGGAAGTGAACAGAATGAAGAGAACAGTTTATACAGTAATAACAAGATTATGTGATGATCAACTATGATGGACTTGGCTCTTTTCAACAATGATGCGATTCAAGACAATTCCAATAGACTTGTGATGGAAAGTGGCATCCACATGTAGAAAGAGAACTATGGAGACTGAATGTGGATCAAAGCATAGTATTTTCACCTTTTATTGTTGTTTGATTTTTTTCCTTTTCTGTGGTTTTTTCCTTTTATTCTGAATTTTTTTTACATAGCATGATGAATATAAAAATATGTTTAGAAGAATTGCACATGTTTAACCTATATTGGATTGCTTGATATTGTGGATATGTTGGAAGGGGAGAGAAAAACCTGTGCAAAACAAGGTTTCATAAAGATGAATGTTGAAAACTATCTTTGCATGTATTTGGAAAAATAAAATACATTAAAATTAAAAAATTAAAATGAACAAAATAGTAAAAGGAGCCTTGACCATAGGAAGATTCTATGGTGACAGGGAAGATCAGAATGAAAATTCAGAAGAGGAGAGCAATGGCCAAACGCCTACATATGAAACTTCAAAAGGGAATGAATTAGTCTCAAGCTCAAAAGATTTTTTGCAAAAGTTCAGAAAGGATTTAAAAAATTAAGTAAGAGATATAGAAGAAAAAATGGGAAAAGAAATGAGAACTGTTTACATCCCTTGATGGGGAAATGATATCTGTAACACTTGAGAACTGATCTGTTACTGAGACAGTTAGGACATACAAGGACGGAGGATATAGATATGACTGGACTCTGATGTGATGATATAAAAGAAAAAGCTCTTGAAAGGTGGAAAAAGGATTGAAGAAGAAAGGGGAGATAAAATGGGACAAATAAGATCACATGAAGAGGCACAAAAGACTTATTACAATAGAGGGAAAGAAGGGAGGGGAATGAGCATTGTCTGAAGCTTAATCTCATCAGTTTTGGTTCAAAGAGGAAATAATACTCAGTTGGGTTTAGAAATTTATCTTACCCTATAAAGAAGTAGGAGGAGAAAGAGGAAAGAAAAGGGAGGGGCTGGAAAGAAGGGAGGGAAGAAACTTTAGGAGAAAGGGTTAAGAGAAGAGAGGAGGGGTGATAGAAGGGAAGTATGGTTGAGGGACACTGGGTTAGAAACAAAAATTACCAAGGAGGGACAGGGTAGAAAGAGAGAATAAAAGTATATAAGGGGAGAAAATAGGATGGAGGGAAATACAGGGCTGGTAATCATAACTGTAAATGTGAATAGGATGAATTCTCTTATAAAATGGAAATGAATAGCAGAGTGGATTAAAAACCAGATTCCTATAATATGTTGTTTACAAGAACACATTTGAAACAGAGAAATACAAACAAGGTAAGGGTAAAAAGCTTGAGAAGAATTTATTATGCTACAACCAAAGCAAAAAACAAAAGCAGAGGTAGCAATTCTGATCTCAAATAAAGCAAAAAGTAAAAATAGATCTAATTAAAAGAGATAAGGAGGGAAACTACATCTTATAAAAGTGTACTATAAACAATGAAATATCAGTACTAAATGTATATGTACCAAGAAGTACAGCATCCAAATTCTTAGAGAAAAAGTTAAGCCAGTTTCAAGAAGAAATAAATAGTAAAACTATACTAATGGGGACTTCAAACTTCCTCACTCAGAATTAGATAAATCTAACCACAAAATAAACAAAAAAGAAACTAGGGAAGTTAATAGCATCTTAGAAAATTTAGATATGATAGATCTCTGGAGAAAATTGAATACAGGCAGAAAAGAATACCTTTTTCTCAGTGATAAATGACACCCACATAAAAACTGACCCTATATTAGGGCATGAAAATCTCACAATAAGATGCAGAAAGGCAGAAATAGTAAATGTTTCCTTTTAATATCACAATGCAATAAAAATTATATTCCATAAAGAGCCAGGGAATGATAGACTAAAAACCATTTGGAAATTAAATAATTCTTTAGAATTCTAAAAAATGAGTAGGTTAAACAACAAATCACAGAAACAATCCATAATTTCATTCATTCACAGGTTAGATATGCATGCTATGATAATCAATGACTATAGTAATCTAGCATTTGATAAAGCCCAAAACTCTAGCTTCTAGAATAAGAACTTACTCTTTCACAAAAATTGCTGGGAAAATTGGAAAATGATATCAGAAACTTAGCATAGACCTAGATTTCACATCTTATACTAAAATAAGTTCAAAGTGAGTATATGATTTGGGTGTAAAAAGTGGTACTGTAAGAAAATTAGGAAAGTAAAGGATAGTTTACCTATCATATCTTTGGAGAAGGGAGGAATTTATGACCAAAGAAGAACTAGAGAACATTATGAAAGGCAAAATGCATTATTTTCGTTACATTAAATTAAAAGTTTTTGCACAGACAAAACCAAAACAAAATTAAAAGGGAAGTATATACCTGGGGAAATTTCTTTACAACCAATGTTTCTGATAAAGGTCTCATTTTGTTCTGATTTTTATTTCTCAATATGATTCATAAAAATGTGTTAAAATGAATGTACATGTATAACCAGAAAAAATAAACTAAAAAATGATTTGCTTGCTATTTTCTAGAATACAAGTTAATATTGAGCAAGACAGAGTTAAATTACTGGCTGATCTTTGAATTTTGAATTACCTTTGCATTTTGTTCCCAGAAGGATGGTGGTAACATCTGGACAGGAAGATGTGTTTTCATTGTTCTTGGAGAAGGCATTTTATTAGCTAGATCTAGACCTGGAAAATAGTGCAGTATCATTTAGATACCCTCTCCTATATAGGTTTTGTGGAACTGTTCTGCAGACATTCTAAATACATCTTTACTGTACATAAAGTGATCACTTTGACTGTCTTGTTCTCCTTTCTGAATATGAACTATAATAATAAATAGCTAATATTTATATAGTACATTAAAATTTGCAAAGCACTTTCCATTTATTAACTCCTGTGATCTGAGGATCAACGACAGCAGCAACACTATGGTACATACAGATGATACAAACCATCAGTTAGTTCTATGCTCCCTGATATAAGCACAATGTCATTAGATATAGAGTTGTTTGGGGAACCAGGGAAGTTATGAGATTTGTGATCCTTTACATGCCATTTGAGAAATTCTTGACTAATCCAAATCTAGAATGGGGAATAGAAAGAGGGAAACAGGAGAGAAGAGGCTTGTACTTTTAGAGGAAGGAATGTGTATTTTTGAATTTCAATCTGACTTATGACTTGGGTGAATCTCTTTAGCTCATGGGTATTCTAGTTATTCAGGGTTTTTGAAACTGACCCAAAATTCATGTGACTGCAGGTTTTATTAATTGAAGGATATAATTAAATTTAGTCTCTATTATAATTGCTAATAGATCCAAATTTACTAGCATGATATCTGAAAGTAGTAAGTTATAAAATCAATGGTAGCATTGGGCAACTTATTAAGATCTTTAAGCTAGTTCAAGTATGTTTGCTTTCAAATAAGAGAAAATTAAAAAAAAACCTAAAAATTTAAGGTGGAGCATATTATTGTCTATAGACAGCATGCCAGACAGTAGGATTTTAATCTTTATTCCTAATCTTTATTCAAATATCTATGTACCATAACACATGCATGCATACACACAAACACATACATGTATTGCTCTCTGTAATTCTTTTAAGTGTAAGTTGTAGAGCTTAAACAGTATGAAGTGAAGTAAGATGACCTCATTATTTTCTGAATCTTTATTATTATATCTTACTCTGTTGGTTTTTGTATTATCAATGACATAGCAATAGTAAATACACTCTCATTTTAAAGAGGGTGCTTCAAGATTGCCACAATTGGTACATCAAATTTGAGTTTCATTTTTAGAATAAAAATCCATGATTTTCAGTAGATTAAGGGATAGAAAAGAACTGCAAAAGGACAGACATAGGCTGTTTCATTTATAGATCAAGCACATATTGCCTCCTCATTTCCCCCTTTTTTGTAAAGAAGGGGATGAAATAAAGAAAATAAAAATGTAAGAGAATGGAATGGAAGGACACTGACATTTAACAATCATACCTCTGAACATAAATGGGATAAAATCACCAACATAATTGAAAATTGTACCAACTAGAATAGAAAAGAATCATTAATAGTCAAGAGGAACTTTCTATGGTAAAGAGTAATTATTCTGTGGTAAAAAAGAAAGTTATATGCATACAGGAGATTTGTGATTTTGGAAATGGTTCTCCTTCAGAAGAGGCTAATGAGTTCAGGACCCTAACTCTGAGGCCAATCCAATTTTAGCTGAGCAAACTTACCAGAATTGAGGGGTGGAGGCAGAGTCCACTCAATAAAAGGTTGCCTATCAAAGGTGTTCGCTCGTTGGCATTTCTTTATATCTCCATCATTTTGGATCATATCCACAATCTCTTGTGTCCAGGTTGTACCTGAAAAAATTTGGACTACTTTTTAATCTAACTATTTAAAACATTTTAACTGTGAACAATCAATTCATTCATTCAACAAATGAAAATGCTTGCTACCTGTAAGGTATTATATGAGAAATATATTACGAAATAATATTAATAAAATATTGATATATTATGAAATAAAAGATGCAATTCATTCAGTAAACATTTAATAAGAACTCAATATATTTAGAGCACTGTGCTAGGCTCTGGGAGATGCAATATTTTAGGGAGGAGATTTCACAGTCTACTGGAAAGACAAGAAAAAAATAATACACAATAGTTCTGAAAAATATTTTAGAAAACTGGGGAAAAAACTATTATATGAAGGGATGGCCATTACCAGTTTGGTAGGGGAGGGGACTGGCATGTTCAAGGAAGGAAAGGATAAGAATTAAGTGGGAAAAGATGGATATTCTATGAATGAGGAATAGTTTAAGCAAAGCCATAGAAACAGGAAGATATTTGACACATATAAGGAAAAGACCATTGGAGCATTGTTTGTGGAGAGGGAGAGATGAATTGGGCATTTCTGGTCCTCAAGGAGCTTAGAGGTTGTCTATCCCTCTCATTAAAAAAAAGAAGTGGTAAAAGGGTCTTACAAAATAAGAGATGAAAAACAATATCATGAAGTGGGTAGAGCACTGCTATTGGAAGCCAGAAGACCTGAATTCAAATCTTGTTTTGATACACCCTATGTGGCTATAGCCAAAGCATTTGACTATTTTGTGCCTTGGCAACTCTCAGATGTATTGTTGATTGGTGGAGATGAGGAGAGTTTCCACACTGGGACTTCCCTACAAAGATGAAATCACATTTATTGTTCATTTTTAAAGAAAAATAAGTAAATAATTAAGAGACGGCATCTATAAAATGAATTGATTGGGCTGAATGACCTTAAAGTTCTTTCCAGCTCTAAGTCTAGGATACTTACAGTAGTACAAAAAAAAAACTAAAATATTCTTGAGAGAAAGAGAGATCATAGAATCATATATCTAGATATGGAAGGAAATTCAGAGTCTAACCCCTCATTTTATAAATGAGGACTGACACTCAAAACAATTAAATAATTTGTCCAAAGTCACATGGATCATATGTGATAATGGCAGACTTCAAGATGATGGTCTTGAATAATGGGTATGCTTTCCATAGGGGAACTTTAGGAGGTAGGTAGTAGGGAGGTATTCCAAAGGAAGGAAGAAACAGTAGGAACAAAAGCACAATATGATTTTTTTGGGGAAGGCCAATAATTAGTTTGATTGGAACAAGATAAGAATTTTTTAGAGGAGAGATAGAAAATTATTAAAAAAAACTAAATGGTATTTGGGGTGGGGTGAGAATGAGACTGTGGAGGGTTTTGTACTAGATTCTTGAATTCCCTCAAATGCAGGAAAATTTATTGCAGACAGTGAGTTTGTAATGCAAATTAATTTGCGCATAAAATTTATCAGACCAATAGAAGTTCCCTAATATGAATGGATTTACTCTTTTTTAAATGTTAGCTTTTTTAAAAAAAATAGAGTGGCCAAAGTACCCTCCAGCATCTTCTTTTTCTAATTTATTTATTTGGTTTACTTTTCAAACACAGAGTGGCAAAAGTGAATGGAAGTGGTAAGTGGATAGAAAAGGAATTTTTTTTTTTTACTTCCAAGATGTTATAAGGAGTAGAAAAGTACATTCTGCATGTAAATTTCTTTCCTCTTTGTTAGCTTCCACACACATTACTTTATTCTGAATTCCTGGTCACTATATTAACTTATGAAAGTGTCTTTGGTCTGCACAGATAAAGGAGACTCCATTAGCCACAACCCTTAAGAAAATTGCGGATTGTCCCTGAAAGCTAGGGTCTCATGAGTCTTAAGGGCATTCTAAAGGCATGTCTTGGTTTGTTGAAGCTGAGATGGGGAAAAGGAATTATATATCTCATAAAGGAAATTCATTATATAGTCATTGGGCCAAAGAGGGATAATAAACATTTTGTTGCAAAAAGAAAAACTATTTTCAACCTATTTTGTCATCTTCCTTGTTCACATTTTGCTATGTTCATTGGGAGGTTTTCCTTTGTAGTTAACTTATGTCAGGTAGCTGCCTATGGGATCCTTAATGATAACATGATATTTATAATTTGTGTCCAGCAAAGGGCTGTACTTAGAGGCAGCTGTAATATAGCAGAGATAGAACTGGCCTGGGTGCCAGGAAGTACCTGTCGAATGTCTTATTTCTGACATTAACTTCAGTGATATCTACAAGGGCAGAGGGTGAGATAATGCTGGTCCATTGTAACCAGCCTTTTCTTTTTTTGTGACAATAATGAAAACAGGATTATCCCTTGATTTGGATCCAGCCTCTTTTCTCCACTTGCTTAATTCAGTCCCATCTCAACTAAATTATTACAAAGGCCACCTGATTGGTCTTCTTACCTAAAAATTCCTCCTAGTACATTACATCTTTCACATTGCTGCCAAATTAATTTTATGTTAGCACTAAGCTAACCGTGTGATTTCCCTACTCAACCAGCTTCACTCACTTCTTATTATCTCTTGAATAAAATAAAAACTCTTTCTTGTTGCCTTTAAATCTTACACAACTTGAACCTAACCTAGCTTTCTAGCTTCTTCGGAGAGTATATCCTCACTAATACTGTTTGAGCCAACCAAACTGGCATTCTTTCATTTCTGACATTCCACCATGCTATACATGCTTTCCTAAAATCCACTTCATAAAGAATCTCTCTAACTTTAAAATGCAGCTCAAGCACCATCTTATACATGAAATTTTTTTATGCCCCAAGTATTAGTGCCCTCCTTCTCAAATGTGAAAAGTCAGCTACTACAGTGTAAGCACAAAATATCCAGCCAACCATAGAGGGGCATCCCATTCCAATCCCTCCTAAATATCACTCATTAGCAGTAGGGTTATGTAAGCTAGAATGATGCTGGTCACCACTACTTTATTCCATTTCATTCTGGAAAATAGAGCACAATTGTGTTATACTAGAATAATAATGATTCATGTGAATTCCAAAGCCTATTTTAGGGGAAATTGCAAATAGAGCATTTCTGCCTTTTGTTCTCCATTTTAAAGAACCAAATAGGCTTTCCTCTGGTTATTGAGATCTTCCCACATGTGTTTCAACTATTATCATAAGTCTCACCATCCATTGTTTCTTACTCAAAATTATCTCTCCCTTTCTGTTCTTTCTAATAAGTGTCCCATTCCCTTAATTAAGAAGAGCTTAACTGAATGCCAGAAGGAAAACAGGTATCTTGGGGTTAGGAGGAATGAGCAAAGCTAATAGGGAACTATTCGCCATTTTCCTCTAGACCAATTCTGCAATGAATATGAAAATCAATTAGAAGCCTTCTTCCTTCTGCCTTGATTAAGTTAGATTCAATGCTGCTACTTTGATTTCCATATACCTACCTGCTTTTGCATATGTTGCAATGAGCAGATCATCAGGCTTGGCTTGGAAGTTCCAAATTTTGTCCCAATTATCACTTATCATTTTGGTCATGAGAATTCCATTGATTTCTTTGGTTTCTGGTCTTAGGTACTCTTCATTCAGTTGGAGATTTTTCATCTTCTCAACTGACATTAGATGGTGAGACTTGTCAATTGCTTAAAGAAAACATGCACCTTAATCATTTTTCCATGGTCAATTGCAACAATCGCTTTCTTATTATTTCTGGAGGACAAAGGATTTTCACAGAGTTTTCAGGAGTTTTTAAAAATACAAAACCTGACTGAGAGAAGATATATTTGTCATAGCTGGAAGGTTGCTGTTCTGATCATATTTTTGGTAGTATCATTTTAAGAAAAACATAGCTCTTGGTTGGGTGAAGAGTTTTGTAGTTGAGAGACCAAGGTTTTATCCAGCAGGCTAAACTTTGGACTGGCTTTAACATGAAGTGAAGCATATAGTGCCTATGGCTTCAAAAATAAACTGTTTACTTAAAGTTGAAATTTCCTCAGCAAGGAAAAAAATATTTTCCTCTTGCAATTATAGATAAGCCTTAAAAAGTAAAGAAATACAGCATCATACACATATATATATGAATATATACATATACATGCATGTATAAATGTTTATATATACCTGTTTATGCTTATATGTATATATTTGTTTATATTTATTTGTATGCATATGTGTACATATATATGTATATATGAGTATACACAAAAACATATGCTTTTAAGCAACTATGTGAGATTACATAAGTACCTTTGGGTCTCAGTTTCCTCAGACAAATGAAGGAATCCATAAAAATTAAGAATGGAAGAAATGGTAGAAAAAATTAGTCTAAATTTCCTCATTTTATGGATGAGAAACATAAAGCCCATAGTGAATTGGCCTATAAGAATCAGAGTTAAATATCAGAGGCCTATTTTGAACTCTATTCTTTCCTGTTTTGGCAATTTATGCAAATTAAAATCAGTATGTTAAAAATATAAGAATTGATGTAGAAGACAAATTTTATTCTTTGTGTCCCTTTCTGTACTTTTATCACTATTTCTCCTTTTTTCAACCCTGTCCTTACCAGCACTCCATTATTCCACGTTGTCTTTCCCAATCAGTCATTTTTCCCAATCCATACTCCATGTCTTAATTTTTCTCTTTTCTCTTTGCCTCTCATTTGAAATTTAGATTTCCTTGTCTTAGGTCTTCAATTCTTCTAGAATATGCTGATAAACTATTAAATGTGTATATAGTGATTGATTAATCTGCATTAATAAATTATTGGAAAGCTCTACTCTTGTAACCCTTTCTTTTACTCCTTTTTCTCTTGCTTAGGCAACATATTTGGATTTTTAAAGGGGCCTTTTGGATTTAGAAATATCTCATTGCAAAGAATAGCTTCCAATGGTGGGAATTTTAGGCACTGCTTTGGTCAATGAGGGACATCATTTTAGGCAAGTGGTTTCTTAGCTCCCCTCAAATCCTGTCACACAGGTGATGTTTCTCCCTCCTATAAGGTCAACTCTGAGTTATATTAATTCTACAAAAGTTTCCTTCCCTCTTGCTGAAGGGAAACATGATCTGCCATGCCTGTTTCTTGTTTTGATTAGGAAAATTCCATTTCTCCCTCTTACTATTACAAGATCCCCAGATTTGAGATAGGGGATGGAAACAGATCTTGTTTTCAGGTAGCCAGCTGGGTTCATCCCCTAACAAGGCAGCATTTTATAGTTGACAAGCTTGCTCCACTTAGTCTAATGCATTGTACTTATCAACTTGTCCCTTCATCAGGGGACTCATCCCAGCATATTAGAAGTGCCCTTTTCTAGTTTATATTCCTAATAAGGATCATGGTCATAGTCACAAGTCTCCATCATCAGATGGGCCTATGTAAAAGGCTCTCAGAGCTCATTTAAATCCAGCTTGCTGTTTTTACACATGAGAAAACTGAGGACTAGAAAATCCACTGACTTATCTAACGTCACATAGAGAAGAAGTGACAGGATTTGAATCCAGATTTTTTTAGTCCCAAATAAATCCAGTATTCTTTCCACCAAACCATGTATCAGAAAACTGTGGTTTGGGGACCAAAACCTGTTTTGACATGGTCTGCAGGATAAAAATGTCTTTTATTTTATAAATGTTTGATGAAAAACAATCAAAAAAGGATGATATTTTGTGAAATATGAAAATGATTATGAAATTCAAATTTCAGTGTTTGTAAAGAAAATTTTATTGAAAAACAACTAGTCATTCATCTACTTATCATTTTTGGCTGTTTGTGCTACAACATAATTGCTATAACCCACTGTTGGCCAAATCCTACTCATAGGTAAGTAGTTCTATATTCTGAAGTACTTATTTATAAGTATCATAAGTACCTATTTCATGTAACATTCTGTGTTAGGCTCTGGGATTGAAATATATTACATTAAATGTATTAAAAAGAGTTTGTGTACCTCCCTAATATGAACTTATACTGTAGGATTTGCATACCTCATCATTTGGTAAGCTTGGTCCAATATTCTCATGCAGAAGGAAAGAGGTGGTTGCTAATAACTGCATTTTCCTGATGAGCAAACTAAAATATTAAGAAGAAAAGGCATGTATTTACAGACTGGAGTTGGGGATATTTTAAGGGTTTCTTAATTCTTTTGGGGGAGGGTCCAGGCTCCATTGGCATTTGATAAAGACTATGAACACTTTCTAAGAAAAGCATTGCTAAATGCATAAAATAAGAAACAGAGGATTAGAAAGGATTACATTTATTAAAACATAAAAAAAACCAAATTCATAGGGTTCAAGTTAAGAAACTTCATACTAGATGATCTCTAATTCATCAGTGGCAGAATTTGGATTGTGTGGCATAATGTCAAATCCAGTGGATTTAAAGTCACAGAATTTGGTTTCAAGTACTTGACATTCTTCCTTACTTTAGAAGTGCAAACTTTGGCATATCATTTCACTTTGGGAGGGTCTTAGCTTTTTCATAGGTAAAATGAGTGCCTTGGATTAAAATATTTAAATTCCCATGTAACTCCATTATCCTATGAATGTATGAAAAAGCATTTATTAAACACTTTTGTGCTAGGCACAGTTCTAAACAGTAGGAATGCAAATATAAAGCAAGTTATTCAGTCCTTGCCCTCACAGAGCTTATATTCTAGTAGAGCTGTGCCCAAGGAAGAGTGTTTTGGAGGAGAGTCACAGAGATAGCGATTGGAGATGTAGGGCAAATGACTATATATTATATGAAATGGAGTTCAAATGAGAGACACAAAGATAATTAAGAAACTGGTTTAGATGATCTTCTGAGGACCTTATCAGGCTCTAACATTCTGTATTATATAATAACACTAAGAAGCAAATCATGACTTAATTTTGTAATCAAAGGGAAGAGTTAAATGAATTTTACACAGCTAGCAAATTTAAACTCAGGATGATTTGAAGATGTGTCTTCCTGACATTCTATCCACTGTGCCACTTAACTGCCCCAAAATAATGAAAAGGAAAACTATTTTTCCCTAATTTTTGCTTCTTCAAAAAGTTTATAGTCAAGGTATCAGTTAAAAATTGACATTAGTGTAGTAGGTCTTTATGACATTATGGAGGAGATAGTCTTGGTAATTTGAAAAAATGAATCTGAATATTATGAAAAATCTCTGAATGTGACAAGCCAAGTGGCAAAAATATAATTAAGAGTTAAATACAGATTTGTTTTCTAAATATTTTAGATAGAAAAGTTTGAATCAATTATAACTGATTCTGACTGTTATAACAGGTGATTTTATATACACACATACAAGCAAACACATGTTCATGCAAAATATACATGTGGGGTAGTTAGGTGGCTCAGTGGAAAGAGTGCCAATCTTGGAGCCAGGAAGACTCTCAAGCCTCAGATACTTATTAGCTGTGTGACCCTGGGCAAGTCATTAACTTTGCCTTGTTTCTTCACCTGTAAAATAAGCTGGAGAAGAAAATGGCAAACCACTTCAGTACTTTTGTCAAGGAAACTCCAAATGAGGTCATTAAGAGTTGAACACAACAGAAATGACTGAACAACAAAAAAAGTAACATACATTAACAAGTATATATACATATGATATGTGTACATATATAACACATATGAAAGAAAAAAAGATTTCCATGATTTCATAGATCTAGATGTTAATGTCTGTATGTATATCCATATGTATATCTTTATCTGTGAAAATATGGCATCGTCTTTTCTTTCTTATTTCAAGACTATGAAGTTTAATAGTAATGATGATTGCTTTTTTGAAGATGGCTGAGATCTTGTTGAAGTCAGAGAAGCACACCATCTGTGCAACTTACAACAAAGTCTTAGAACTGATGTTGTCTTAATTCATTTCTTATTCTCTCTATATAGGACCTGGTATGGGTAGAAGAAAAACTATACTGCACTGAAATTACTTGTTCTCATACCAAAAGAATGAAATAAGGTCCCTTAATAAGTTTTAAGTAATAAAATTAAGGCTCTTTAATAAATTTTAACTGATTACTTTTTGCCGAAAGAAATCCATGAAGACATTTCCAAGGTCAGTGATGAGCTTTTGAATTCTTTTGGAAGATTGAATTCTTATATCAGCATAACTTCAGATTTTTGGAAATATTGAAGTAATCTTACTGACTATAAATTTAGGTGAATATTTTTCTGTTTTGGGAAGCTTGACGCAATATTTGGTGAAGGAACTTGTTAGCTTGATTCTTCCCCTCTAGAGGGTGCTCAGAGGGATGATTCAAACAATAGATTTATATAGGTTAATGATGATAATAACTAACATTTATATGCTATAATAAGGTTAGAAAGTGCTTTATAAATATTATCTCATTTATCCTTACAACAACTGGAAGGTAGGTATTTTTATTATCCTAATTTTGCAGGTAAAAAACAGAAGTTAAAGATAGTTCAATGTTTTATTTATTTATTAATCAGCTAATAAGTATAAGAACTTAGATCTTGATCACTCCACGCATTCTATTCTAGTTTCTTGGGTTGAAGATATATTTTCTCTTTCATGCATATGTGATTTAGCATGTATTGCCTGCACATTTACTTAGCTATGTTGCCATGACAATAACTAACACCTTATATGATTCTCTAAGTTTTATAAAACACTTAGCATATATATTTATTTTATTCTTACAAGAACTCTGTGAAGTACATGCTATTTTTCTTCATATTTTATACATGAAGAAACTGAGGCAGAGAGAGATTAAGTGCCAGCAGGTACCAGCAAATAGATGAAACACCAGTAAGTAGATGGAATGGGATTGAAAGCTAGGTCTTCTTAGTCCAATTCGAATTCTATCCACTTTAGATAGATTTTTTGTCTGTTTATAGTTTAGCCACTTGATATTTTTTAGGATCAAAGATTTGTAGTTGGATGGAACATGAGAAACAATTTAATTCAACATCCTTATTTTTAAGTGACCTGCCCAAGGTCATACAGGTGGAATTTAAATTTAAGCCCTCTGACTCTTTCCATTAGGCCTATCTAACCCAGGAGTGAGAAGAAATAGAAAAGGCCAAATGTGATATTAGAGAAATTGTTTTGGCTCTCTAGTTCACCAAGTATTTTTTCTATATACATTTATGGTTAAAAGATAAAAAATTAAAAAAACAAAAACCTTTAACAACAAACATTCCTGTCTTGGGCAGAAAAAAATGAAGCCCTTATCCATTGAGCAAGTGGCCAGAAGTGAAGGATGAAGAGAATCTTCCATGAAATGTTTTCAATAGAATTTCAGCACTTAGATTATTTCCTGCAACTATTCAAAGGCTCATTGAAAGTCTTGGGGGAAGATATAGGAGGAACAGTCTTCTATTCTCATTTTAGGAAAGGAAGGAATTTAGTTCCATGTTCTAAATATGCTGTCCTGTTTTCATGTACTAGAATCCCAGGAGGAAAAAAACAACAAACTCAATACATACAATACTCACGGACTGAAGAGGTCTCTCTTTAATTCCCTTTGGATTTCCTGACTTCTTTCTTTATTTTTTCTTGTAGGGATTTTGAGTTTTGGGGTCTTGGTACTGGGATAGCAGTTTTGAAGTCAGAATTTTCCTTTGTTGAAATCAGAGGTAGGCTGGTATCCCCAAAGTGATGTGTGATTCACAAGAGACCTAGGGAAAACCACTCTTGTCTTAATCCTGTTACTTACCTCCTAGATATAAGAACTACTAACGCTGAAGAAAGATCAGGTTACATTGTAATCACCTGTGTTCATATCAAAGGAAGGAGGAAGTGAAGGAACAACCAATGAAAGGCTCCTTAATAGGATAAGCCCATTCTCTTCATTGTGGTCAGAATGAAGTAAACTTGGTGTTCTTTGTCTTTTTGAGGAACCCTCTGTTTGTTAGGTCATAGGAGATTTTCCCTCAGGCTTGTCTTAAACCTAATGGTACTGAGAAAAAGGGACAGAGGTTAATCAATCAACTAATTTATTTATCAAATCAACAAACATTTATCAACTGCCTAATATGTAGTCGGCACTGCTCTACTTCAGACTGAAGAAACTTACATTCTATTGTGTGTTGGGTGAAGAACTGATGCAGATAGATGAATGAATACAAAATAAAGTAAATGGAATATAGAAGAATGCAACATAACATTGTAATGGGAAAAGGGCACTCACCAGATGGAACTGTAGTCAGCAAAAACCTTATGTAAGAAGTTGCATCTGAATGGAGTTTTGATAGAAGTGAGAGAATCTAAGAGGCAGCTGATAATGAAAATGCGTTTCAGACATGGGGGACCACTAATGCAAAAGCATGGAAATAGGCAGGAATGACATGCGAGGAATGGCAAGAGGGGCAGTTTGAATGAAATGTAGAATTTATGACGGGGAATAATGTGTAATAAACCCGGAAAGATAGTCTGGTGTCCTACTGTGAAAGGCTTTAAATGACAAAGTCATTCATATCTTTTTCTAGAGGCAACCAAGATGCTACTGGAACTTTTTGATGAAGGAAGAGGCATAGTCAGACAAGTGCTTCAGGAATATCACTGGTAGCTGGTTGGAGGATGAATTAGACAAGGAAAGAAATATTGTAGAAGGATGTCTAATTAGAACATGATTGTAATAGTCCCAGTGAGTAGTCACAAAGACCTGACTTTAGGTAGAGATCTTGAGAATAGAAGGAAGAGGGGAGATACAAGAGATGCTGGAAAGATACACTTAATTAGTTAAATTCATGGTGGAAAGGAACAGTGAAGAGTTGAGAATATTTCTTAAATTGTGGAGTTAGCTGCCTAAAAGACTATGTCACCCTGGATAAAAATAGAGAAGTCAGGAAGAAAATTGCCATTTTGGGAAAAATAAAGAGTTGTATTTTGTATACACCGAATCAAATTGAGATGAATATTGGATAACTAATGAGAAATATTCAAAAAGCAAATAGTGATGCTGCATTAAAGCTCAGGAAAAAATTAGTTGAGAATTGTCTGCATAAGGATGATACTTGCACCCATAGGAGTTGCTGATAATAAGGAAGAGAATAAATAGAAGAGGTTCCAAGACAGAACCTTGGGATATACCCATCATTAGGGGTTGTTATATGGATGATGATCAGTCAAAGAAGAAGGGAAGCTGCCAGATATATAAGGAAGCGAAATAAGAGAAATCAGTAGATGGAGAGAAAGTGTTCCAAAGAGAACATTTCCAGAAAGAGATAGGTGGACAACTATAATGCTGAATAATCATCAAGAAAGATGAAGATTGAGAAAAGGTCATTGAATTTGTCAATTTTCAAAGATCATTGATAACTTTAGAGAGAGCAGTTACAGATGAATGATGATCATGGTCTGAATTCAAGGAATTTATAAGTGAGTGAAAAGTATGAAAGTTACGAGTGAGAAAAGATGAGTTTTTCTGTGAGTTTAATTTTGAAAGACAGGTGAGATATAGAATAATAATTTGGGCCTTATACTGTTGTAGCTAGTTGATTTGGAACAATGGAAGTTCGTTTTTTCCTGTCTTTTTCCATTCCACCCCATCCTCCCATTTGCTTGTTCCTTTAGTTCTCTTTGTGAAATGACATCATTGCCCCATTTATAATTTTTATCTTGTTAGGGTTCCTCCAGTTGGTAGATTGAACTTTTAGAATTATTTATTGTCATGTTTTCACTGTTTTGTTTTTTGTTGCTTTTTTGTTTTTTTTAAATAAAGATATATAAAGTTTGTGGATTAAACAGAATAAATTTTATTTTTTTTTAAAAGAAAGTTGGTTAGATATACAATAATATAGTAAAGTATGAAGTAAAATCACCTGTTTAGAGGGGTGGGAACATAGGGGCATCATGGCAGGTTAAAAAAAGAAGAGACTCTGGAAGAACTACTGTGAATAATATGAAAAAGTCAATTAGGAAAGAGTAAAAGGAAGTAGGGAGAGAATAGTTGAGACTAGATAATAAATTTGTAGTGGACTTAGACGGTGTGGTTGAGTGACTTCCTCCAATTCTGTTTAGTAGCATGTGAAAAGGAGTGGAGGAAGATGAGGAAAAGAGAAGTCTGGATTGGAATTTCCCAATAAGGAGTACCAATTGAATACAAAGGCAAAGGGCTTGGTGGGCATAGTGCCTCATCAACAGGGTGCACTATGCACAACTCTTCAAAGTTGAAACTGATTAATGTTAGGATTAAGATTAGAGAAGGAAGAAAGAGCAAGGTTGAAGATCTAGGATAGCAATGAGGGATAGAGGGATTAGAGGTCATAGTGAAGACATATTAATGGTTCAGGAGTAAAGCATGAAGAAAGATGGAAGGATAGGAGTATATGGTCAGATAGAGAAATTTCTATGCTTTTGATAATGGAAGTAGCACATCTATGAGTGATGATAATATAAATGTCTCTACCTATGACTGAAGTGGAGTAAAAGCAAAAGTTATGTGAGTTGAGAAGTTGATGAACCTGGGTGTTTGAGAAAACATAAATATCTATCTATATTTATATGTACCTATATACCCTTTCTCTCTTTGTATACATATATACATACCCTAAATGTAAATATATAAGGCTGGGAATGATTTTATTTTTTAATTGCTCTATTTTAAATATTTAATGCAGTGCTTTTTAAGAAGCAAGCACATAATAAATTGCTTATTGAATTATATTGAAAAGAAAAAATACAAATGATTAATCTTTATGCAAAAGGATTTTATTGTTTTGATAATTAGATAAATATAAATTTAGAAAATTATAGTATAATAATTAATATGTATATAATGCTTTTTCATTTGATATTTCATTTGAACCACAATAATTCTGTAGGACTTTTTTGTACAGGTATATTTCTTCCAATACCACAATGACACATTTGTATGTGTCAAAGTTGGGATTTGAGTCAAGATGATTCTAACACTAAATCCAACAATCTATCTAGTCAATCTTGATACCTTTACAACTTCTACATATTACTTAAGAGAAGATAATTTCAAGTGATAAAATTCAGTATTCCAGTCCACTGTCCACAATGCCACCTTATTACCTCTACTACTAACACTATCATTTCTTCTCCTCTTCCTTCTTTTCTTTCTCCTTTTCCTCCTTTTCTTTCTCCTCTTCCTCTTTTTTCTTCTTCCTCCTCCTTCTTCTCTTCTTCTTTTTCTTCATCTTCATCTTCTGTCTTCTTTGTCTTTTTCTTTGAATTCTTTCTCTTTTTCTTCTTCAACTTTGTTTTCATTTTCTGTATTGTAATGTTTCTATTTGTTGATTAAATTTAAAATAAAAAATGTTAAGAATGGAAAAAGGAAAAGGAAAATACACATCTCTGCAGTGGAAAAGATGTGTTCATGACACCCTGTTGATGAGATTGAACACCATGCACACCAGATGTGTCAAATGTACTATGCATGGGCAACATGGCTGTCTCAATACTTCAGAGTAGAGACTTAAACCACATTAAAATGCAATTGGGAAAGACTTAACAAAACAAATAAAAATACAATTATAAGTCAACATGTGGTTGAAGGGATCCTTATGTTTAGTTAAGTTGTTTCTGAGTTTGACACCAATGGTATACACTGTGAGGCTCAATTGATATGATTTTTACATTTTCAGAATGGCTTTCTTTCTCTTTTTTTCTTTGTTACAAGGAATGACTCTCTAGGTAGTTAGGTGATAGATTTATTAGAAAATGAAAGTGACAAAAATAAAAGATACTAACAAAATTTAAAAAAATATTCTCAGAAGAAATTGCTTTTTCCCCCTGCAAAGCCCAGATTTTTCTAAAAATTCCAACCCTATAAATGAAGCATCATAGTTAAAATAGAGAAAACCCTGGCTTGGAAGTTGAAAGATAGAGATTTTAGTCCCAGTTCTGTTAAGAGATAGGAATGGGTTTGAGTCTCAGCTCTGTTAGATGTGTGACTATGAGCAAGTACCTTAACATCTATATACCTCAGTTTTCTTCTCTGTAAAATGGAAACTGTAACTTCTACTTACCTCATAGGACTGATAAATTAATGCATGTGAAAGCACTTTGTAAATTATAAAGTATATAGGTTTCATTCTTACTCTATTTCTAATCCTGCAGACACCCCTCACATAGGGTTATCAGGAAGAAGGAAGTCAATTCTATTGCTTCTGCCTGGCTCTTAATTGAGTTCACAGGGTACTTCAGTATACTGTACCTCTGGTAAGAAGCAGTAAACAATTTTATAATCCCTTTGTGAACACACACTTTTCAGCTTATTTGCACCAGAGGTTAAATCCTGATAAGTACATCATGCATCTAAGGGGCTTGGGAGGTTTTGGGTTTCTTGCAGGTGTTGAAGGGACCTAACACCAGGTGGTATCACTGGCAAGGGACCAACAAATGGATTAACTTCTTTGCTTGGGTTCCTTTCTCATAAAATACAGAATCACTATTAGTACCAGAAAAAATTATTCCACATCCATTTGAAAAGTGAATAAATTAGGGGAAATGAACAAATAAGTACTTTTTTCCTTGTGTACAAGCTGAGTGAAGCAAATATATTCTTTCAATGCAAGAATCTTTCAGAGTGCATTTCTCATATGAACTTTATAAGGTAGGTAGTACACATAGTATCACTCCCATTTTGCTGAAGAGAAAACTGAGGCACAGAATAAAGATATGATTGACCTAAGGTCACACAAAAAGCAAGTAGTACAGTAGAGATTTAAATAGAGATCTCCTGATTCCGATAATAGCAAATTACAAATGTGATAATATATTTAAGAGCTGTATAGATGTAAATTTCCACTTGAGTTAGTTACTACTAAAAATCCTTGATGATTCACAACACTTTATCACTCAGTAAATGGTGATATAAACCTGTATGGTCATGTCAATCTGACATATTAAACTTCAGGAATTTATTAAAAAGCTGTTATAGGAAAATCTTTCATATTCACATCTTTTCCTTTTCCTTTTTTCCCCCAGAGAAATGAATTCAACTTTATTGTATTTTTTCTAAATATATTTTATTTTTCCAAATAAAAATAAAATGTAGAGAGAGTTTTAACATTCATTTTTATGATTTTGTGTTCCAAAATTTTTCCCTCCTTCCCTTTCCTTTCCCTGCCTCCAAGATAGCAACTAATCTGATGAAAGTTATTTAACTTATGTGCATGTACAATTCTTTTAAACAGCTTTCCATATTTTTTCATGTTTACACATTTTTTCAAAAAATAAAAGAAAAATTTGAGAGGGGAATGGACATAAATGTACTATTTCTTATTTTTTTTCTCCTACCTTTAGTATTTTGATTGATGATTTCATCAGGTCCTGTGGTTGCTGACAATTTTCAGATCTATTTCTTTAGTCCTAATCTCTCTGTTAACTTCCATACTTGCTTGTCCAATTGCTTATTAAATATATTAAACTGAGTAGATATCTTAAGTTCTATATATTCAACATTGAATTATTTATCTTTATTGTCCAAACTCCCTCCTTTCAAACTTCTCTATTTCTTTATAGGGCTGTCATCTTTGACTTTTCACTCGCCTTCATCTTTCATACCTAATCTATTGCTAAGTCCCATGGACTTAGCTTATTTTTGTAACATTTCTCCTCTGATATTGTAAGTCCTTATCATATCACACCTGAAACATTACAATAGCCTTGGGGTTGGCTACCAGCCACAAATCTTTTCTCACTCCAATCCATCCTCTACTAAACTATCAAATTGATCTGCCTAAATTATAAATCACACCATGTCATCAACCCTAGTTGATAAACTCAAGTAGCTCCCTATCATCTCTAGGATCAAATATAAAACTTTTTTTTGACATTTAAATCCCTTTATAATCTATTCCTCTCTTCCTTTCCCAGTCTACTTACACCTTTCATCCCATACTCACCTTAGAAAATACCACTGACCAGTGACACCAGCTTTCTTGCTGTTCTTCAAACAAGACTCCATCTCCAGACTCCAGGCATTTTCACTGGCCACCCTTCAAGTCTTGGATCCTCTCCCTCCTCATCTCCCTATCTAGTTTTTTCAAATTCTAAATTAAATCTCACTTTCTCCAAGAAGCCTTTCCCCATCCCCTTTAAATGTTTATGCCATTTTTCTATTGATTATTTACTCTTTATTTTGTATATATTTTGTTTGTACATAAATGTTTGCATGTGGTATTAGCCATTAGACTGAGAACTCTTTGAAAGCAGGGGATATCTTTTTTATTTCTTTATATGCCCAGCACTTTGCACAGCACCTGGAACACAGTAGACTCTTTTTTTTAAATTAAAGCTTTTTATTTGCAAAACATATGCATAGGTGATTTTTCAACATTGACCCTTGCAAAGCTTTCTGTTACAAATTTTTCTCCTTCTATCTCCACCACCTCCTCTAGATGGCAGGAAGTCTAATACATTTTAATTATGTTAAAATATTTGACAGATCGAATATGTGTATATATATTTATACAGTTATCTTGCTGTACAGGAAAAAAAATCCTGAAAAGGAAAGCATAATGTAAGCAAACATCAATAGGCAGTATGAAAATGCTATGTTGTAGTCCAGACTCAGATCCCACAGGCCTCTCCCTGGGTGTATATGGCTTTCTTTATCACTGAACAACTGGAACTGGTTTGAAACATCTCATTATTGAAGAGAATCATGTCCTTCAAAATTGATCATGTTGTTGCTGTGTATAATGATCTGGTTCTGTTCGTTTCACTCAACATCAGTTCATGCAAGTCTCTCCAGGACTCTCTGAAATCGTCCTGCTGGTCGTTTCTTACAGAACAATAATATTCCATAATATTCATATACCATAATTTATTCAGACATTCTCCAAATGAAGGGCATCTATTCAGTTTCCAGTTTCTAGCCACTACAAAAAGGGCTGCCACAAACATTCTTGCACATGTGGGGCCCTTTCCTTCCCTTAAGATCTCTTTGGGATATAGGCCCAATAGAAACACTGCTGGGTCAAAGGGTATGCACAGTTTGATAACCTTTTGACCATAGTTCCAAATAGCTCTCCAGAATGGTTGGATCCATTCACAGTTCCACCAACAATGTATCAGTGTTTCAGTTTTCCCACATTATCTCCAACATTCATCATTATCTTTTCCTGTCATCTTAGCCAATCTGACAGAACACAGTAGACTCTTAATAATTTTTTATTGACTTGCTTGCTAATTGTTATCCTCAATCTTTGTTATTTTGAGGAGTCAGTGATTTCATCAATCTGATTATCAACAATTATTTGAGATCATACAGACTTTTATCCTTTGATGTTTTTGTCCATATGTTTCTAGAAATCCTAGGGGATTAATCCCAAAGTTCTGGAGATCTTTCTTGAGATATAATGGATTACAATGCAACACGCACTGTTATTCCTCCATCTCATTACATATCAGATTCATCTTGATTTCCCCATTATATCCTTTTATCACTTTAGCTGGCATATTTACCAATTACTAAAGAATTCTTACCAAAGAATTTACAAATTTTTCATTGTTAATATATTTCTACCTGCTCATACCCACCACGCACCTTTCCATTTTCCTTTATGCTACCTACACCTTTAATTCTTTAGATACTGTTATTTGGAAACTATTATATTCCTTCACAGAAATAAGAAGTGAGAAAAGCCAAAGGTATCCAGTTTTTAAAAGCCTCAGTCAGGAGCATGTTGGTAAATATTTAACAACTGTCTCCCTCTTGTGGTATTTACCAATTTCCATAGTGATATTTACCATTAAAAAATTATCAGTTGGTTCTTGTGAGGCAGTTTGAGTTACTCACCCCAAGACAATATAGAGTTCATCTTTATTGTTCATGGATTCTGCATTTGTGAATTTGTCTAGTTGCTAAAATTGATTTGTAACCCCCACACTAATACATGTGACACTTTCACAGTCTTTTGTGAACATGGCCAGACATGTGGAGCTCCAAAAATTTAAGTCACCTGAAATGCATATTCTCAGCTGAGGCCATTCATTCATTCACTCAAAAATATTTTAAGCCATTACTGATGAAGTAGCAGATTGTGGGAGAATCATTTGTAATGTGAAAAATTCACAATAGCATTCTCATAAGGCCCATTGTTGTCATGAAAAGGTTAAATCAAAAGGGTAAAAAATGATTAAATAGCAGGCTGTAATGGAAGGAGTTTTTTAAAAAGGGTAAGGGGAAATAAGGGCAGGATCTAGAGATATAGGGAGTAGTTAAGGAGGGTCCTAGTGGAGAAAAACTCAAATATGTGTTATGTCTACATGAGCAACTACATGATGGATTTAAGATCTCTTTGGGATATAAACTCTGTAGAAACACTGCTAGGTCAAAGTATATGCACAGTTTGATAACTTTTTGAACATAGTTTCAAATTACTCTCCAGAATGGTTGGATCCATTCACAGTTCCACCAACAATATAACAATGTCCCAGTTTTCCCACATCCTCTCCAACATTCATCATTATCTTATCTTGTCATCATAGCCAATCTGACAGGTATGTAGTGGTATCTCGGAGTTGTCTTAATTTGCATTTCTCTGATCAATAGTGATTTGGAGCACCTTTTCATGTGACTAGAAATAGTTTCAATTTCTTCATCTGAAAATTGTCTGTTCATGTCCTTTGACTATTTATCAATTGGAGAATGGCTTGAATTCTTATAAATTTGAGTCAATTCTCTATATATTTTAGAAATGAGGCCTTTATCAGAACCTTTGAATATAAAAATGTTTTCCCAGTTTATCGCTTCCCTTCCAATTTTGTCTGCATTAGTTTTGTTTGTACAAAACCTTTTTAACTTAATATAATCAAAATTATCTATTTTGTGATCAATAATGATCTCTAGTTCGTCTTTGGTCACAAATTCCTTCCTTCTCCATAGATCTGAGAGGTTAACTATCCTATGTTCTTCTAATTTGTTTATAATATCATTCTTTATGTTTAGATTATGAACTCATTTCGACCTTATCTTGGCATAGGTTGTTAGGTGTTAGGTTAGGTGGGAGTCAGTGCCTAGTTTCTTCCATACTGGTTTCCAATTTTTCCATCAGTTTTGTTCTATAGTGAGTTCTTATCCCCAAAGCTGGGGTCTTTGGGTTTGTCAAACACTAGATTACTATAGTCATTGATTATTTTGCCCTGTGAACCTAACCTATTCCACTGATCAACTACTGTTTCTTAGCCAGTACCAAATAGTTTTGATGACCTCTGCTTTATAATATAGTTATTTTTATATATGTAGTTATATATAATATAGTTAGTTTTATAATAAAATAATAATATAGTTATAACAAAACATTTTCCCTTAGTCTCTTCATGATTCAGTTTAAATTCCATTTTTTTCAGGAGGCTGTTCCTGGTCTATTCAGTTGCTAATTATTTCCACTTTGAAGGTAAATCTGCATAATTAATGCTTTCTTTAGCTTAGATAAAGAATAAAACAAATGGAATCTTCATTTTTAGTAACTGTCAATTTTTGAAGTATAAATTCTCATTTTAAAACTAACAGTTGTCTCAGACACTTAACATTCCCTAGCTGTGTGACCCTGGGCAAGTCACTTTACCCCAATTGCCTCAGCAAAAAGAAAAAACAAAACAAACAAACAAAAAAAAAAAAACAAAAAAAAAAAAACCCCAAAAACTAACAGTTGGCTCTTACAAACTGGTTAGAGTTGACTCCAGCACACCCCTGCTTTGTATCTATTTTGTATATGAGGCAAGATAGATAGCCTTAAAACCAGAAAGACTTAGATTTAAATTCCACCTTTGACAAACCTATGTGACCTTGAACAAATTTCAGAATTTATGATCTATAACATTAAAAGGAGTTTCCTTATCTTTGGTGCTCCTGCAATAAACATAAGTTTGTTGCTTTGACATAATTGACTCAGTTTTGTTTTGAGCCTCTATTTTGTTATTATGTAATTGTTATGTAAGTTGTTTTTCTGTAATAAAGAATTGAGTGAAATAGTTTGACAATGGTTTAACAACTAGTAGTTATGTGTCTGGCTTTCAGATTCAGTAAACAATTACTAATGATGTGTGTTTACCAAATCTGGCAAATAAGTGATAAATACTCACTAATAACTTTAACTTTATGTTAATGAAAAAATGAATAGCTTCCTTTTGACATAAGTTTAGCTAATAATCACCAATTAGTGATTTGGGTAAACTCCAAACCTGGTACTGTAAGAAACCCACTTAGAGACTCCCAGTCTTCAGCATGATCTTATCTGATTTTGAGGCACAAGCATCCTGGCAATGTTGATTGACTGAAAGAGGCTTGTCAGACAAGCGCAATGGATGGAAAATAATTATTTCTGATTTTGCAGAGAGGGAATCATGTCATTGAGAACTAGTATGGAATATATTTACTGAGGAACATAATTACTTAAAGAAGCCCTAAAAATCATATTGGTGGCTCATTTCTAGTGGGATTAATATTTATATTGTCTGATAGGTAATATTAACTAATGTTTGCATGCACTTGATAAATAAATTTTTATTGATAGCATTGTGATATGTAAATTTAATTGTTGTTTCCACCACACTAGATAATATAATGGTAAATTGGTTTTGTTTATGTACATATATTTTGGTTCCCTAAACCAATGAATTATAAATATAGTTTTTGACTCTATATAAATTTTGTATTTAGTTTTCAGAGTACACATTGTAATTTCTCAAATTAAATCTCTTTGAAGTCAAGGGATTATTACAGTTTTTTTTTCATGTTTTATTTTGTCTCCACATTAGGTTCTTGGGGTAGAGACCATTTTTGCCTTTCTTTGTATAATATCTCCAGTACCTAGCACATAGTAAACACTTACTAAATGTATTTTGAACAAATGAATGTAATTTATTGCTAATGATTGAACTTAACCTTAACTGGAAGTGATAATAGTTTTTTTGAACATCACAATATGATGTACCCGAAAGAATAATGAACTTATCTTTCTTGAAGAGGAATTCATTTTTGTTTTTAAATAGAGTAATACTTGTACTTCTTAAGCCTTTTTTTTGTAAAGAAAGTGCTTCATAAGCTTTGAAAATACTAAATATGTGGGTTAAATGGAATTTATTAAGAGTCTACTATGATCCAAAGTCTGTACTAGACACTGAGAACCCAAAGATACAGCAATATAGTCTTTCCCCTCAAGGACCTTAATTCTTTTTTTTTTTTTTTAAACAGCATATTTCAATTTATTCCTTGTTTATAAAAAACATCTTATGTAGTTGCCATAGCAGCTGCCTGGGTCCTCTGGACAGACACACGGGTATGAGTCTTCACAAGATGGTCAGTAAATTCCTGATAGGGAGACTTAGTGAACACAGTCTCCTTCCACAAGTCTGGGGTTAGATAGCTGTATGTTTTGGAAATGGCATCAAAGGTAGCTTTAGCAAAGTTGCCCAGAGTGGCAGTGCAGCCTCTTGCAGAAGTGTAGCAGTCATCAATTCCAGCCATCATTAGGAGTTTCTTAGGCACAGGAGCTGAGACAATGGCAGTACCTCTAGGGGCAGGAATGAGGCGCACCAGAACTGATCCACAACGTCCAGTGACCTTGCAGGGCACTGTGTGAGGCTTGCCAATCTTGTTCCCCCAGTAGCCACGTCTCACAGGAACAATGGACAATTTGGCAAGAATGATGGCACCACGAATAGCTGTGGCCACTTCTTTGGAGCACTTGACACCCAGGCCAACATGGCCATTATAGTCACCAATGGCCACAAAAGCCTTGAACCTGGTCCGCTGTCCAGCTCTAGTTTGTTTCTGCACAGGCATAATCTTCAGAACCTCATCTTTCAAGGAAGATCCCAGGAAGAAGTCTATGATCTCAGACTCCTTGATAGGAAGGGAGAAAAGATAGATCTCTTCCAAAGACTTGATCTTCATGTCCTTGACTAGCCGGCCCAGCTTAGTAACAGGAACCCACTCCTTGTCTTCGGCCTATCCTCCCCGGGCCCCACGGCCACGGCCCCGACCTCGACCACGGCCCCGGCCGCGACCTCGGCCCCCACTGCCAAAGCCACCACGGAAGCCACCTCGGCCTCCGACCCCCGGGCCCCCGGGGCCTCCCGCTCCTCCTGCAGCACCGGCGTCGTCCGCCATTTGGTGTTCACTAGAAGTAGAAGTCCTTAATTCTTTTGAGGAAAACCTCAAGCACACAAGTAAGTAAATACAAAATATTCAGAATAAATATAAAGGAATTTTGGTAGAGGGAGGGGGAGAAAGAAAAACAGTTAAGGATGACTGATTTTTGAGGGGAATTAAGAATTCATAGAAGCAGAAATTAGGAACTTATGTATTCTTGGTAGATAGGACAGCTTAATTGAGGAAATGGCTACAGGAAATAAGTTTATAAACAGAGTAGTTTGTCTGAACTATACAATGACTATGTGAAAGGAAATAGGGTTATTAGTCCAGAAAAGCAAAATCATGACAATATATACAATGACTAAAATAATATAAATGGAAAGCAAAAATAATAAAACTGAAGAGATGAGAAAATATACTTCTTTTCATTCTTCATACAGGAAGGGGATCATGGGTATAGAATTTTGGTATATTATTAAATTTAGTCGTGTTAGTTTTACTGAATTGCTTCCATATCTTTTTTTTTTCTTGATTCTTTTTTTTTTTTTATAGAAATGGCTCTATGGTTAGAGGAAAGGGAGAGATATATATTAAGGTAACACACTATACAAACAAAGGGTTTCAATTTAAAAAAGAATCAAACAGATAAAAGTCAAAGACAGGTTGGAGCCAGAATGTAAAGGGCTTTTAAGGCTAAGCAGAAGAGTTCATATTTTATCCTAATGGTGACCTGAAGATATAGTCAGAGTTGTGCTTGAGGAATACCACCTATTCACTCTCTTATCATTTCACTTATAGAAGTAGCACTAGTTAGCAGCAAAGCATCAGCTTCATTGTTAAGTATATTCTTATGTGCTCCATCTTCTATAGTAAATTTTGCAGGAAATGTGGGCCCTTTTTGATAAAATGAACTCCCAATTATGTTAAGTAGGTATGAAAATAAATATACTAAGGGCAGCTAGGTGGTGCAGTGGATAGAGCATCAGCCCTGAAGTCAGGAAGACCTGAGTTCAAATGTGATCTCAAACACTTAACATTCCCTAGCTGTGTGATCCTGGGCAAGTCACTTAACCTCAACTGCCTCAGGGGAAAAAATATATATTAACTTCCTTAATTTGCTTGAACTCTCCTGTCTCCAATTATCCAGTTTACCAAGGAAATTGTATGGGATTAATTTGATCAATCAGGATATAGAATAACTTGACAAACCAACAATCCTTTGTAGTGACAGAGTGAAACCTAGTTAGAAGTGCAGAATCAGTGACCTTGCAGCTGGTTTAGCTCAGCAGCCTTGAGCAGTCTCTGGAGATGAGCTATCAGCTAGCCTTGGATTCTTGGAGTCATCCTGACATATCTGACATCCTGTTTATCTTGTAGTTTATGAGACATTCAGAAGTTTATAAAATGTAGGAAGATATCCTGATTATCTTTTTGTTTATATTCAAGTCTTGGACTCTTGATGCCACTGGAATTATCTTGTGGGCTCTGTTTAATAAATCAAAAGGTCTTCATCTTTGTATCTGGAATTCCTCATTTTCCCTGCTTCCTGGCACTTCCCTCCCTTCAAACCTGGAGCAATTAGTGTATAATATGCCCCCTTCCCTCTTCAGATCAGCCTATTCCCTATCTTCCTGTGTCTAAAAATAATATGAACCATGTCCCTGCTTTTCCAAATGAGCCAGTTCAGCCTTAGGCTGTCTCTTCCACATGATAATGTTCTACCTGGGTGATAAAAATCACTCTTGATTTTTTAATATGTATTGTCTTGCTCTGCTTTTTTCATCTGGGAAAAAGAGGAATTTGGGTTTCAAAGGGCTGGCCTGTGCACCTTCTCGTCATCTTCTCTTTGGTGAGAGATCCAGATCCTTTAGGGACCATGCCTCAGTTTACATAAAATTATAACACTTTTAAGGCTCTTAGAGATCCTAAGAAAAGTGTTTCATATTTAGTACAATATCACTAACTTCCTATTTCATAATCATATAAGGAGTGAAAAATATATACTTTTTTTTAATATATAAAGCTTTTTATTTACAAAACATATGAGTGATTTTTCTACATTGACCTTTGCAAAAACTTTTTTTTCCCAAGCTTTTCCCCTCCTTCCCCCCACCCCCACCCCTAGATGACAGGTAATCTAATACATGCTAAATAGGATAAATTATATGACAAATCCAATACATGTATACATATCTATACAGTTATCTTACTGCACAAGAAACATCAGATCTAGAAAGAGAAGAAGAAAAAACAACCTAAGAAGGAAAACAAAATGCATGGAAATATTCACAGAAAGCATTAAAATGCTGTGTTGTGGTTCACACTCAGTTCCCACAGGCCTCTCTCTGGATGTATATGACTATCTTCATCGCTGAACAACTGGTTTGAATCACATCATTGTTGAAGAGAACCATGTCCATCAAAATTGATCATCGTATAGTCTTGTTGCTGTGTATAATGTTCTCCTGGTTCTGCTGATTTCACTCAGCATCAGTTCATGCAAGTTTCTCCAGTCCTCTCTGAAATCCTCCTGTTGGTCATTTCTTACAGAACAATAATATTCCATAACATTCATATACCATAATTTATTCAGCCATTCTCCAATTGATGGGCATCCTTTCAATTTCCAGTTTCTTGCCACTACAAAAAGGGCTGCCACAAACATTTTTGCACATGTGGGTCCCTTTCCCTCCTTTAAAATCTCTTTGGGATATAGGCCCAGTAGAAACACTGCTGGGTCAAAGGGTATGCACAGTTTGATAACTTTTTGAGCATAGCTCCAAATTGCTCTCCAGAATGGTTGGATCCGTTCACAGTTCCACCAACAATGTATCAGTGTCCCAGTTTTCCCACATCCCCTCCAACAGTTATCATTATCATTTCCTGTCATTTTAGCCAATCTGACAGGTGTGTAGTGGTATCTCAGAGTTGTCTTAATTTGCATTTCTCTGATCAATAGTGACTTGGAGCACCTTTTCATGTGACCGGAAATAGTTTCAATTTCTTCGTCTGAAAATCTTTTGACCATTTATCCATTGGAGAATGGCTTGAATTCTTATATATTTGAGTCAATTCTCTATATATTTTAGAAATGAGGCCTTTATCAGAACCTTTGGATGTAAAAATATTTTCCCAGTTTACTGCTACCCTTCTAATCTTGTCTGCATTCATTTTGTTTGTACAAAAACTTTTCAACTTGATATAGTCAAACTTATCTATTTTGTGATTAATGATGACCTCTAGTTCTTCTTTGGTCACAAATTCCTTCCCCCTCCACAGGTCTGAGAGGTAAACCATCCTACATTGTTCTAATTTGTTTATAATATCATTCTTTATGCCTAGATCATGAATCCATTTTGACCTTATCTTGGTATATGGTGTTAGGTGTGGGTCAATGCCTAATTTCTTCCAGACTAGTTTCCAATTATCCCAGCAGTTTTTGTCAAATAGTGAGTTTTTATCCCAAAAACTGGGGTCTTTGGGTTTATCGAACACTAGATTACAATTGTCATTGAGTATTTTGTTCTGTGAACCTAACCTATTCCACTGATCCACTACTCTATTTCTTATCCAGTACCAAATGGTTTTGGTGACCACTGCTTTATAATATAGTTTTAGATCTGGTGCAGCTAGGCCACCCTCATTTGCATTTTTTTTCATTAATTCCCTTGAAATTCTTGACCTTTTGTTTTTCCAGATGAATTTTGTCGTTATTTTTTCTAGTTCAGTTAAATAATCTCTTGGGAGTTTGATTGGTATAGCACTAAATAGATAGATTAGTTTAGGTAGTATTGCCATCTTTATTATATTCGCTCAACCTATCCAAGAGCACTTGATGTTTTTCCAATTGTTTAGATCTGACTTTATTTGTGTGGAGAGTGTTTTGTAGTTTTGCTCATATAGATCCTGACTTTCCCTTGGCAGATATATTCCAAAATATTTTATACTCTCGATAGTTATTTTGAATGGAATTTCTCTTTGTATCTCTTGCTGTTGCATTTTGTTGGTGATGTATAAAAATGCTGATGATTTATGTGGATTTATTTTGTATCCTGCAACTTTGCTAAAGTTGTGGATTAATTCTAATAGTTTTTTAGTTGATTCTCTAGGGTTCTCTAAGTAGACCATCATATCATCTGCAAAGAGTGATAATTTGGTTTCCTCATGACCTACTCTAATTCCTTTAATCTCTTTTTCTTGTCTTATTGCCAAGGCTAGCATTTCTAATACAATATTGAATAGTAATGGTGATAGTGGGCAACCTTGTTTCACCCCTGATCTTAGTGGGAATGGTTCCAGTTTATCACCATTACATATGATGCTAGCTGATGGTGAAAAATATATATTTTCAGAATGTACATTTGATGTATATAACCGAAATTAAGATGACTTAAGAGAAAAAGAAAGAACAGTTATAAAAGGACAAAATAAGTAGCAATCATCTTAAATTTTTAAGACATTTTTTAAATCTTAAAATTTGCTTTATATATTTTTATATATAATATTTTGGGAAAATATAATATACTCTTGAAGGAATTTGAATGCACAGTTCCTAAAAGAAATAGAAAAAATAATGCAGGAAGAAACAGTTGTATAACTCATTTCTAAAAGAGCTATATGTTAATGTTAAATTTATCTGTAGTAATGATATAAAAAGGATGGAATCTTTTCCATTGACTGAAGATGCTTAAAACAGAAAAACTGGTGTTTGTTCATCTGAACTGAGGATTGTACCATGCTATAGTGGAAAGAACTGTCTCAGAGGATCAAGGTTGAAATATGTCTACTGATGTCTGTTTGTAACCTTGGACAAATTATTTGACCTCCTGGAGCTTTAGCATCCTAATCTGTAAAAAGAAGAGGTTGGGTGAGGTAGCTCCTGAACTGCATTCTGGCTCTAGATCTATTATTGATTAGTGGAGTTGTAGAAAAACAGTTGACAGTTTTACTAATCCTTTCCTTTCCCCTTCCCTTCCACCGTGGTTTTATTTTTCCCTCTCAGGCTATTTTGAGACATCCTATTTCTCAGAGCTAAGGCTCAGTAAGCAAACTCTGCCCTGAGATCTGCATAACAACAATCCTTTTCACTCTGGATGATCTTGACCTCTAGCAAACGGAATTGCTTTGACTAGCACTAGCTGTTCCCTGAGGGATTTAGATTTTAGCCAGAAACAGCCCAAAGCCATCCATCAAAATTTGGCATGCTAACAGTTCTTGAATTCCTGTGCTTGTATAACTGAACCAGATACTGCACTCCTATTCCTGCCACTCTAACTCTGGTTCAGTACCCCACTGAACAAGGCTCATTGACCTTGAGACAACCACCCTGAAGCCTGCTCCCACAAGACCTAGGAAGGTCTGTATTGTTCACATATGAGCCTGCCATGGGAACCACTACTTAAGACCTGACGATGATTGTGTTGTGCTCTACTCCCTTTGTGTTTTTACACGTATACAAGCCCTGCCTTTGCCCCAGTATGTTAAATGCTTCTTAAAAGGGAAACTTCCACTTGCTAGTGTTTTCCTCACTTTGAAATTAATTTAATCAATACTTGATTCCTGACACACCCGAGTGCAGCCTCCTTTGTTTGACTTTGATCATTTCTAGGTTAGAGGCCTGTTCCAGTTTGGTTGGCATTCCAAATAGGCAATTTAGCCATGTGTGCTTTCCTTGAAGGAAATTCCGTCTTCATGCAATTCATGCAGGACTTTCTTAATGGGAGCTCTTCAAGAGCATGTTTATCAATGTCAAGTACTTGACATTGTTATTGTTGTTTGTCCTTTGACATGACATTAGAGAGTAATGCCATGAGATGAAAGCCAATTGGATTTAAGGGAGGGAGGGCTGTGCAAGGTCACCTGCCTCACTTTCCCCTTCAGAGCCATTTAGGTCTAGTGGCCAGATATGGATCAGGATGACTGGAGATGATCCTGGATGCAGTGGGAGATCTTGGCCTTTTTAAGCTAAGGTCTTGGACAAGTCTCAGTTTGATGGAGACCTCATCTATTCAGTGATTAAGGCTAGGTAGCAGTTGATATAAAGAACCGAAGTTGTTGTTTGCATGTAACACTGAAAGGAGAGGTCAAGAGAGAACTATGGAAAAATGCATCAGATGTGAAGAGTAAGCATTTTTGGAATGATAACTTGTCAATAGGAAAAATTATCTGGTTAAAAAATAAATTTGTAAAAAAAATTTAGAGTCAGAATTAGTGGAGAAAAAATCTAGCTCAACTCTTTCATTTTACAGATGAGGACTCATTAGGGGAGGGGCTAGCTCAGTGCACTTTCCATTATACAATCTTAGGCTAAGTCTAGTTTGGAAAACAAGATTGCTTCTATGTGTGAAACTTCAGTTATGTCACTATAATACTGTACACTTTTCTTTTTCTTTTGTCAGAACTTTATTTACCATTTGGTAAATTTATTTTTCTGATATAATAGTTTTTGAGGTAATTCAATACCTGCTCAATACTTCCATTGCCCATGGATTAGTACCAGTACTATTCTATGCAATCATTGGCTGGTTTTTTTTTCTCAGCAGATCAAAGACAGACATTAAAAAATTATAGAAAAAAAGAACAGTTATCTCATTATTCATAGATTGTATAGAGACTTGGAAATGTCATAGGTGAAAGATTACAGATTGTTCAATCCAACACTAATTTAGATGTAGAGATCAGGAAATAGCATATTCAAAATATTTTGACTCTCTTCCTTGCAATTTGAAAGATTTTATAATCAACAGCAGAAAAACAAAGTGTTATATTGAATACACATTCATAGAATTTCAAGAGAATTTAAGGACCATCTCCTACGACTCCTTCACATTACAGATGAAAAAAAGAGAAGTGGTAGAAACAAAAAATAAGTCAATATCCTATGATCCTCTTTCTATTAAATCTTGTTTCTGTGATGATTAAAAAGCCTGAGAGCCATAGTTTATGAGTAATTTAATCATTTTTATTAATAAGATCAACAGATTATTAATAAAAGGATGGTTAATTTGATTGCCTTTCTTAGGCCAAAGACTAGTAGTGAAGTCCTGTAAAGAGATTTTCCTGAGGGGTGGCAATCAACTCAGATTGGTTAACACAAAGATAGGTGTGGGCTATATTAAAATGAATTTCTTGGGGTAAGTGACAAGTCACCCCAAATCTTGGTCATATCACCATATTATCTGTATTGATAGTGTGAAGAATCAATCTTTCCCCAGGCCTGTGGAGCAAATGCAATGAGTAGAAACACACCCATTAACTTATATTTAGAATTTCTTTTGTTGTCTGAATAGATCTTGGCATGGGTAAGTCTATAAAAGAGATTTCCTACACTGTTTGGTTTCTGTATAAGAAGATAGAAAAGGAAAAAAAACTTTAATCCTAATAATTAATTAATTGTTAAATATAAGAAATGTTCATTTCTTACACTGCAGTTGTTTATATCTTTTCAAATTTGATACTTTCATTAATCAGATCACAAATTAGCCTTAATTGAAAATACAAAGAAAAATATAAAATAAAAATATCCCTGAACTTTATTTCTTGTTCCCTATGCCACTGGTCTGTAGTCATAAAATTCCTTTATGGGGAAGCTCAAAGCTAGGGAAAAAATTTTACAACCAGTGTTTCTGATCAAGGTTTCATTTCTAAAGTATATAAAGAACTGTGTCAAGTGTATAGGAATACAAATCATCCCCCCAGTTGATAAATGGTCAGTGAATATGAACAGAAAATTTTCAGATGAAAAATTAAAGCCATATATGGTCATATGAAAAAAATGTTCTAAATCACTTAATTTGAGAGGTGTGTTGTTTTAACTCTGAGGTACTGTAAGATTCATATAGGTTCAGAATTTCATTCAACAGGCATAGTATTAAAGAGAGTGGGTACAAGTTTATTACTGCTCAGAACCTTGATTTAAATAAAATATAAGAGAAGAAGAAACTCATAGCACAAAAGTAATACACAATTAAAAATACAATGGCCTATTATCAACTATATTAGAACTATAACAAATAAACAAACATTATCACCACTCTGAGGAAGCACCAACATCTGAATTTCTCATGGTCACATCTTTTCAGAGTCTAGAGTGGAAGCCATTGCTAGCTAGGCAAGTTTGTGCAAGACTTCCTAGCTTAAATCCTCAAAGTCCTTGTCCACTAAAGGGTTTTTATAGTCTGAGAACAAAAAAGGCACTATGCTAAGTATTCTCATTTGATATGTGACTCGAGGCATAGCAGCCTCCCAGGTACAGGATACTCCATCACAAGAAGCCCACCAAGGAGAATATTTGTTTCTTCCTTTAGGAGGACTGTTTACTCAAGGAACTGGCCAGGTTTCTGGGGTAAAAAAAGTCCTGCAATAAAGGATACTCTTTGATTGATGCACAAGAAAGGATGGCCTTCCTTTCTTTATACTTTCCTGATATTCTATCAGATAACTGCAGTACTTTCTCATATTCTCAGCAAAAAGAAGTTACACAAAAGACATGGCTGAGACTTACTTGAGATTCCTTACTCACTTGTATTCCTTACTTCTCAGATTGACTAAAATGACAGGAAAAGATAATGATAAATGTTAGAGGGGATGTGTTTTAGAGTTGTGAAATGATCCAACCATTCTGGAAAGCAATTTGGAACTATGCTCAAATGGTTATAAAACTATCATACTCTTTGGTCCAGCAGTGTCTTTACTGGGTATGTATCCCAAAACATAAAAGAGGGAAAAGGACCCATATGAGGAAAAATGTGTTTAGCAGCTCTTTTTATTGTGGCAAAAAACTGAAAAATGAATAGATCCCCATCAATTGGGGAATGGCTGAATAAGTTATAACATATAAAATAATGGAATATTATTGTTCCATAAAACATGATGAACAAGATGATATTAGAAAGGCCTGGAAGATTTATAAGAACTGATGCTGAGTAAAACCAGCATAACCAGGAATACATTGTACACAGTAACAGCAAAATTGTGTAATGAACAGCTATGACAGACTTGGCTCTTCTCAGCAATTCAGTAATCCAAGGCAATCTCTATGAACTTTGGATGGAAAACACCATCTGCATCCAGAGACAGAACTATGAAAATCTAATAGGAATCAACACATGCTATGTTCGCTTTTTAAAAATCTTTTTCTTCTTGTGGTTTTTCCATCCGATCTGATTTTTCTCTCTTAATATGATTCATAAGGAAATATGTAAAAAATAAATAAAAATAGAATAAAATCCCTTCTGTTGTCACTACTGAAGCACCCAACCAGGGTATAGGGCATATTCAGGCAAGATGAATACTTTTGGTGTGAGTTCTGTTAAGCCCTTTTCAGAGCTACTTTCTATCTTTGCTATCTACATGATTTACCTACTTTCACCTTGGTTCCAAGAAACTGTAGCATGCACAGTGATCATACCTTGATAAATTGTTTCAGCAGACAAGTCAAGGGTAACTGAGGAGCCTCAAATCTGTTGGTGAGTTCAAGAGGTGTCTACCTCAATCATGTGAAGATTTGCCTTGATGTAATGGGCAATTGATACTGGACTACATCAGTAATAGAATTTGGCAGCTCTTTGGGTGTCTTAGAAGTCTCTTAAGGACCATACTGCTCACTTATTAGCATGAAGAAGAGGCTAAAATGGCACCCTAAAATTGTCTGTTTTACCAGCCTTGAACTGATTACTGTGGTCAAAATACAAAAAATTTCCATAATGATGATGTCACTCACCATGGGTACATGAAAAGTGCACATTGATAGACAACACAAAATCCAATAGACCTGAAAGACAAACAGCTCTTTTTGTGAGATAACTCAGCAAGTGACACATCCAAATAGTAGCTTTGAGTGAAATAAGGCTGGTAAATGAAAGCCAGCTTACCAAAGTTGGAGTTATATACATATTTGTTTGTTTTTGTTTTTTTGTTTTTTTTTTCTGGAGTGGCTACAGTGAAGGGGACTGCCTTGATTCTGGCATAGATTTTGCAATCAAAACTACTCTACTCAACAAGTTTGTATTTTTATCATCATTATGAACCCTGATAAAAGAAAAATTTTATGAAGACCTGGGACCCTCATCATCAATGTATCAAGAAAGGACAAACTTATAATTTTGGGTGACTTTAATGCTAGAATAGACACAGGCTACCAGACATAACAGGGATTTGTTAGAAGAAATGGAGTCAGAAACAGCAATAGCCAACTGAATGAAAATAAATCTGATAATTTAAGTGAAATGGATGGATACTTACAAAAATATAGATTGCCTAGATTAACTGAGGAGGAAATAAATTTCTTAAATAGTTTTATTTTAGAAGGAAGAAATGGAACAAGCTATTAATCAACTCCCTAAGAAAAAATCTCCAGGGACAGGTGGATTTATTAGTGAATTCTACTAGACATTTAAAGACAAAATTTATTATTAATAGACATCATTAATATGTCTATTAATTAAAGCCAATTAATTCCAATACTCTGCAAACTATTTGAAAAAACAGGGAAAGAAGGAATCCTACCAAATTACTTTTGTGATGCAGATATCCTGTTGATACCTAACTCAGGGAGGGTCAAAACAGAGAAAGAAAATTATAGGTCAATGTCTCTAATGAATATTAATGTAAAAATTCAAATAAAGTATTGGCAGAGAGATTACAACAAATTATCAGCAGGATATTATATATGAACAAGTAGGATTTATACCAGGAATGTAGGGCTGGTTCAATAGTAGGAAAACTGTTAGCAAAATTGACTATATCAATAATCAAATTAACAGAAATCATATGATTATCTCAATAGATGCAAAAAAGCATTTGACAAAATCCAATACCCATTTCCTATTAAAAATACTAGAGAGTATATGAATAAATGGAGTTTTCCTTAAAATGATCAGTAGTATCTATTTAAAACTATCAGCTAGCATCATAAGTAATGTGGATAAACTAAAACCTTCCCAATAAGATCAGGAGTGAAACAACTGAATTACTATTCAATATTGTATTACAAACTTTAACTTTAGCAATAAAAAAGGAATTAGAGTAGTAATGAGGAAACAAAATTATCACTCTTTTTAGATGATATAATGGCATACTTAGAGAATCCTAGAGAAGCAACCAAAAAAACTACTAGAAATTATTAACAACTTTAACAAAGTTGCAGGATACAAAATAAATCTATCTAAATCACCAGCATTTCTATATGTTACCAAGAAAGTTCAGCAGCAAAAGGTATGAAGAAAAATTCCATTTAAAATAACTAGATAATACAAAACATTTGGGAATTTAATTGTTAGGACAAAATCAGGAACTATATGAACACAATTACAAAACACTTTCTACACAAATGAAGTCAGATCTATGCAATTGGAAGAATATCAAGTACTCATAGATAGGCTGAACTAATATAATAAAAATGACAATTCTACCTAAATTAATCTCCTTATTCAGTGCCATACCAAATTGCCAAGAAATTACTTTACAGAGCTAGAAAAAATAATGAAGTTTATGTGGAATAAAAGGTCAAGAATTTAAAGGGAATTAATTTAAAATGCAAATGAAGGTGGCCTAGCTGCACCAGATCTAAAACTGTATTATAAAACAGTGATCATTAAAACCATTTGGTACTGGCTAAGAAATATAGTAGTTGATCAGTAGAATAGATTAGGTTCACAAGACATCACAGTCAATGACTATAGTAATCTATTGTTTGATAAACCCAAAGACCTCAAGTTCTCCGATTAGAATTCACTTTTTTGACAAAAATTGCTGGGAAAATTGGAAAATAGTATGGAAGAAACTAGTCATTGTCCAATATCTAACACCCCATATCAAGATAAGGTAAAAATTAGTTCATGGATTAAATTTAAAGAGTGATACTATATGCAAATTAGAAGAACAAAAAATAGTTTACATTTCAGATCTGTAGAGAAGAAAGGAATTTGTTTTCCAAAGAAGAACTAGAGTGCATTATGAAATGCAAAATGGATAATTTTATTATATTAAATTAAAAAGGTTTTATACAGACAAAAACAATGCAGACAATATTAGAAGGGAAGCAGAAAACTGGGGAAAAATCTTTACATCTAAGAGTTAAGACAAAAGCCTCATTTCAAAAATATATAAAAAATTGACTTAAATTTATAAGAATACAAGCCATTCTCCAATTGATAAATGGTCAAATGATATGAATAGACAATTTTCAAATGAAGAAATTAAAAGCATTTCTAGTCTAGTGCTCTAAATAACTATTGATCACAAAAATGTAAATTAAGACAGTTCTGAGGTACCACTATATACATCTCAGATTGGCTAAGATGACAGGAAAAGATAATGGTAAATGTTGGAGGGGATGTGGGAAAACTGGTACATATACATTGTTGGTGCAATTGTGAACTGTTCCAACTATTCTGGAGAGCAATTTAGAACTATGCCCAAAGGCTATTAAACATATTTTTGATCCAGCAGTGACTCTACTGGGCCCAAAGAGATCACAAAAAGGGAAAAATACCTACATGTGCAAAAACGTTTGTAGCAGTCCTTTTTGTGGTGGCAAGAATTGAAAAATGAGTAGATGTCCATTAGGCTGAATAAGTTATAGCTGATTCTTACTTATAGAACAATATACAATATTCTTGCTCTACAAGAAGTGATCAACAGAGTCCTGGAGAGACTTACATAAACTGATGCTAAAGGAAGTGAGTAGAACCAAGAAAACATTGTTCACAGCTACAAGAAGATTATGTGATGATCAATTCTGATCATTTGGGCCAATTTCAATAGACTTTTGATGGAGAGAACAATCTGCATTCAGAAATAGGACTCAGGGAACTGAATATGAATTGCGACATAGTTTTTTCACTTTTTTATTGTTTGCTTGATTTTTGTTTTTTTCTCATTTCCCCCCTTTTATTAGTTTTTTCTTGTGCAGCATGATAATGTGGAAATAGGTATAGAAGAATTGTATATATTTATCATATTTTGGATTACTTGCTGTCTAGGGGAGGCTCTGGGGGACGGGAAGAAAAAAAAATGGAACATAAGGTTTTGCAAGGGTCATTGTTGAAAATCTATCTTTGCATGTAATTTGAAAATAAAAAGCTATTATTAAAAAAAGAAATAGCACCAATGGTCACATTACTCAAGACTTGTGCATCTCACGATATTTTCTTTATCCACTGTTTTTCATTTACCTGACCTCAATAAAACTATGTATGTATCCTTGCAGCAAACATTGGCATTTAATATACTATGTTATTGTTAGGAGAAGAGAAAGACAGATTATGAGAGATAAAAGGGCTATGTGTGGTACAGAGTGCTGGATTGATCATAGATTTATCCTCTCCAAGATAATTATTTGCATTCAGTAAAGGCAATGGCTCCAAGGTCAGATGAGTACCAGAACTTAATATCAACAGATTAGAGTGCTTCACTGAGTAGGAATAGTGCATTGTTAAGGAAAGTTGAGCTAACACACAATTTACAGCTGTGAAGTAGAAAAGGATTGGGCAGCTTTCAAATATTTGGTGTACAGCACTACATCTGCTCATTTGGATGAGAATATTTGCAAATGTTAAGATTGCTTTGGTGAAAATAGTGGGGTAATTCAGAAGCTACTAAATGGAAAACAAGACCTCCACAGGGTAGACCAGCAGTATAGTTTATCCATCTCTAGAACCATTTAATTCCATCAAAAAGTAAAGTGCAATTGAAACTTAGAAAGATCCAAGATTCTTTGCCCAATAAGAAGGCAGATGAAATTCAGTTTTAGGCCGATAGTAATAACCCAAAGCATTTTTGTAATGTTCCAAAGACTATTTATTGGCCAAAAATTGTGATGCATCTAAATTACTCTGTATTGATGGAGCCATCTTGATTAGTGATATGGACATGATTCTGAAGGATGGACTGAACACTTATGTAGTGTTCTTAACACACTATTATCACTCAATACTGAAGTTACTCTCTGTTTGCCTCAGGTTAAAGTCAATCCTTTACTAGAAAAGCTTCCAATTGAAGAAGTTTTGAACGTCATTAGGCTCCCTCTTATGTGGCAGGGAATCTGGTGCTGATTTTATTCCAGATGAAATTTACAAGGGATGTGTGTGTGGGGAGTCCATTGCTCACATAAAAGCTGACTGAAATTTTCCAGGTTATTCTCCAGAAGTGCCAGGATGCTTCTATTGTCTATCTTTATAAAAGTAAAATAAATAGACTGTTTTGTTACAAATTTGTGACAAATTGTAGATCCAATGTTCAAGAAAAAACATTTAGGCAGAACTCTGACCCAATAACAATTCATTAAAGGGACTTGGCCCCATTAATCAAGGAGACCTCAGACCTTCCTCAGGATCTCATATAACCTTTTCCACCAGGGCCTTAGTTTTATAGTATTTATTACCCAGACGTGTAGAGCAGACCAAAAATATAGAGTCTCATTGGTGGATAAACCTTACCCATGACTTTTCAGGAAAGTCCATACAAAACACAGAATCCTATTGGTTGACAGACTGGCTTGAGAGCAGCCCTTAACAGACCTATCTTCCAAGAAGTCCCATTAAAATGGAGATATAGTCTGATGGTATTGGGCTGATGAGTGAATGTCAAAAAAATTGCATAAATCAAAGGTTGGTAGAAGGACAGGATGGTAATTGGATCACTCATTGGCCAAATGTTTGTAGTTACCTCATGTTGGGCAATAAGTAAATAATGAAGAGTGGATGGGCAATGGAATGGCCAGGAGACTTTCCACATAATTAAATCATATCTGTCATACTGGGCTTGGTCCTCTGCTCAGCAAGAGGAAAGGATGGTAGTCCTTTAGTTGACTTACTAGGATTAGAAAAATGAACTTCTTAGTAAGTGACCTTCTGATTATGAAATATATATTTTGGTGTTTTTCATATAAGTTTAAGGATTTTTATAAGAGTCTGGGGTTCTTTTATAACAAAGAATCTACCCTATTTAGTAAACTAAAGTTATATTAATAGGTATGTTAGTTGAGTAACTACATGTATATTGACAACACATATATTAATTAAGACTAAATGTGTGAAAAAAGACTAAACATATATTAATTGTAGGAATGATGTATTGATATAGTGATAACTATTATCAATCACCATTCCTATGAAATCACTAGCTGATTACTGTTACTGACTGAGTAAAATAGGAGTCCAATTATTTATCACAATCACAATGGGGTTTCTCAGTTACTGCTGGCAAAATTCTTGGGAGAGTCCTTTTTATAAGATGATCTGGAGGCAGCTAGGTGGTGCAGTGGATAGAGCACCAGCCCTGAAGTCAGGAGGACCTGACTTCAAATCTGGTCTCAGACACTTAACACTTCCTAGCTGTGTGACCTTGGGCAAGTCACTTAGCCCCAATTGCCTCAGTTAAAAAAAAAGATGATCTTTTCATGTGGAAGAAGATGGTCATCTTCCTGAGACCCAGTGTGAATTTAAAAAAGGCAGAGTAATGTTGGGTATGGTGTTTACTGCTCAACTCCAGAAAAAATGCCAGAGAAGTACAAGATCTGTATTCAGATCAATTTTTGTTGGCCTTTGATGCTGTCATTTGTCAGGGCTTTTGTCAAAATTTAGTTGCCTGGAGAAGTTCATCAGTATTATTATGTTCAATTTTATGTAGGCATGCTTACACAGATTCTGGATAATGGTTAATGCTTCCCAGTCACTAATGGAATAAAAAAAGGCTATGTGCTTGCACTCCTGCTTTTTACCATGATGTTTTCAGAAAAGTTGTCAAATGCCTTCAATGAGGATGAACACATAATCAAAATCAGCTAGTGCAATTTGAAAAGGCTACAAGCCAAGACTAAAATGGAGAGAGTGCATGATTTTTTGTTGACTCTCTCTCTCTCTTTCTCTCTCTCTCTCTCTCTCTCTCTCTCTTTCTCTCTCTCTATCTCTCTCTCTCTCCTCTCTCTCTCTCTCTCTCTCTCTCTCTCTCTCTCTCTCCCTCTTTTTTTCTCTCTCTTTCTCTCTCCTCTCTTTTCTTCTCTTTTTCTCTGTCTCTCTCCTCTTTTTCTTTCTTTCTCTCTGTGTTTCTGTCTCTGTCTCTCTGTCTTTACCTCTCTCTTTCAGTCTCTCCCCCTCTCTCCTGTGTGTGTCTTCCAAAAATACACAGAATACTCTTGGAAAGAATGGGAACAAACATGATATTGTATTGTAGATGGAAGTAGAAATCAGGTCAAAACTACTCACTCCAAAGCTATTAAGTCATTTGATACAATTGTGCCTTGAAATCTTTTCTCTTTTGTGGAGTCTTTACAAAACTTTTCTCCTACATAATTCATCCAGGGCAGGTGACTCAACTGAACTCTCAGGATTTGTTCCTCTTAATAGCTTAATGCTGCATTATTAGAACTAGATTTATAGACTACATAGTTTTTCTGCTGTTAGAGATCCTGATTTTTGTAGCTGTTTCTAAATTCTTCTGAATGCCTCATTGTACATGTGTCTGTCTGGTATATATGTTTTTAATCCCATAAACTGTGTCTCAAGAATCCTAAGGTGACTGGATAGTAGCTGGTATTCTTAGGTTGCAATGATAGACACCATGATTGAATGGGAGTGGAAGAATAATAATTCTTTCCTCCTTCTTGTGTAGAAACAGCCTAGTTCACAACAGCCTTGAACTGGAGACAAGACAGGTGTACCTTGCAGGAAGATAGTGTAGAGGTGTGGAGCAATAAAATATGATTAGTTTGGGCATTTTCTCAAAATGGAGGAATCACTATCAGGAGAAAGGAGCCATACGGATGAAAGGAGAAGGAAATTGAAATGTGTAAAGCTATCAAACTCCATACATACAAGGCATGGAGAGTGAAGCATGGCTTGTCTGGGCCTTTTCTGAAAATAGAAGTCTTGTGAGTAATATACTATGGAATTATGCTGATTTGGCCCCAATCAACTTTTTCCACTGGTATCTATGTTGAATTATTTTTATTGAATTGATTATAAAAAGAATACTAATATTGCTACACTTTCTTGAGATCAGTCTTTGAATAATCTGAATACAATTCAGTCTACTATACCATGCTCTTTAACGTCAAATGTCAAATTTGATCAGGATGTATGGGAAATTTAATCAGAATTTGGAGCTTTTCAGATTTTAGAATTCTGTTTTTGTTTTTGTGGAAATCCAAGAATGTCAAAGGCTCCCTCTAGTGTCCAAACAATCACTATCAAGTTCTGTTGGGTAAATTAATTGTGGAAAACAGTTTTTATCACATTTTCAGAAAATGATTCAAGTTGTCATGTGATTTTTGAATTGTCTACCTAGATGATATTACCTAATTTAAAAGGCACCACATTAATATTTTATTTTTTGTAATAATTAAATCACATTTATGCAGATTTTTTAGTTAAAAATATATGTTTGTATATAGATATATGTATATGAATCTATGGGTCTATGTAAATGTATATTATATATGTACATATATAGGTGTGTGTTATATATATAAGTATATCTGTGCTTAACTGTAGCCTGCTTGGAAGAGGCGGAAGGGGGGAATGAAAAGAGGAAAAAAAAAAGAAAAAAAAGTGCAGCAGAAAACAAAAGAACAACCTACAAGGATGCAAAGAAAAGATGGATACTCATGAACAAAATTTCTTCTATTATTATATATGCTTTCTTGAAAGAGAAATTTATTCATATATATTTTGAATCTTTCCTGATATTCTGCTGGGCACATGACAATGTTCTGTTTTGTTTGTTTGCTTTCCTTTTCTTTCTTTTTTTATTCTGTTTTTTTTCTTATTTTATAAAAAAAAAGAAAAAAAAGAAAGGGAAGTGGTAATCATGAAAATAGTTTCATATTGAAAAGACATGATCAAATATTTTTACCTCTTTCTCTGGCAGTATTACCAGACTGGTAGATCAGGATAAAGCATCTCTTTCAGTTAGACATTTGGAAAAGTTTCCCATGTTATTCTTGTAGGTAAGATAAAAATATGTGGAATAGATACAATTAGATAGATTTGGGACTGGCTAGATAACCAGATCCAAAGAGAAGAAATTAAAAGATCAAAGTTAGCTTGAATGGTAGTTTTTATAAAGGAAAATGCCTTGAATGACAAAAAGTTTGGTGGTAAATCCTCAACAAGGATTCTCCAAACAGTTTTAATAATATCTTCATTTTATATAACTATTATTGAATGAACCTTAGATTGTTTAGACCTCTGGATATATGCCATCATTCCTTGATGTGTAAAAGCCTGCTTTTACCTAAAACAGTCTAGTTCCACCCCTTTCCAAATACTTCAAAAATATTCACCTTAAAAGAAGTATGGTATTCTGAGTAAGGCATTTGATAATCCCTAGTTACACTGTATTTGGAAAGCAAAGTAGTCAGGATGTGCAGGGAGTTATCTGGTTGTCAGAGACAAGAGAAACAAAGCATACTCAATTATATTTAATTGGGCAGAATCTTGCTAGTAATTAGATTTCTTTTTGACCCTTATATGTCTGGAGCTATTTTTGGAAAGGACTAATTGCCAGAGTAAAGGCCAATGAATTCAAAGCATCTTTTTATTTTAAGACAAATTGTGAAGTCTGATGCAACCAAAGTAAACCTCATTCAAGATCCTCCAGAAACTTATCTTCAGGATTGATGGCAAAGAGTAAGACTTACTAAAACAAGCAAAAAAAAAAGACAAAGAATTAGGGCTCATACTTCATGGAAATATGGGGAGTAAAGAAAATTTTTCAGGGATTTGAAAAAAAGATACTGCATCTGTTCTTTTGCTATTAGCAAGTATTTATTTGTAAGGTTGAGTCTCTTGATTTTCTCACCTACTTAAAACCATCTTTATTAGGTAAGAATACTTTAACTGCATCAGCCACCTTCTTGAATCCATCAAAATCATTATATCATGCTTAGAGTTTAAGCAGGCCATGAAGAATTAATATAAAAGAAAGATGTTACCTTAGAATCATTGCAGAAATTCTGAGAACCCTCAGAAAGAGTTTGAAAGAGTTTGCAGCAAGCTAGGATTACATAAGCAAAGTAGGTCTAGGTTATGGCAGAGAAGGGATATATAGATAAAAGTAATTTGGTTGTACAAGCATCTTAAAGCATTAACAACCAAGAAAACAGTTGACTCTTTCCCTAACTTCTCCTCATGATTTCAGTTTATTCGCAGATAATATAATATAATTTGCTGTTTTATTACTCAAATATTTCTAGTAAACTAAATTTTGCCTCAGCAACAAATGCCAGGAGTTAACTAGCAGTAGATATCATTGTAAAATTATGGAATGCATCCTCTGTCTAAAAGGATTTTCCTAACCATGGATTCAGTGACAGTGACAACATCATAATTTTTTACCTAAAATAACTTCTTTAAAGGTGAATGGGAGAAAACCACATAGATATTAGCCAGGACCATTATGTCACCAATCCTACTGTTAAAACGTGTTAATTTTCATAGAGTTTTCCGTGCATATAGTAGTAACTAATTATCCTACAAGAAATGAAAAGGCTCCAAGAACAATCACTATTATCCATCATTATTCTTTAATGAGAAAAAAATGTTCCTTGAAAAAAATATACAAATAAGGGAAAAGAAAGCAAAGAAAAAGAGAAAAATTCTACCCATGAATGGAAGTTAGAAAACTATGGAATAGAGAATGAAAGGAAGAAGAATAAATAAGTAATAGGTATAAGGTTATTCCCATCTAGGAAAACTGAGGGACCATTTCTTGGACAAAGAATATTTTTAGCTCCAAGACATGTTTCTGTGGATCCATAGGTCCCATTATTAGTGATTTATTTAGGATTAATCATAGAAAGAAAAGACAAAAAGGAATATCTGGAAAATACTCAATGAGAGAATAAACAGAAGAGAGTTCTTCTCTTTTCTCAGGAATTTAACTGGATTGTATTGGAAAGCCTCTTAAGGACAGTCAAATATAATTACCAATACCTAGGAGCATGCTGGCTTAACATTTGGTTCTCTTAAAAAAAGTACACATGACATTTTAAAATTTAATTTGTATCATTAACATTTTCTCCTTTGTATTCTTAAGTCTAAACAACCAATAAAACAATAAATCTGGCCCTAACTTAAAGCATTTGGCAATTTCTAAGGCATAATTGCTTACACTGAAAATTTAACAATCAGCTTTCATGAACTAGTTTGATTTGATTCCATACGCCTGACACCTGTCTTCTGGCGATTTATTGACACATAAATAATGTTGTCAGAAAGAACTAAGAGCAGTTTTAAGCATTATAAAGTCCTGGACAAAACCTATAAGTGATTTATATTTTCATTACTATTTCTTTTTGAAAGAAAATTCAGAGGAGAAAGTAGATTTGGGAGGTGATCAGCAGGCTAAAAATCCAGGCTGTGACTTATAGATCCCAGATTAAATAACAATAATAATAATGATTGAAGATTAATAAACAAACAAAGATTTACCTAGAATCTTGAGAATTTTCTTAAGAAATTCAAAATGGAGGGAAATATAGAAAACTGATCACGTATATTTGCCGAACTATTTTACGGCAAATTTAGTTTAGGGGTTGGGTAAGGTGGGGAGAAACATTTATTAAGCACTTACTATGTGTCAGGTACTGTGCTAAGGACCTACACTATACTACTATAAAAACATAAATATCTATCTACCTATGTCTATCTGTACATATGTGTAGCATATTTGTTATTATGTACACATAGTACTACTTTAGAGGTGGTAGTGGGGAGCACTGAAGCCAGTGGGACCTCCAATAAATTGTGTCTGTTGCTAGCAAGGTCTCATCCCTGGCTTGTTGGAACTCGGACAAGACAAAACCAGTTTCAGTAGGTTGTGGACTAAGAAGAGGGATATAGAGTATGATAGGAACAGCAGTTTCTCGAGGCAGCTTCCCTTACTTGACCCAGCTTTCTTCCTCATCTCTATTAGATTGCCCCCTGCTTCCCTGATGGCAGCTTCCTAGTCTGGGGGCATAAAGTCCCAGCCTTTGTATAATTGGCACCTCTCAACTTGGTGGGTACTTGAGATCATGGGAATTGTTATAGCTTATTGACTGATTGACCAGACCTGTTTCCAAATGGACCCACCTTTGTTTAATGTTCAGTTATTTGCAAATGCCTCATTTCGTCCCAATATTGAAGTGGACTAAGTGGGTGCTGACATTTGTACCTACCCCATAGAATGAAGGTGTCCATGGCAGGTGCTAGGGGGATCTCCAGGAAGCCTGAATCCAGTGCAATCTGTTGTGTGGTCAGGATCTATCCACGCTTCATCAGGTGGTGCAAAACCAATTCCTGGTAAATGACTGCCTACAAAACAGTACTTCAGTTCTATAGGTTTTGCTTTTTTTTGTTTTTGAAAACAAACTTTACAAGTTCAGAATAAGGCAGGCCCAGAGAACAGTTCATATGAATTAGTGCAATTAGTAATTAATGAATTAGTGCAATCCAAGCTCAATTTGACTCAATAGGATGACATGATAACTAAAAAAAATGATGCTATGTGATGCTGCATTAAGAATGCCCTTAAGGGGGCGGAGCCAAGATGGCAGAGTGAAAAGGTGACTTTCTGCCTCTCCTCCGATCTTCTCTCAAATCAACAAAAAAATAAGCCTCTGAACTGATCTTCAAGTCAACGAACTCAGAAATATTTGGACACTGCTCTCTGGATAACTTCATATCAGGTTAGTCGGACTCGGAGAGAGAGATAAATAGACGACTCCTGCATAGGCCGGAAGTGAGGGTGGGACTCAGCTCAGCTCATCTTGGCAGAAATTCCAAACTCCAAACTCCAAATTCCAAATACCTGGAGTTTATCTGAGGCACTCGGGACACTCTGCCCTAATTGGGGGCAGGTGTTCTGGCAGACTTGCCTTGTTTAAGGAGTAATTCGGACTTAGTCCTAGCCCCCACCAGCCCAGCACCTTAAGTCAACTCGCCAAAGTGCCCCAGGGCAAAGCTTTTTCAGCCGTCGTTTTTTTTTCCCTACCTTAAAGAGATATCCACGCTGTCTAAAAAAAAAATGATGAAGAAGCAAAAGAGAGCTCTCACCATAGACAGCTTTTATAAAGAGAAAGAAGAGATGATCACCCCAGATTCAGAGGTTCCTTTAGACAAAAATCCAGAGAAAATCAGCAAGGACCATCACTGGTCCCCTTTTCAAAAGGCCTTAATGGAAGATTGCTAAAGAACCTCAAAAGAGAGCTGGAGGATAAATGGGAAAATAAACTGAAATCAGTGCAAGAAGGATATGATGCCCTGCAAAAGAGATATGAAAAAGACACCAATTTATTGAAAAATAAAATTAGTGAGGTGGAAAAAGAGTGCAATGAACAAATTGGCCAGTTACAGAAGGAGCTTAAAAAGGTAACTGAAGAAAACAACACTTTAAAAATAAGAATTGAACAAATGCAAATGAATGACTCCATAAGATTTCAAGAATCAGTCAAACAAAAACAAAAAAAAATGAAAAATTAGAAGAAAATATGAAATATCTCCTAGGAAAAACAACTCTCTTGGAAAATAGATCTAGGAGAGACAATCTAAGGATTATTGGACTTCCTGAAAGCCATGATGAAAAATAGAATATAAACACTATCTTCCAGGAAATCCTGAAAGAAAACTGCCCTGAGATTGTAGAATCAAAGGACAAAATCACCATTGAAAGAATTCACTGATCACCTCCTGAAAGAGACCCCAAAATTAAGACCCCAAGGAATATCGTGGCTAAATTTCAGGACTATAGCACCAAGGAACAGATTCTGCTAGCAGCTAGAAAGAAACAATTCAAATACCAAGGATCAATAATTAGAATCACACAGGATCTGTCAGCCTCCACACTGAAGGATCGAAGGGCCTGGAACCAGATATTCCGAAGGGCAAAGGAACTTGGATTACAACCAAGAATAACCTATCCAGCTAGAATGAGCATTATCCTTCAGGGAAGAAGATGGTCATTCAATGATATAGGTGAATTTCACCTATTTCTAATGAAAAGACCGGATCTGAACAAAAAATTCGACACCCAAACACAGAACTCAAGAGATGCATAAAAAGGTAAAAAGGAAAGGTCTCTTGAGAACTTTATTTTTACTAGGGGAATACTTAAAGTTTGGGGGTATAATTAAGTAGATATTACTTTGATTATATGAAAAAGAGAACTAGAGGGGAAAAGGTTGTCATACTGGGGAAAAAAGGGAAAAAGTGGTAAAATAAGATCTAAAAAAAA